>QEPC01002185.1:1441534-1456014 GCA_003113815.1 Sphenodon punctatus | reverse complement strand
GCTGCATAGCATCGTGGATCTTGTCTGTCTGCCACGTGGTCTCCCCAAGCAGGTCCTGGGCCATATTCTCCCTGTGCCACCGGCCTCGCAAGTCGTGGTTCCTTTGGGCACTTGTGGCAGGATGTTCTGTGCATGCCCGTTGCAGTGAACCTATAGCAAGGCAACAAACGAAAACATTTGTTCGTATCATTTCACCCACATTCTGACTTGATTTTTTTTGCCTGCCACCCACCCAGTTATTCGGGGTGCAGGGAAGTGAGTATCTGGCCTCTGCAGCTGCTGGAGCAGTTGCTGCGGTGGCATCCCAGCAGGGTTTGGCTTTCTTCCCACATGCACTGCAGGAATGCAGGGAACACACAGAAATCAACCACTCCCACTTACACCATCTTGCCCTGCCTCCCATGCCATGCCACTGTGTATTTCACACCATGCCACCATGTTGCTTCTTCATGTCCCCAACCCTGAGACACCATGTTCTTTCCCACCTGCAAGCCCGTCATGTTGCCTCCCCGCCCACTTCCATGCCTACCCTTACCATTCCAGTCCTCTGGTCCTGTGTCTTGGTGATTTTCCAGTTCCTCCTCCATGGTCTCATGATCACCGGTCAACACAGTAAACAATGCAAAAGATAATTAAATAACAATAAACAGAAGCCGTTAGCATGCAGCTGTATAAACGCAACTGCCCACCCCAGGTGCATTAACTTATTATTTATTTATTATTAACATTTATATGCCACCCCATCCTGCTACAAGCATATTGGGCCGCTAACATTTTAAAATACAAGATAAAATACACTAAAACAAAAAAATCCCAAAGTTAAAATAACCCAGTACCAAAAAAACAAAAAAAACCTCTGTAAAAAAAACATTCTCCTCTGCCTTCACCATCTCCTCTACGAAGATAGCATCTGGGTCCTCTGTTCTTGACCAGAACCTTGGGTGGCTCCTCCTGAAAGAGTCAGTGTTGGTGTACACGTAGACCTGAGCTGGCTCCNAAGCGTATGTAATTCGGGCCCCGACAGGGCATAGATCCTTTCATAAGGCGGCAAGGTGTTAGGAAGGAGATCAATGACGCAGTCATAACTGCGGTGCGGGGCTAACTCTAAGGATTCTTGTTCCTGGAAGATGTCTGCAAGGTCCTGATAATCACGAGGTATGGTCCCTGGAATGGTTTCCCACAACCCTTGGGTTCCCGCTAGGATTCCCGTCTTAGGGCAAGGAAGTGCACATCGTTTTTGACAATGTGGGGAATTGAGTCTCATGGTCTTCTGGGTCCAGTCTATGGAAGGGTTGTGAGCTGTCAACCATGGAAGGCCAAGCACTACAGGGAATGCTGGGGTGCGAACCACATCCAGACTTAGGGCCTCATGGTGGTCCCCTATTATGCCCCGAACCCCCCAGGTGCACGATACCACAGGCCCCGAGATGAGGGGCGAACCATCGATCGCATAAATGGCCTCGGGTCGGGGTTTTGGTTGAAGGGGAATCTGATATCTTTGAACCACAACTGCATCTATGAAATTCCCCGAGGCACCAGAGTCGATCAGGGCCCAAAGGACTAGGGACCTGGCGGGGGCCAGGGTCAGGGTAAGGGGTACCAGGAGATGTTCGGTGTGTGGCTGCACCACGGCTCCCTTAGGGATGGGACTGGACGGGGCTTGTCGTCTATCTACCGAGATGGCCCCAAAGCATCCTGGTTTGGGGCGTTTCCCGATGCCCATCTGCCTGGAGGGAGTTGGGGGCACTCTCTAAAAAATGCCCCCCTACTCCGCAATAGAAGCACAACCTTTCCAGATGGCGCCGCTCCTTCTCCTGGGGGTTCAGAGGCCCTCTGGCTACCCCTACCTGCATGGGTTCTGGGTCCTCGGTTTTTCCACTGTCGGCCCGCCCTGCCGAAATTCCTAGGGGTCGTACACCCCATGGTCTTCCAACATCTTGCCGTTTCTCTCTTCGTCGCTCCATGAGCCTTTCGTCGATTTGGCACGCCAGGTTTACCAGTTCCCCCCATTTGGCAGGGGTTGCCGTCATAGCAAGCTGGTCTTTTATGTCGTCGCTGAGCCCTTTTCGAAAAAGAACCTTTAACACGTTATCCGCCCATCCCAACTCCACTGCTAATTGTTGAAACCTTGTCACGTACTCTAATAACGGACCCCATCCTTGCCTGAGAGTCATAATAGCCGTCTCTGCATCCCTAAGGCGGTGAGGATAGTCAAACAGGAATTGGAATTCCCGCAAGAACCCAGCGAAGTCATGTAACAGGGGACTATCTTTAGTGAGGAGGGGAGTGGCCCACCCCAATGCCACCCCCTCCAAGTGTCCTATCATGAAGGCTACTTGGCTGAGTCAGTTGCGTAGGTTCGGGGTTGTATTTGGAAGGCTAGCTTACAGAGGGCCACAAAACTTTGAAAATTCTTCCTATCCCCCTCAAAATTAGCAATAGGGGGGTGTCGGGGTTCTCGCATGGAAGGGTGTTCGTCGCCCTGATCCTTCCTAAGGCCCGCAGGCAGGGGTGCCACTACGGCTGCCCCTTCTGTGGCCCCTACTCCTAGTTCCCACTCTTGTCTCTCTTTAATATCATGGACTTCAAGAGCCAGGGTTTGGATGGCTTGGTTCATGTCCTCCAACTGCTTGGCTAGGTCCATGATTGGGCCAGTGATACTGTTATGGAGTGGGGGGAAACTACAAAGGGAAGTCCCACAGACCCAGCTCTCCACGCACACCACACACAATCTACCACTCACCACAAAGGAATAACTTCCTCTCAGGGTAGAAGGTGTCCGAAAGTCCCTACTGGGATACGGGCCTTTTCATCGTCGGGGTTCCGATACCAATGTGTGGAGCCCCCGCACCCAATCCCACACACACCTGCGATACCCCAGACCCACCACCCTCGCACGCTGCTAGGGGAAGGAAAAGTGCGGGCGTAGTGGGGGATGAAGGGGTAGGGATCCAGGGGGGAAAGGGTAGGGCTAGGAGGGTTCCCTGGGGGAAAGGTTGAGGGAGCCCTGGAGGGGGTTGGGGAATTCAGGGGTGCTCACCACTCAAACCTAGACAATAACACCACTCAGTCCTTACACTCACGCTTACACCCTCTTTCACTCTACACGCCAACTTTTACACTGACACACTCCATAATAGTACTTAGCTTCGCTTGCTCCTCCACAACGCTCGGGGCCAGTCTCACAGCACTGCTGATCACCGGCAGTGTGTGAGACCTCTGACTGTTCTTATATAGAGGGGGCCCTGCCCCCCTGCGCCTGCAACCACGCTGAGCGGCATCTTGTTTCTAGCTGCTCCACTCCTGCATCCACCTGTGTTGCCTGTGGCCTCGTTTGGCTAGGTTTCTGAGCGCGGGGACGCATGCTTACGTCCCAGCGCTGCTCTACCTTTCCTGGGGGCGTGTCCCCCGGGGACTGCCCCTCGAAGCGTGCTGCCACGTCTGGCCGCTGCCCGACGCTTGCAGGGGGCGTGGCCTCTGCCCGCTCCTCTCTTATTTGTGGGCGCTTGCCGCTGCGGCACCTAGGCCATCCGCGGCGGCAGCGATCCCTAATACAGGGCATATCATACCTTCTGCTCCCCTCACAGAGTGATGAAGGCCTTGGTCTCTTCCTCAATCCAGAGAATGCAGTGTTGGTGGGTGGATCTGTAGGATGTGAGTGCCTGAGATTGGACAGTGGAGGTAGTGGTGCTGGTTGTTGCCTGGCTGTTGGTATGAGTCATAGTCCTGATGATGGTAAACCTCTGCAAGTCCTTCTGGAAAATGCAGAGCATTTGAGCAAATGAGAAAGAGCAAGCATTGAGCATGTACTGAGAACCAGGATGAGCAGGGAGAACATGTCTGAAAATGGTGCGGTTAGCTACTGGAAGAAGTCGCTCCTTGGAACCCACTAGGTTTTTTGCCCACAACTCTATGGTGCTGAAGGACCTGTACATGAGAAGACTGCACACAACCTAACTGACAGGACGCAGACATGTGGGCACCCCACATTCACCTGCATGGTGGGCTCGGCATTATCCGGGACCCAACTGTGAGTGGGGTTTTTGTGTCTGGTGGCCATGTGGTGTGGGCTATCTTCTCATTTATTAACACCCTTATTATTATAGGTTCTGATTATAAAACCCCATTGAACATACTTGCAAGTCAACCCCAATTGAACAAGTAGCAGTTTCTGTCACTAAATCAGCCCACTGGCTTAAAGAGCTGTCTCACATGTCCTATGGAAGTAGATTTTGTATGCACACTGCAATTAAGGGCATTTCAGTTATTGCACATTTCTGTGAGATGGGTGGATTTCCCTTCTTGATTTTTTTCTGTTCTCCGCCCCTTTCTTATATCTCCCTCTTCATCCCTACACTCTCCAAGGTGTTGGAGCAGCAGCAGCAGCAATAAGTGATTAGGGACAGTAGGGTGGCTAGGGTAGCAGGTATGGCCATGGTGCAGCAGTCAGGTAGCTCCACGTTTTGCTGTCCTTTCAGCACCCATGTTGCTCAGTTTGGCTGCAGTAGAACTCAGGCAGGTGACGCAGTTACTATCCCCACAGCTCTCCAGTTTTTATCACAAATCATGCAGTTTGGAGGTTCCACTTCTTTAAACCTTAAGACTAACTTGAGATAAAACCATGGAAATCTCAGCTTTCCTTAACAGGGTTGTTAACTCTCACAATTTAATTGCGAGTCTTGCAATTTTTGCAGTTTCTGAAAGCCTGACACTTGTCATAGGATTGTGAGAATTTGAGATTTCTTTTTTAAAAATAATTGTTCTGGTTGTAGAGCAGAACATGAAAACATGACTCTAGTGCAGTCGTGAGGAACCTCAGACCCAGAACCATATGCAGCCCATGGCTAGTTTTTATTTGGCACCTTTCCACTTCCTGGATCTGGCCGATGGATTTAGTTGCTACCAAACACTGAAAGATTGAGCTCATGGTGAGACGAGATGAGGACATGCACACAAGCTAATAGTATGGATCCATGGCACAGATCCAACCTTAAGAACCCTGCTCCCAACGTCAGTGATTACTAGAAGCCAGCATGGATTTGTCAAGAATAAGTCATGCCTGCTGAATCTTAACTCCTTTTTTTATTGAGTTACTAGTTTAATTGACCTCTGAGGTCCCTCCAACTCTATAATTCTGTTCCTGTCTTGGAGCTTGTACTAATTTTCAAAGTAGCCCCTGGGAGGGAAAAGCTTCTCCACCCCAGTCTACTTTGTGCTCTAATAGCCCAGAATATGGAAACTAAAGAAACAGAAGCTTACATTTTTCGTTTTAAAATCTTGCAGTTTAAGCCAACAACGATTTTTAGGAGCCTTGCGCATGATTTTTGATCGTTTGGGGCAGGCAATTCTGCATTTTTAAAATGTCTATCCCTCATTATGGTTGTGGAGAAATGGTTGAGAACATGTCACTTTGGCATTGGGCTGGAGGGGAGAGGCGTTTTGCCCGTGGCCTCAGAAAGGACCTTTTCTCCCCCAAATAGACAAGAAACACTGGTGGAAAGAGGAGGTGACTTTATTTGGCATTTTGCCCCAGGTCTCTCTAATCCCTGGGCAAGGAAGAGCTGCTCTGTACCCTAAACGAGCAGAATCTGGAAAGCAACTAAAAAGAGCCTCAAGTGTATTATTTCATTAAAATCTTGAGATTTAATAATCTCACGATGTTTACCTTTTCTAGGTCTGCCTCGTGCCCAGCACCTTGGTCTCCAGGGTACCGGGGAGGGCTGCGCCTTCCTGAGCTGGTGCCACCAGAGGGCTCTGCTTATTGCTCCGGGAGGGAGGTCGCTCTCTTCCCTTCTCTCTGCTCAGGATGTAGGGGGCTGAGCTTCCTGGGTCAGAGCTGCTGCTGCTGGCTGCTGCTGCTGCAACCGCAACCGGGGGTAGCTGCTCCCCCAGAGGGGTCCGCTGGAGAGATACCCGGTGCGCTCCCTCCAGCCCCTGCAGGGAGAGGTGCCCCTTTACCCAGCCAGCCGGGAGGGACCCCGAAGACAACTCATTCCTGAGCCGGAGGCGCCAGGTAACGGGGAGGGTGCTAGCAGCTCCGTCCCAGCTCCCCTGGGGGCCGTCGCCCCCGCCGCCCCTCTGCTGGCGCTGATGCACACAGGCTCTTGCCCCTGGGACCGGTTTCAGGAGCGGATCCAGCGCCGGGAAAGCGAGCGGTGCCGGGAATGGAACAATAGCCGCTCTCCCAGCCCTGCTGCCGGAGGGGGAGGGGCGGGCAGGGGGCTAACTCAGCCGAGCCCTGGCTACATCACCCTGGACAGATGCACCTTCCCTTCCCCAGAGGCAGAGGAAGCCCCCCTCCTCCCCCACTTCCAACAGCTCTGCACAAACTGGGCTCCAGCCGGACACCCGCCTCCCCCCCCCCGCCTCGGCCCAAGGCGAGTCCGGCCATGCTCCTCTGAGCAGGGGAGAGGAGACAGCACCTGGTCACTGGCATTGTCTCCAGCCTGGCCGAGGCCCAGCGTTTGGCTGGCTGCAGGGGACAAATAATCTGAAGATTCCCAGGTGCTTGCACATCTCCCGGGTCTGGCACCTCGGCCTGGCTGCTCCCACATCTCCACCGCCAAGGAGGGGCGGGGGTTCGTTTGGCCTGCTGTAGTGTCTGCTATTCCCCTTCGCTTGCCCCAGACATATCCATCTCCCACACATCTGCTAACCACCACATCTTCCCCCAGTTGTCCCTTCCTCCCGGCTTTCCTCTACAAACCCAGCTATCTTCCGGATCACCTTTATCTGGATCTCTTGCCCAGCTGTTCTATCCCCAAACACCTTTCAACACCCAGCCCTCCCTGTGCTGTTGTTCCTGCCACTGCTTAGGATGTATTGACTTTAAACTGATCTGTAAGAATACATGCACATTATTTTCAATTATTCAGTGAATTAATTTGCATACCTGAATATAATTTGCATGTAATATAATTTCCACATTGAGGTTCTCAGCATTCAGTGTTAATCCTATGCCCCTTGTGCCAGCCCAATATTGACTGTATGTGGGAACACTGGAAACTTGTGGCCAGGGTGTAGACATTTATCATTGCAGGGTCCGGAGAAAGCATGGAGTATTGGAGACTGGGAAGTCAGTTGCCAGACAAAGAGTCTGATTGCACAATCCTCTAGCATATCAAATGTATGGCATAGCTACCACTGGCCTGGGTACCTAGCGCATGGGACTGAGTGCTGGGATTGTCTCTGGTACTGAGCAGGAATTGCTTATGGTTTCAGGTGCTGGTGGCTGCGTAGTTCACCAAAAGACATTTTGGGACCCGGATCCAAGATTGTCCATCCAGGGCCGTCATGCAGGAGAGTTACGAGACTGTGATCTCGCTGGGTAAGTAGTCTCTCCCCTTGGATATGAGTTGTAGTCTGGGCTCTGGCAATCACAGATTGGCTTTGGCCCAGGGCTTTTCTCTGAAGGCTCAGCCCCATTGGACTGTCACCCTCACCATTGACTAGGAGGGGCAGGCTCCCAAAGGAGGTGCAAATCTCCCCGATTTTTGTTCGTAAGAGGTCAAAATGGTCCAAGTCACCTTCCCAAATTCCCACACTGTTTCCCTGTGACTCAGAGGCACCACATCATTGATGGAGTTTGGGTCCAGTTGTGGCACTAGATGTGAATAAGTGCTTAAATTATCAAGCCCTTCCAGGGTGTATAGAGACCACAGCACATCTCCCAGGGATCTTTGGTCTCCAGGAACACGCATGCATTGCATAAAATGAGGGCGGTCTGGTGGGAGTGGAGATCTCTCTTCTTCATTTTATGAAGGGAGTCTTCTCCAGCAGCTGTTGATGGGACCCTCTGCTGCTCCAGAGCTTGGTTTTTCTAAAATGACACAGCTACCAGTCAGATCTGGAGAGGGTAGAACCGCCATCCTGCCCATCATTTTCAGTGGGTGGTGGCAGGTAGCTGTGTGGGACCTGAGAGCAAGAGACTTATCTGGGGGACTGTCCAGTAGTGGTGGAGGGGAGAAGGCAGCACAGGTGAGTAGTTGTTGGGGAAAGGGTTCTTCTATGGCCTCTGTGTGGTCCCATTGTTGTCTTTACACACATAACTGCAGTAGGGCTGGAATGATGTGGAACACTCCTGCTCCTCCCTTCGGCTGAGGCACATTTGCATGTGTGAGGCTATAAAAGGGATGGATGTTGGGCTCTTACCTTGGCTCTTTCCAGTCACCATGAGGTGTAGCTTTGAGAGGCTTTTTCCTTAGCACAGTTAGTGTTGACTTCCTTTACTAGCTCAATAGTGAAAAAGAAGCACTGTAGTTGATAGCAGAGTTATGGCAGTGAGATGTCCTGAGTTTCAGAAATGTGTCTCCTGCTTAACACAATTTGCAGTGAGCAACAGCCATGATAAATGTGTGACCTGTTTGGGAGGAAAACATCTGGAAGAGTCATGCCAGGTGTGCAAAGTGTTTACGCTATGGGTTCAAAGAGACAGAAAAAGCAGACTTGATGCACTGCTTTGGGAGAGGGCACACATGGGGCCTGAGAGGAAAAGGCCCAGTTAGCTCCCTTGCCAAAGCCTGGGTTTGAAATAAGGCTAGCATTGGTGCCCAGGTTGGCAGTGGATACAGCAGTTCCAAGTAAATGTATTGAATCAGTGCCAAAGAAGCTCTCTGCTAAAAAAACAAAACAAAACTGCTCAGAAAGAGGTGGGGCAGCTGATTCAAAGAGACAAGGTGCCAAAGTGCCTGCCTCAACCCGGAACTAACTCAGCAGCTGACATGGGCACTGGTGCCTACTTTGGCACCCCAGCAAGCGGTACTCATGCTTCTAATGGCAGTGGAGTCTGAATTCACATCCCTTCCAGAGGGATTTAAAGGACCAGTGACAAGCTTACTAGTTTTTCCTACATCCTCACTGAAAGATAGTGTGTGAGCCCCGTGGAAGGGTGTGCCTTCAAAGGCCTAGTCCCATGGCTAGCCCACACCCTTCCACTAGTCCCCTGGAGCCCAGTTAGGGGTTAATAAGTCTGGACCTAAATGGGGAGAGGGCATGTGCATTGGGATGGGACGGAAGTGGGACTTGCACGCTCTCCTAGATTAGCACAGGTTGAAGTAGAGGTCCCTGAATATTTCTAGAAGAAGGAAAGGTGTTTCAGTCCTTCAGAGTCGGATCTGGAGTCCTGTCCAGATGATGAAATGGAGGGGTTCCCTTATTATCTCACCTTCAGGGGGACTTTAAAAAATGGTGAGATTGGTAATGAAGTGCAGCCTGAAAAGAAGAAATTGATCCAGTCTTCACACTGCTGGGAGAAATTAAGATTCTCATTGGGTATTTTCAGATGTGACGAGATCACACTCAACCACGGTGGATTCCCACCGGGCGAGAAAGGTCTTGTCACGTATGAAGGGGGAACAGAAGTTCCCCCCCAGATGTTCATCCCCGTCAATTGCGGCGGGGAATCACATTCACCACGCAATCGGCGGAACCGGCAGGGCTGGCCCTGATCGCATGGTGAATGTGATTTCCCGCCGTGATGAAGGGGCCCGTCCCGTCTGGACGGCTACCACAGCCCAGAATCTGCGGCGGGATTCCGGGCCATGGTCAATTCGGGCGGGCGCTGCAGCCGCATTGGCCGCGGCACCCTCCCGTCTCCCCAGAGGACGGGCGGCGAGGGAGCATGGGGGGGGGGGGCATGCGGCTGCACGTTGCGCCGTGCGGCCCCGCCCCTTCCCCGATTCCCCACCGGGATCAGCCGGCGCATCTGTTGGATGTGCCGGTGTGATCCCAGCGGGGAATCCCCACGGTGATTCCGTGCTGGGGTGACTAGCACCCCGTCACGTCTGAAATCACCCACAGTGTCAGACCCTGGGATGGAGGGATTTGATGCACTGCCCAAGTTATGAGCTCAATCAAAAAATAAAAGGATTAATTTCTCTAAACTGCATCTTAGTTGTATAAAACATGTAGCAGATATCCTAAACAGAAAGATTAGTGATAAGCTTAAATGGTTAATGGAATGCTCCCTAGTCCAGAAGTCTCCAAACTGTGGGTTGGGGACCCCAAATTGAGCTATGCCATCTTTGGATGTGTTGTGATCCTGGTTGATATTTGATACATTTTGCATCTTTCTTGCTGTCTGGGGTCATGAGACTGTATTTAAGTCTCAGAATGGGTTTGCACAGGTAGCCGGTGCTGTAAGCCAGGACAATTGAAGGTGTGGGGATGGCCACATATATACTTCCTTGCCAATGAAGTGGATAGCAAGTGTCTGTGCTGCAGGGCAGGGCTGGATAGCCAGTCTATAAAAGTGTCTTCGTGATTTCAAGGAGTGCATGTGCCTTGTATGTTCTGGAGGGTGGAGCAGGAGTGCTTCATTGTACACAAAGGTCTAGCCCTTCTGCAGCTGCACACGTACCCAACATGGGGCCACACAGAGGCTGTCTCGGAAAACAGCAGTGTACAGGCGAGTTCCCTTACTGGAGAATCCTGAACTCTGAGGCCAGAAGGGACTGTTGTGTTCACACCAATATATACACACCCAGACAGCCCCACCCAACACTGCTGCTCCTTTCTTCTGCTTTTCAGTCAGTGCAATGGTGCCTGTGGTGCATCTGACTCTTTCTGCTCCCTTCTCTCCTAGCGGAGGAGATTGCCATCAACTGGCCCCGGATAACTGCCTTCACTGAGACTCAGGGGCGCCGAGGTCTGGCACCTGGTAAGTCATGAGGAGGGGACGTTTATCCAGCTGAAACGTGCACGGGGAATGAGTTCCAGATGTGCAGGCTAGCCACACGGAGAGCTCTGCCACCTGCCCCGATGGAGCAGTGCCAGCCCCAGCATTCCCGTTAACTGACTGGCAGGCTAGCCACACGGAGTATGCTGGAGATCAGCTGATTGTTGCCTCTGGTCCGGGCCAAAAGCCATGGTCCCCACACCCTTAATGTTCAAAAGCCATGATCCCCACACCGGGCCAAAAGACATGATCCCCACACCCTTAATGTTCTCGCATCAAAGTTTCACAAGGGGCTCTCAGTTTCCAACCAGAGACTCATGTCCTGGAACACAGCTATCGAATCCATGACCAAGCTCCCAGTGTTACCTATCTGTGCCAACCCTGGATGAAGTGACCTTAGGGTGTTACACTGTGGCCCTTGTTCTGGGAGACTGCCTTAGCAGAGAGTCTTAGTAGCTCAGGTGGTGTGACCCTGTGCCACAGAAACCTCACCTAGCTTCTCATGCCCTCACCTGCCGCTTGCTGCCAACACAAGGGCCTCCAGCTCAGAGCAGCCTATTACTCTTCTTTCTTCCTTTACAGGGATCGAGATGGAGCCTGAACAGGGGCAGCTGGCTCCATCCCAGGACCAAGCAGCAGCTGCAGCTGGCCCAAGTGAAGCAGGAATCCCTCCTGATTTCCGGAGGCAGCTGGGAATCATTCTTCAAACTGTGGGCAAGAGCCAGGTGGAAAAGATGCTGAAGGAGTTGGTGAAGGAGCAGGAGCAGCAGGGAAAGGTCAGACGGCGCAAGAAAGCAGCCAAGAGCTCCCGAGCAGGAGGTAAAGTGCTGGCTGGATTGCAGAAGCTTTGTGGAGCAGGCACCGTGGGGGAGCAACAGGGCTGTCTGGGGTGGTTGTCATGGCAAGCTGACTTGCCAGTCGTGTGGGTGCTCTTTACCCCTCCTCCCCCTACCTATTGGAACAAAGTTCCCTGCAGCAGTCAGCTAGATAACAACAAGAGAAAAGGCTGTGTATTATTTTCTGCATCTCACTCTGTGCCTTTGATTAAAAGGCACAAAAGCAGCATTTTAAAACACTTTAATATTAAATTACCTTAAATGAGTTGGATTATACTTAAGATGTAGAACTGAAACTAAAAGCATTAGTGCTAAATTGAAACCAAACATAACGATGAAGACAACATCTTTTCTGTACAAGAAAAGTGGAAAGTCCAGACATACGTTTGAAGACCAGCAAAGAGCAGTATTTACTCCATTGCAAAGACTAATGCTGTGTGGCTTATTGAGGTCAGTATCGACCTACTGACTTCACTAGTACAGGATGAGGCTGTTGATTCTTGCACAGTGCTCAGCCCTGTAAAGATTTGGCACAGAGCAATCTGTACTGCTAGCAGCCCTGTTAACTTCAGTGGTACTGCTCACAGGGTGCACTGTTCTGGGCAGGCAAGAGTTGTTGCAGAATAGAGCCCTCAAGCTTCACTCCTATACAGACTTACACAGCTGCTTTACACAGGAAGAGGAGTGGCAGTGGAGTGCATAGAGCAACACTCACACCGTTTTTAAACGAGGAGCGCTGAAACGCCTCCTGAACGCCGCGTTCAAAGACAAGCCGCCAGAAGTGACGTGTCCCCATTGCCGCCAGCGGCGGCGGCGGGGGGAGACACGGGGCTTTCGAGCGTCGCGTTCTGAAAGCCAGAAAATTCAAGTCTTCATAACGCGCCACTCGAAAGCCCCGTGTCTCCCCCCGCTGCCGGCAATGGGGACACGTCACTTCTGGCAGCTTGTCTTTGAATGCGGCGTTCAGGAGACGCTTCAGCGTTCCTCGTGTAAAAACGGTCTAAGTGCGTAAACTTCAGCATGGGTATAAGTAAACTGGATTAATACAGTCCATGACGAATTGAGCCATGTGTCTCAAGCTTGACCTTGAAAGCTGATTGAAGATGTTTTTTCCCTGGTGGTAAATAAAAATTTAATTTATTAGATGAAGCTTGATGAGGGCTCATTCAGTCATCCTGTTGTGTTTAAATTTATTGAAATTATATTAATAAATTAACAGACTTAGTGTAGGTGGGCATAACATTTAAACAGTTTTGTTTTAAACAAATTCTTAATTAGAATTAAAGATCCAAGTTAAGCTTAAAACCCCATATTTTTAAACAATTGCATTTATTTCTCTGCAGCTGCTAGCATTGCAAAGGGGGCGGGTCTCAAGACAGAAAGGAATGAAGATTCAGGAAGGGTTGCATGAAAGATAATGGGTGTCTTTAGGTATAACAAAAGATCGGGTGTCAAAACCCCTAAGCACGTGTTTGGCCATTGTGTGTAAGCAGCATAACAATCCCAACACCAGTTTGACCACCCGTTGAACACGTGATGTGAACACCATTGCATCACAAGGACAATTTGCATGTTCCAGCTGAACACGTGGCCAATGTTGTGTCTAATGATATCGCGTGGCGTGTTAGCAGGTACAACACGGGGAACGAGGCGGCAGCGCTTGCGTGCTGAGATTGGGTGGCGAGCAAAACACCAACTTTCCCCAAGATGGGGGGTGTGTCTAAACAGCACCACATAGTGAACACAGAGCCAAACCAGTGTTCATATCAAGGTCAAAACACACATTCAGACGCCTGTTGATGTTATGTCTAAAGACACCCAAAGAGTTTTTCCGTTCTCCTCCTCTTATGGGAGAGGAGTTTGCTCTGGGCATGGAAGTAGCCCAGTGGAGACTGCACTTGAGTGTCTGGGTCATTCAGGCCTGCACCCCCTTCTCAGACCCTCCCGGGGCCCCGCCCTAGCCTTGTGTGGCAGCTGCCTCAGACTTTGGGAGGTACAGGGGGGGAGCAATAATGTGCCTTGCCCCAGGGCCCAAAAATCCTAGCTACGCCACTGCCCCATGGCTCTTGCCCTGGTACTGCCTCCGGCTTGGAGTTTGTGCTGTGAGGGAGAGGGGGATGGATGACAAGCTGTATCATTGTGCTAGTTGGGGGCAGGGCTGGCCCCAGGCATGTGCCACATGTGCAGCCACACATGGCCCCGCAGCCAGCTGGGGCCCCGCACTTGCCTGGCTGGGCAGCAGGCTGCAGCCAGCTTCTCTCCCAATAAGTTCTTCTTCCTTCCCTCCCTGGCTCCAGACCCCATCCCTCACCTGCCTCTCCCTGCTAGTAGCGCAGCAGCAGCAGGAGCAGCAGCAACATCAGTCTGTTTGTTTACAAACAGCTCCTCCCCATGTGCTCATCAGAAAGTTGTAGCCTTGTGAAGAAGGTTCTTCGAGATTGCTCCCAACGTTCTCACAACTGGGTTCTGCATGCTCACCCTATTCAAATAATAAACCACATGATGCTCTCGTGCTCCTCTAGTATAAAAAGCACTCTCCCCCCTCAGAATGACAGTTCCTTCCAACCCTTTCTAGAAATATAATAAAAGAATTCCATGCGGGGCTGGAAGGGTGGGTATTGTGAGAATGTTCGGCGCCATCTCAAAGAACCTTGTTTAGAAGGTAGCAACCTTCTGTTCTTCTTCGAGTGGCTCCTCACATGATATTTTTACATGGTTCCGTCAGGTGGGGACTCCATGGGCGCGCCAGTGCATGGGTGGGGCATGCACATGGCTGCACACACATCCCCACTCACCCAGGGCCGGCCCCAGGGTTTGTGAGGCCATGTGCGAAGTCTTGGTGCTGGGCCTAATTTGCATAATTAGGCCCAACCTGATTATGCAAATGTATAAATTTACATAAAACTTACTCCCTCTGGACAGGAAGGATTCCCATTCTCCACCCCTCCGAGCAACCATGGAGAAGCATG
>QEPC01002185.1:1430667-1440723 GCA_003113815.1 Sphenodon punctatus | reverse complement strand
AGACAAGGAGAGGGGACAGTGGGAGAGACAGGGGAGAAGACAAACAAACATTCAAGCAGATGCGAAGTCTCAGGTGCGTGTGCTTGGCTTGGTTTAAATGAACTGGTTATGGGGTGCGGGTTTAAAGATAGTATTCCTGTTAGCAATAACTTCATTAAGAAGAGTTAGTGTGCAGTCGTGTGCATGACCCAACCATGCACTGGCGCATCCACGGACTCCCCACCCGGTGGAGCCATATAAAAATATCATGTGAGGAACCACTCGAAGAAGAACAGAAGGTTGCTACCTTGTAAACAAGCTTCTTTGAGATGGCTTCGAACATTCTCACAAATACCCACTCTTCCAGCCCCGCATGGAATTATTTTCTTATATTTCTAGAAAGGGTTGAAAGCAACTGTCATTCAGAGGGGGAGGGTTCTTTTTATAGTAGAGGAGCTCAAGACCATCATGTGGTCTATTATTTGAAAAGGATGAGTATGCACAACCCAGTTGTGAGAATGTTGGGAGCCATCTCGAAGAACCTTCTTTACAAGGTAGCAACCTTCTGATGAGCACATGGGGAGGAGCTGTTTGTAAACAAACAGCCTTATCTCCCAGGCCTATGGGAGGCCATGCTTCTCCATGGTTGCTCTGAGGGGTGGAGAATGGGAATCCTTCCTGTCCAGAGGGAGTAAGTTTTATATAAATGTATACATTTGCATAATTAGGTTGGGCCTAATTATGCAAATTAGGCCCCACACCAAGACTTTGCACATGGCCTCACAAACCCTGGGGCCGACCCTGTTTCGGGGCTTGAGACCACAAAAATACAGCTTAAAATCTACAGGAATCAACATGTAACCCCAGGGAGAGGTTGCCAAGGAGTGCTTTGTGTTTGAACTGAACTGATAACAGATCATCAGTGGAAGCTCTTGCTGGAGTCGCTGAGTGGTGCTTTGCAAGGTGATGTGTGCAAGCCTGTTGCTGAAGGATACACTTAGTCACTTGCCTCCACTAGGATTGCAGGAAAGGCCCCAGGCTTTCAGGAATACTATACCAGCAGCCTCTGAGGCATCTCAGAAGTCAGCAGAGGTTTATGGGCACTCTCTCTCTCTCTCTCTCCCAGCAGGCGAAGGGGTTCGGGAGCAGAATGGAACAGAGACCCCCCAGGAATCACGTGCAGAGAGAGAGGAGGGAGCTGGCGCACGCTCAGTGAACTTGGCAACAGCTGTCTCTGGGAGTGATCAGCAAATGTTTCCTGTGTGTCTGTGGCAGGCAGCAGACCAGAAGCAGTCACTGTCTGCAGGAAAGAGCCAGGGGAGGGCCTCTCGCAAAGACAGCAAGGAGAGTGCTATCCTTCAGCAGGGCCCCATGGGGGGGAGATGGGGCATGAGCCCTGAGCACAGGGAGATCATCAGTCACGGCCTTCTCTGCGACACAGCCCAGGGGGCCCACACTGGAGAGTCAGCCTTGCTGCATCCAGGGGACAGAGTCCAGACAAGTGCAGAGTGGCTTAAACAGCGCAATACCCCAAGACGCCGGCGCCCACCTATGGGAGAGGGACCCCACCGCTGTGCACAGTGCAGGAGTGCTGCTGCTGCCCTAGCCCCACCCTCAGACTCTGCTCTGGTTCCACCCCCTGGCTCTGAACCAGCCCCAGCCTTGCCTCTCAGCTCGGCTCTGCCTCCGGACTCCACGCTGGTCCCAGCCTCACCATCAGGCTCTGCTCAAGTCCCGCGGAAGCCACACGTCTGTGGGGAGTGTGGGAAACGGTTCCGGGTCCTGGCCAACCTGAGCCGGCACCTGCGACGCCATGCAGCAGAAAAGCCCCACCAGTGTCGGGACTGTGGGCGCCGCTTCCGTTGGGGCTGCCACCTGGAACGTCACCGGCGTGCACGGCGCTGTGTAGAGTGTGGGGGGGGCCTGGCAACTCCACCAGCACCCCCGTCCCCTCCTCCTCCACCGGAACGGCCATACGCCTGTGGAGAGTGTGGCCGGCGTTTCACACAGCGCTCGGCACTGAGCAAGCATCGGCGACTGCACTCAGGGGAGCGCCCGTATGGCTGCAGCGAGTGCGGGAAGCGGTTCCTGCAGCGCTCAGACCTGACCATCCATTCACGCTCACACTCAGGCGAGCAGCCCTACGCCTGCACAGAGTGTGGCCGCCGCTTCAGTGTCAGCTCTAACCTCAGCAAGCACCGACGCATGCACCGTGGCGAGCGCCCACATGGGTGCATGGCCTGTGGCAAGCGCTTCCTGCAGCGCTCCGAGCTGCTCATCCATCAGCGTGCCCACACTGGAGAGCGCCCCTTCCCCTGCCCCACCTGTGGTAAGCGCTTTGCCCGCCGTGCACACCTCAAGCGCCATCAGCGCACACATGGCACTGATGGTGTCACTGGGACTCCCCTTGCACGCTACCAGCGTGTACATGGCACCGACAATGCCACGCCTGCTACTGGGCTCCCCCTTGTGTGCCACCAGCGCACTGACAGTGCCACTGGGACCCAGCTTGCACGCCAAGAGCGCAAACATGGTGGAGCACTGCCAGCCACCAGCTCCGAGTCCCCCCTCTCACGCCACCAGCCTCCACCAGTCAGTTCTGCAGGGACACGCCCACCCACTTCTGCGACATGCCCAACGACTGGCTTCCCTGCCTCCCTTAGCTCATCCACCCCAGGCTCCTTGGCAGCTGCTGCTGCACTAGGCCTGCCCTGGGCTGTGCCCTCCCCTCCCCGCCTCTCCTTCTCCTGCTCCAGTTCTCACTGATGCAGTGTCCCTGCCCCCAGGGTCCCTCCTCCTGCCCCCTCAGCTGTCAGTGTTTCAGCCTCACCTCTCCTCTCTTGGAGGTTCAAAGCAACCCCTTCATTTGAGTGGGGTCTTGTACTGGCTCCATTCTTTTTTTACAGGGATTGACCATTTTATGGGAAGGGAAGGATGACAAGCTGGACTCGGAGACAATGCTGACTCAATGGTGGAGGGTGAATTCTGAGCCTGGTAGTAAAGGGCCAGGGCCATGGTGAGGGGGAGCCCTCCCTGCAAGATGGCTTGCCATGTCCCGTTATCCCTGTGTGCTTGCTCCTCCTGAAGGGTAACAGCAGTGCTCAGCCAACATCACCTCTGACCTCACCATGGAGCCTGCCCCATAGAAGCTAACTGCCCAGCTCACCTAGCAGCTATCGGTGCAGCCTTGCTGTCTGCATTAAGCCTTGGATCTGAATAGCCCCGGTAGCATTGGGTGTCTCCATGTTAACCATTTCATGTGAGTGGGTCCTGTCCTTTCCTCAGGGCAGTTCTAGTTGCTGATGATTCTGAGGGCAGTGACTCAGTGTTATCTGGTAACATGGCCTCCTGCTTCCTTACTAGCTGGACATGATGTGACATTGTCACACTGCTTATGCAGCCACCATTTTGTGAGGGGCAGCAAGAACCTGTTTTAGCGTATTTCCTCCTCCCATCCTTGTATCCTGCAGGTACAGGATGTTTTCATACCCTTAGAGCTGTAGGATATGGGACATCATTGACAATCACCAAATATGGGATGTATCCTATCTATCCCACACCCTTTTCCTTCCCTTGCTCTTGAACCCATGAATGATGTGTGGGTGCAGCAACTCCTCATCCAATTTGCCCCTCTTGGGAAGCACATTCTCTTTGTCCTAGAGCAAAGCTATTTTATAGCTAGCAGCTCTCTACCTGGAGTGAAGCTGGTGCTTGCTACCCCATCTCTTCCCTAGCTCCAGAGCCTCTTTCTTTCCAGTAACTTTGACCCAAGCTGGCAGTAGTGCTCCCCATGAGCCTCTACCCCTTTGCCCTCCTCTCTGACTGAGGAGTGTCTCCTGTAACTAACCCCAGCCTCTCAACACCCCTCCTTCCTTTGCTCTCAGCCCCTTCTGGCTCCTTTCTGTCAGTCCTACTAGAGTCTTCCACCTTAGAATCCCTCCCTCTGCCCTTCCGACCTTTCTATCAGCTCCCCTTTACCGCCATGCTCCCTGAAACCTTGACTTCCTCTCTGTGGAGCTGAAGGCTCCCATGAGCTGGGACCCAGATAACCAAGTGCTCATGACCCACAGTTGGAGCCTAAAAGGGCTCGTCTCCAGCATGCTGATCACTGGGAAGCCTGCCCAAGTGGGGACCAAGCTCTTTCTGCTCTGAGTCCTATCAGCAAAGAAAAAGAGCCATTAACTCCTTCTGATGTGACTGCTCCAGGGTGAGAGGCAGTAGCCTACGGGAGAGAGGAACAGCAATTGCTAACCCATGGAGCACACAGGTGGCAGGGAGTGCTGGGCAGCTGCAATGCCTGAGCTATGCCTGGTGAAGGTGTCTGGATATCACAGGGATACAAGACACCTCAGGAACAGAGGGGTTCAGGGTGCCAGCTCCTGAGAACAGACTTGCTCAAGCCAGAGGGACAGTGCATCTGGTGTGATCTGTAGTGAGGCCAGCTGCATGCCATTTACTGAGGACCGAAGGCAATGAGGAACGAGAGATCCTGGCTTGTTGCCGCAGTGGCTAGCATGGCAAGTCTGCCCCCACAGAAAAGAGGTCTCAACTGAGTTTTCAGATGGATGCAGGGTCCGCTGCCAGCAGACAAGGGCACCCGCACCGAGAGCCTTTGCTGAGCTGCAACCCTACAGAGGTTCCTAGTTTTACTGTGGGCTCTGTGCTATGGTAACCAACCAGGCTGGAGTCTCTCTCCCTTTGCTTGTACATTCTCATTTACTTCACAATGGTGCTTTGTTGCTGGGGGAGCGGGATGCAGGAGCAGGTTGGAAGCACAGCGGCCTGATTTGTACCCCAGGCACTTAGGGAAGGGGATATTTCTAAATTAGGACTAATACAGTAGAACTTTGTTTACCAAAACCTCAGGCTGGAGTCATTGATCATGTTAAAGTGTGATTAAAATGCAGGCCTTGTGGGAGGAAGTTGGGCTAATCTCCTGCACTAGTTGCAATAGGACAGAGTGGCTGGTGTTAGTAGCAGCTGCCCCCCAGTACCAGTGTGCTGTAGCACATAGGGAGCATGTATACCTTAGGGTGCTTTTAAACGAGACAAAATTTGCAGCTGATCCTCCAAATAGCCACCTTTCTTCTTGTTTTGTTTAAATGCTCCACGCGGTTTGCAGCCGCGTCTTTCCCGCATCACACCGGCCCAGGAATTCTTCCCCCTCACATCCGCATCAGCGATCTGCCTAGTAAGACGGCAGTCTCGCTACCTTGCAAGTGCTCGTTTAAAAGCGCCCTATGTCCTGTGGTTGCTCCCATTTCGTGGCATACCCCATTTGTTTCTTGGTAACCGTGGTTCTGTTAGCAAGTTATTCATGAAACCAGGGACCCATATTCACGTAACTTCCCCCATTGCTGCCACAGCTCCCTAGTCAGGCTTTGAACTCTCCTGCTTTGGTTTCTTAATGTAGTACTGGAATACCAACCCTGTTTGCAGGGTATTGCTGCTGCTGCAGCCATCGACAACACCACAGGCATTCCCCCGTGCATCCTGGTGCAATACTGCTCTGCCTCCTGTAGCCACTCTGTGAGAGTGCCAGTTGCTGCTGATTTAGTAGCCCCAGGCTTCGTCTCCATCCATCCCATGGTGCCCCATCCGCTGCCCAGTGGAGGATCGTCGTGGGGAGAGGCATACTTCCATTTCCCTCCTCATGTTGGGCACTCCCCTTGGGAAGGCTAAGTGGGAGTTGGGGCTTTGTCATATAGCACCAGTATGCAGGTGACGTCCAAGCCACAGCCATGGTGCTGACAGAGCCCCAGCACAGCAGCAATCTGTCCCCAGGCCGTGGCAGCATTCCATACCCCATGAACCCCAGAGAAGTGGCAGTAGCATGCAGACTGGTGAGAACCCAAGTAAGGCTCCTTAGAGTGATTGATCCACTTGGCAGCTCTAAAGAAGGGGTAGCAACATTTTCTTTTGTCTGCGGAGGCAAAATAAGGACTGATCCAGTTCTCTCTAGGGTGGCCAGATGTGCAAATTTTAGTTGCAGGACTGCATTAGCTCCAATGCAGGCCTGCAACTTGTATTTCTCATAATTGTCCTCTCTCAAAATTTGCATAGCTGGTCACCCTAGGTGTAACGTGGCCAGAAGTTCAGTCTTCCCCACTTGAATGGGACCATTCATTCTTAGCTCTGCTTTTGGGATGATGCACTTCTCCACATCCTTGGTGTAACCCTGACTGTCCTTGCTTCTGCTCAATAGGTGATCAGCCCCTACAGTGCCATGGTGACATGAGGGCAAGCCTGAGTGAGTTTGGCACAGATGGGGTTGTCCCTGATGTTGCCTCCTAAAGGGTGAACCAATAGTTAAATCCAGGGTGGAGCCCTAGAGCAGGATGAGGTGGGATCCACTCATGCCAGGTGCACCCTACTCCACCTCCTCTCTCACCTATGATAGAACTCCTTGATCCAAGCTCAACTCGCCTCTTGTGCATGAGGCTCCTGGGTGTAGGGGCAGCTGCTAGCTACAGACCAATTCACATGGTGAGAAAGAGGCCTTCAAACAGCTCCCATCCATCTTCAGTGGGAACTTAAGATAGGACAAAGCCCAGAGCCCATCCCTCCCTGTTCTCTACCTCTGCGGCCCAGCTCTTCTCATAACCCAATTCCTGACCCTACAAATAAGGGTACTGTCCTCACAGCCCGACTTCCTGTTGTCTGCTTCCCAGTCTCTGAACTTCGGAGGACCAAATCCCCATGTTCCCTGCTTCCAGGGTTGCCCAGCCTACAAGGCCTAGCTTCTGTTCCCCACCCCTAGGGCTGGTGCTGCACACACTGCCAGGCAGGCTTGCTAGATGTTTGGGCAGGAGGGTGGGCCCATGCCACAGCAGGACAGGGGACTGGGTGGTAAACGTACTTGGGTCTGTGTCTTGGCTATAGCCTTCTTCCTACTGGGACCAAGGCCACAACAAGCCGAGAAGGGAAAAGATGCCCATCTTCATGATGCCTCGACTGCTGGTGAAGGAGGGAACAGGACTGAGCTGCTTGGAAGTGAGGAAGCAGCTTTAGTGAGAGTTTCCTTGGAAGCTTTAAAACAAGCAGATCACAGAGCCCTTGAGATAAAGGAATCAAACTAGCTGGATCCTCACTGCCCTTTCACAGACAGGCTCCCAATCCCAACCCCCTTAACTTCTCCATTCCTTGCACACTTTCATCCCCAGGCTGCACTCCCTACTCTATTCATCAGTCTGCATGAGCTACGGGGGGAGGTGGGGAAGGGGAATGCTAAGACTACTCAGCTTCAGTGGGATTAGCACAGCTGCATAAAATGGGGTATTTGCCATGAAAGGAGCAAATAGAGCTGGCAGAGCCACTCACCACACCCAGACAAGCTGCTGCTCAAGCCCCAGAACCCTCCAACAGACCTGATTTGGGATTTCCCCCTTCCTCAGGTACTAGAATAAAACTGCCATCTCTCCTACCCTCTGGCTGGGCCCAGTTGGCTCCATCACTCACTGTAGTTCTCTCCCCTGATATAGTAACCCATGGATCCTGCCAGTTCCTGGGGCCCAGCACAAAGAATTCTGGGGAGCTGGTCAGAAGTGGGAGATTGTGGGTTCTAGGAGTGTGAGATCTGCCCTTCCACCTGGGAGAAACCCAGTTATCTACCAGTCGAGAGGCTGCTGCAACTCCCTGACCCCAGCTGACAAGACTGGAGTGACTGCACTGGTACAAGACTATTCAGAAGTCAGGAAGAATTCCTGTCATTCCCCCCCATCCCATCATGCCCAAGACAAAGATTCTGGATATTGAGGTTATCGTTTAAACTAGAGCTGTATCGAATAGTACTATTGAGTACTTGGGCCAAAGACTGAAGTTCCAAGTAATTGGCCCGAGTAGTTGGTGGCCCTTCAGCACAGTTCCAAAGATACAGAATTTGGACTCTTAATTCTGGACCTCAGAAAACTTTGGAAAGTTGTTGCAAAGTTGAACCGACAGCCAAAGCACTACCCAAAAAAGCAGGCTAGCAAAAGTGGGACAATCACTCCAGAAGACAACCCCAAAAAAGTGCAACTGCATGCATAAATCCCCAAAACCAACAGTAGCATGTTAGCATACCAACAGTAGCAGTAGCATACTGATAACAGTATGGCCCACCATCAGCAGTGAGTGCACCCACTTTAATCATTATGTCAACCAAGCAAGTGCACAAAAATGCAGGCTAACAAGAATACACACACACACCCTGCAAAACAGTCTGCAACTGCATGGAGAAATAAATCCCACCAAAAGCCAGCAAGCACAGGCCCCAGCAGTCACAAAATTAAGAAACCAGACATTCATTCCCCGCCCCAGGGGCAACCTCTTGGCATGGCATTGGTTCTGTGGCACTGAAAACTTGAACAGATCAGGCAAGGGGAAGTGGAACCAGGCAGAGAGATCCATCTGGCCTCATGGTGCCAAGTTCCAACCAAGCAGCAGGCAGAACTAGAAGCAATGTGGTACCCAATTGTTGTTTTTTTTAAAAAAAAACTGCATGGCATGGTAACGGTAACGCACGCCCCCCAGCATTGACCCTATGGACAAACCAGGCCTCCCCACACCCGCCGATTACTTACAGATCCAGCAGCACTGTAGCACATAGTCAAATTCACCAAAGAGAAGACAAACTGGCTGCAGCCACTTATTTTGCCCTGCCAGCCAAACAATCAACACTTGCCATCTGGCTTACCATCACTCATCTGTCCCCTCCCATAACAAATATGGTACTAAGTTTCCTTTCTAGAAGAAGCTCAACCGTCTACCAGTCCCCATACGTGCAGCATTTCCCGAAGTTTTGTGAATGGTCTTCAGAACTTCAGACTTTCCGAACCGAATACCATCATTTCCTGCAATTTCTGAAGTTTTCCAGAGACCGAGTTACAAACCTAGTTTAAACTTCCATTCAAACCCATCTCCTGGCTGCCCATCCTCTCCTGAATTAGCCCAGGAAAGGATAAATGACTGTACTATGTCTGAAATATATGAGGAGGCTGTCATGATCCGAGGACTGACTATTCACAGAATCTTAGAGTTGTAAGGAACCTCGAGGGTTATCTAGTCCAACTCCCAATTTGGATGCAAGATGACTACCACGGCAACATCCCCATCAGATGGCTGTCTGGATTCTTTTTGAAAACTTCCAGTGACATAGAGCCTACAACCTCCCTAGACAACTTATTCCATTGCTGAACAGCTCTTACTGTTAGGAAAAAATTGTATTGATATCTAACAGAAATCTACCATCCTGTAGTTTCAGCCATTATTTCTAGCCCTTCTTGGTCGCATCTTTTTGGCATCATCTCTTTAGATATTTCAAGACTGCTTTCATGTCTCCCCTTAATTTTTTTTTTGTTAGGCTAAATATACCCCCATTCCATCAACCTTTCCTCATAAGACTTGCTTTCCAGACCCTTTATCATCTTTGTTGAACCTACTCCTTTGAATTTACTTCAAAGTGTCAATGTCCTCAAAATGAGGTGCTCAAAGTTGGACTCAAATTGGAGGGGGGAGTAACATTGTATATGACGAATACACCTTTACAGAAGTTGTAAAGGTGTATTCGTCACTCCCCACCCCCCCATCACATCATTCACCAATTGCCCCCTATTGGTTAGGACCAAGTCCAAGATAGCTGACCCCCTGCCCCCTTCTTCAACCTACTGAACAAGGCATTTGTTACCAATGCACTCCGAGAATTTGGTGGACATTCTTTGCATAGTGGAGTCTGCCTTCCACCTGATATTAGGGTGTCAGGGTTCAGTTAAGTTGTAGCAGGATTAGGGCCACAGGAAATGCTGGAAAGAGCCAGAGAGCAACTGTTAGGTAGTAGGTAGTAGAGGTGGGACCCCGGGGCAATTACCGGATACCGGATTTACCGGTTTTCCGGTTCTCAAAAGAACCGGATTCTCTGATTAAATCTGGTATCCGGTACCGGTTTTATTTCATTGATTTCAATGGGGCACTGTGTCCCCATTGAAATCAATGGAATACAATTCCTCCCCCCTCCCCCTCCCAGGCTGCGCGGGTGGAAGGGGGGACACCCCCCACCCACCCTGCCCAGCCTGGATTTTTGTTAAAAAAAGAGCCCCCCCC
>QEPC01002185.1:1396942-1415203 GCA_003113815.1 Sphenodon punctatus | reverse complement strand
TATATATATATATATATATATATATAAATTAAACACATAAAACACAACTATATATGTGTGTACAACCCAGACGTGTTTCGGGGCACAGCGTCTGGGTTGTACACACATATATAGTTGTGTTTTATGTGTTTAATTTATGTGTGTATATATATATATATATATATATATGCGTGTGTGTGTGTGTGTGTATAGGCCCATGGGGGCCAGTTTATTCATTGTCCTATTCCAATAAATTGTATAATTTCTTCTTCCCTTCTTTTTAGTTCTTGTGTACTGGAGGTTTCTCCAGGTGGGGAAGTTTCGTGTGCTGTGGTTGGGGTTTCTTTTGAACATAGTTTTAAAAGCCTGAAGAAATACAAGCTGATCGTTCCTTTAAAAAAAGTATGCTTTAAATTTGCAAAACCCAGACTGGGTGGTCCATTAGCTTGCTCTGTCTGAATAATCTCATTCTTCTATAGTCTCTTGTGACCTGGCCCTTCAAACTATTCATTTTCAATCGGATGAGTTCTCTTAAAAGTTCATGAACACTCTCTGAACCAGCAATAATTTGAAAAACTTCACATCTCAGCCAGCTGAGGGCAGGAACTGCAATGTAATATAGAATACTCCCAGCACATAAGAGAAACTGGTCTTCTTTATCCCTGGGCATACAACCATTTAGTGAAAACTGATTAACCACTGGCTAAATTTATTTGCTATGGAATTACCCAGAACATCTCTTGATGATCTTCAAGGAGTATTAAAGACCTAATCTACCTCCGAAAGCTGCATATACAGAGCAGGACCATTACCATTACCCAGTCTGGCAATTTCCAGCTAAAAGAAGAATGCCTTTTTTCCATACCATATCAGAAGCAGCTGTCAGCTCTTCCCAAATGAAATGAGTTCTGAAAAATAAATGTTCAGTTTCTGTGACTAGGAAACCCAAATTCTGCAAAGAAAAATGTAAATTACTTGATGCAAGTAAGACAGTGCAGTAGAAGATATACATGGTATACACACGCTCAGAAGTGTATATGCATCTGTACGTACTGAAGAATGACACCCACTACATACACATTTCATGCTATTAGCAGTCAACAGTTTTAAGATTTGTCACACTAATGTAACCCCTCTCCCCCCAAGTGGCACAAGGCTTAGAGCAGGTATGTGCCATCCTTAGGGTTGCCCCCTTAGGTATATTTTTCCAGGCCACTGATGAAAAATACATGTTCTAGGGCTTGCAACATGTATTCTTCATAAGTGGCCTGGAAAAATATACATAGGTGGAAACATGTATATTTCATAAGTGGCCTGGAAAAATATACCTAAGGGGGCAACCCTAGCCATCCTCCCA
The DNA here is from genome assembly GCA_003113815.1 of Sphenodon punctatus. Classification (NCBI taxonomy): domain Eukaryota; kingdom Metazoa; phylum Chordata; class Lepidosauria; order Sphenodontia; family Sphenodontidae; genus Sphenodon; species Sphenodon punctatus. The sequence continues at coordinate 1,413,867 of QEPC01002185.1, read as the reverse complement.
CTTGGGGTTGTTCCTACCTCCCTGGCAGAGGGACTTTAGGGACTCTGGGCTCGAGTTACTTTTCTTCTTTTGTTTGGGACTTCCCTGGGAGGGGGAATTGTAAGTAACCTAGGTACTTGGCAATTTGGTGCCTCCACTCTGGGGGAGCCATTGCTGAACGAAGGGGCAAATTAGGGACTCCCACATAGGGGTTTTACTACCCATGGGATAGGGACCTCAGGGACCACTATTGACAAGCACTTTAACAAAGAAACATGAGAGGGATACCCCAGGAGCTTTACATTTAAGAGTAACACACAATTAACACAATAAAACTAAAACAATAACTATTCATAAATCCTAACTTTCCCCAAATTCCCCAAAGCCTCCGCAAGTCCAGCTATGGCAGCTGTCCCACAGTGGTCTGCGTTGGGGCTGTCTCTTATACACATCTAGATGTGTATAAGAGACAGGGGCATAGCTTCCCCCCGAGAGAGTCCCCATTGGAACAGTTCTGGCATTCTCATCTGTCTGCCTGTGAGAATTTCAAAAGGAGTATAGCCAAGGTGCTTTGAACTTCTCAAGGCCAACTAGATAAGAAGTAATCTGAGATCCCAGTTTGAGCCAGTTTTTGAAACAGTTTTCCTCAGGACTGTCTTAATTGTGCAGTTCGTTCTTTCTGCTTGACCCGAGGAGTGGGGATGATATGGGATATGCATCTTATGCTGGATCCCCATGGCTTTGCACAAGTTTTGAACACTTCTGCAACAAAACATGAGCCCTGATCACTATTAATAATTTTCAGGACCCAGAACCTGGATATTACCACACTGAACAATGCTTTGGCAGTGGTGTCTGCAGTGTGATTTCTGGTCAGGATTGCTTTTAATGAACCTGAAAAGGAGTCTATCAAAACAAGGAGGTACTGATTTCCTCTTGCAGTTTTCGGTAACATGGTCTGAATTTGTAAGTAAATAAATGAGACACACAACATGAGTAGAGACAGCTCCAAGGGTGTGAGCTAGAATATCAGCAACAGATGCTCTACCAACTTCCTACAGCTCCCAGAATACCTTATATCAGGTTGGGAGCCAATCGGAAAGCCAGCTTGTATGGCCACAGACTGCAAGTGAGAGAAAGATGGTAGACAAGGGGAAAAAAGAAATCCCAGCTAGGCCAGGTGGTAGTGCAGAAGGGAACTAGGGATCAATGATTCAGCCCAGTCTGAAAATTTACTTGAGTAGATGTCTAGAATCAGTGGAGGAACAATAGTCCATGTTTGACAGCCTTTACTCCTTGGACCTCAAAGCCCTGCCTTAACCATTACCATCACATGCTGTTGAGTGCCTGTTATATCAGATGTCAGCTCTCTCTTTCTCTCTCTCTCTCNGTTAATAATAATAATAATACAGTATTTGCTATGGATTACATTGATTCCAAACACAGGTATAATTCCTACATACATTTTGGAAATACATAAATGTATTGATGGTTGGTTTTTTTTTTTACAGATCACACTGTAGCAGGGGATGGTCTTGGCATGGATGAGTGTTGCCAGGATTAGGGCCCAAGAGTCTCAGTCACTTTAGGGAATTAGCAATACTTCATTTACATAGTCCATTATACTAAGTCTCTTCTCTATATTCAAGTGTCTATAATAAGCCCAAGCCTAGCCACCAAGTAGCAATCCTCCAGCAGGCTCACACATCCAGCAGGCTCTTCTAGGAACCAGGCTCCTCAAATCAACTTTATGGTCTCCTTCAATTCTCCAGCAGAGATGTCTCTCCTTCTGTGTCCAGGTAGCAACTGACTCTAGTCTCTTCTGCCTCTTCCTCTCTTTTACATCCAGGAGTGGGCATTGCCACCTTCCCACTTTGCAACTCTTAAAGGAATCGTAGCCCTACTGTGGCTCTACTCTGCCATGCACACGTGTTACATTGACCTTCCTAATCATATACTAATAACCGTAAGCCACGGTCACTGCCATTTACCATACATATGAATATTTTCAAGTAGGAAAAAACCTACACAAATAACTCTTGTGCCTGTGAAAGTGTTTCATTAGGCCTTTTCTTCTGCTTACAAACATTTGTCCCCAGCTCAGAGCATGCACTGCAGACTGGCTCCTGGTCCCCCTCTGAACAGTAGCTCATACCTGAGCTAGGAGTACTCCTTCCCCTGACAACACAGAGCGGATAGTTCAACCCAGTTTGGAAGCCTCTGCACTACTTCTTATCTGCACCAAGTTCCATATCCAAGTCTTGGTTTATTTCCTTCTCACGTGGGTCTTATTTCTTTTTCAAAATGTCACAAACTACCACTTGCAGTCTTATGGAATTTCCAGCCAGCATTTCCTGGAGTCACTAGGATGCCAAGCTGAGAAGGGCCTCCCCTGAGCTGCCCGATGCTATTTGAACAGACCTGTTTCTGCCAAATCCTTTTCCAGAGGGAGTAGAGAGAGTTTCCCTAATTAACTCTTGAGAACGTATTGTTCCCAAACAAATTGAATTGTTCTGCCTGGTATTTCCTCAGGAGGCCTATCAGAAGAGCTTGCCTTTCAATCTACAGCTTTGTCTCAGACCATTAGCTGTTTGAGTGGAGTCCTCTCAGCAGCTAGGAGCCAACAGAATCCCAGTGGCTCCTCTTCCCAGCACATGGTGCCTGATTAGCAGTGGGCAGTGATTTGCAGTGGGCAGCCCTAAAGGGACCTGTCCGTTTGCCCCTGTGTGCGCAGACCTCAGGAGAGCTTCATTTTGAGAGGTGAGGCTAATAGCTTCCTTGGACATTCCCCCATTAGAGCTCCCTTCCTAGGTCAAAGCTGCTCTCCTTCCAACGGTTTCAATTAACATTTAAATTGCAAATTCGTGCTGCTGGCCAATTTGGGCTGCAGGGAGGGAAGCAGGAAGTGGAATGCCTTTGCTACAGAGAAAGAGAGAAGCATGTGTGTGTACGTGCATCACACACACATGGCTGTGCATATACCCACACAGAACAACAAGCTGACACACAAGGACCTGGGGCTTAGGTGAGTTGTGTCAACTCCCTGCCTGCCACAGATGCCTTATGTCACCTTAGCAGGGGCTCTTAGAACTGTCACACACATTGCATCATCCATGTTTGTTTGTGGGTTCATGCAGATATAGGTCTGGCCATAAGACAAACTGGGGCAGTTACTCTTTGAAAAGCTAAAGCAATTACCCATGTTTGTGTCTCCCTACAGCAGTGTGGCCTGCCACAGCCCTAGTTACTTGCAGGACTGGGACCAGGGTTGCCACCTTTTGCAATTTGACCTCGAGACTCCCATAGGCCAAAAAGGGAGTCTTGGGGTCAAATTGCGAAAGGTGGCAAGCAACCCTAACTGGAACCCCACACCCACATTTTTGTCACCTCTGACTTCTACTGGCTGTTCCTCAGCTGGCTGTTCTAAGATTTTTCTGGGGAGACATCTCTAGTGTTCCATACTTTTTGATGTTCCTCTGGTAGGTGACACCTACATTGGGAATTAGCTTTCAATCTACAGGTGTTAACAAATGAGATGATAGTCCGCTGGAGTCTGGGTTCAGTCTATGCAGTCCCCACTCACATGTTTAGTGCCCCCTGCATGTATTTCATGTGTGTTCAGGCAGCCCCCAGGCAGTCCCCACTCACAGGTTTAGCATGACAAGCCTAATCCACAGAAAGATGTTATTTCCCTCCGTGCTTTGCCCACCAACCTCCACTTCTCGGTATCCAGCCCCCTATCAGGACTCCCAGATGGCCAAGCCATGGGAAGAAGAAGCCACACAAGCCATTTTTTTCTTGAAGGCTATTATGACTCTGGGAGGCAGTTCAGCGCCTACTATCCCCGCCCACCTACGAGGTTCATACTCTGGGTATGAACCTGCCAGCACTTGGTGGCTCAAAACAACCTTTTGCTATGCACATAATGCTAAGTTTATTGAGCAAATAGAAATCTTTGTGAGAGCTAGTGTGGNACACACACACACACCATGTTAGTTGTAGGTCCAATTCAGGAGAGAACTGTCTTCTTGTGGGCCAAATTTAGGAAGGGGACGTCCCTGCTGCCTCCCCTATTCAAGTCCAAAATAGACTTTATGTATCAGTGAGGCTAATGGATTTCTAGCTATCAGGTCAAGCTTATTTCCTTACTTCAAAACTTAGATGACAATACTCCCTACCTTCTGGGATGTTCTCAGTGGCATCTGGGAAAAAGTAGTTTTGTTAAACTGGAAAATCACCAGAATACCTCTGCTGACAGGAAACCACCTGGGGCCTTATTATTTTTCTGTGCGGCTATCAGAGACTTTGCTTGCAGAGTAGAAACTAGCAATCAGGACAGTTCTAAATCTAAAGCCACTGTCTAAGCTCCCAGCCTCCACATAAGCAGTACTGCAGTATCCTAGTCGATTTCCTTTGGGGGATCTGAGCTCCTACATTTATTCTGCAGGGGATGAATCCTAATGCCTCCAGAGACCAGAAAGCGGAGCAGTCTCCATCTTTACCTGCAGTCTTAGGCTGTCCCCATAGCATTCTTCTGTACTCTTTTTCTTCCATGAAAGGGGGAAGTGCCAATCATTATGAGGCATTACAAGAGCTAAAGACTGCAATCCACAAACCATTTGCTCTGGAGCAGTCCTATTGAACTCCTGCATACTTCAACAGGGCTCCTCCAGAATAAGTGGTTTGTGACTTGTGGCCAAAGTGTTTTTTTTAGAACAGTGCTTCACAGACTGTTCTCCTTGGGGCACTGGTGGTCTGCAGCCAAACCATTGGTGGCCAACAGAACTGACCATGGTGGCCACCTTGGGCAGCACCTGCCAGGCTATGATGAACATGCAGCTAGCTGTAACCATCTCATGTTGTGGCTGTGGTGGGGAGTGCGTTTCGGCAGTTACATCTTGTCCAGCGGCTTCGGCGGTATCTCTCAGACTCCGACCTCACCACTGTCATCCATGCCTTCATCACCTCGAGGCTGGANCCTGGCCTGTTTGGACTAAACTGAACCTAAGGACTGAACCCCTTTGCTTCAAGGCAAAGGCGCACCTAAAGCTGTGAGTAACTGAATGTTACATCTGAGGGACCAGTTTAGGCTAGATGCTACAAAAAGGGCCCTCGAGCCTAACTGGGTTCTGATCAATTGCTTTTGCTCAAGGATTCAAAGTATCTCACAGGGTTGTAGCCTGTGATGCTTGGTTTAAAATACCATTCAAGTTATATTCCTTTTTCTGATCTAATAGATCTGTGTGTGTGTGTTAGTGAATATGCCTCTGTACGCTCCGGCGGCAGTAATTGGGAACTGAATTATTCTGGCTTGTGGGCCTGTCTGTTTAAAGAAAAGGTAGAGTTCTCATCTTCCCTAGAGGGATGGAACTCACAGCCTACAATATCTAGCGTGGTGGCAGTGGAAAAGTACCAGAAAATGGGGTGCCGGGAGACTGGGATAAACCCCCAGTGGGCTCTGTTACGCCACAGATTAGATGTTGGATGTGGCCTTGGAAAGCCAGGGTTTGAATCCTGCCTTATCCATGAACTCACTGGGTAGCCTTGAGCAAGTCACAGCCTCTCAGCCCTAGTTCCCCATCTGTAAAATGGGAGTGTCTGTCTGTCTCTCCCTGTGCGTTCCCCTCACCCTTGTCCATCTTAGATTGTAAGCCCACTAGGGCCTATCTGTGACTGTAAAGCTTCGAGTACAGCCAGTTGTGCTACAGAATTGTTTACTAGTAGTAGTTTATTTTATTTATGCTTTACTGAGAATTGAAATCAAAAGTAAGAATTGAAATCAAAAGCAATTAGTCTTTGCATGTTGGTTATCAACTTGGTTTATCACATTCACAATGATCTACTGGCAGGTAGCAGTTTTATTGGGCTCTCGCCTTCCATGGCATTGGAAAGCCCTCTCATTTCACATAAAACCCCCAATCAAACATGTACCTCTTGTACACCTTATGATGAGGGTATCTTGCAGGATCAGAGACAATGAAGGGAAAGTACTATCAATGCACAGGAAAAAAATCAACTGAAAGAGATGCATCTCAATCCACCGTTGCTGCCTCTTGCAATTTTTGTTCGTTTGTTTGGTTTAATCACAAGTCTCTAGTTATTTAGTTTTTCTTAAATCTCCAGCTTCTGGTCATTATATGAGAATCTCTGCATTAGTGTTCACAAAATATAAGATTTTATTCCCTGTGGTTTTAGAAACATAATTCTATTACAGTGTGCGAAAAAGATGGCAACTACAAAGAGTTAACCCTTACTCTTTTTTTGAACTTGTGATTTTAGTATGGCCTGCCTGGCTTAAGAGTTAAATGCTTGGGGTGGCAATACAGCTTAGTCTGAGGGTATTTTGATGTTACGAGATCACAGTCAACCACAGCCAATCCCGCGGCAGGGCCAAAGGGCCCGGAACATCTGTTCGGCGGCCGCCAGATGTTCACCACAGTCAATCCCCAGCAGGGGTCAAAATCAACCACACTTCCGGAGCTCCGGCCTGGAGGAGGTGGTCATGCTGCACCTGGAGGTAGTGGAGGGGCAGCAGCAGCAGCCGGGATGGGCCGACCTGGTGCCTGCTGCCGGCCCAGGGGATGAGGCACCCTGGAAACAGGTAAGGGGACCGAAAGGGGGGGGCAACGACACAGGGGCAACAAGGCAGATGGGGGAGCCCGAGCCCCCGGATGAGACGGCCGGAGAGCAGGAGGAGGAGCAGGAGGAGGAGGGGGAAGACGCAACCCAGAGGGTGCCTGTGGGAGATGGCCATACCATCGATAGGGGCACAGGGAAACCCAGGAATTCATCTGGATCTGGGGGACCCTGAAGCACCAGCTGGAGCTGGCGGTCAACCAACGGAACAAGCACGTCTTCAAGGAGATCGTGCAGGAAATGGAGGCAGCAGGGCATCACAGGACAATGGCCCAGTGCCGGTCGAAGGCCAAGGAGCTCAAGAGGGGGTACAAGGCCATTAAGGACAACAACCAGCAGTCTGGCCACGGAGCCCGAACCACCCCCTACTACGAAGCCCTGTACTGCATCCTACACATGAAGGGTTCAATAGTTGCCCCACGCCTCGTGGGGAGCGCAGTGGTCCAGGGCAGGGAACAGGCTGAGGTACCCCCTCCCCTCGCCGCCCCAATTGAAGACACCAGCTCCAGGAGCCCCGCCCCCCAAGAGGAACACCTCGGGGACCAGCAGGCCCCCCTCGCGCACCAGCCCCGAGAGCCCCCGGCCGAGGTCCGAAGCTGGAGGATCTGAGGCCGGCACCCTGGTCACCATCAGCCAGTGGAAACAGGGGGACCTCAGCCACACTGAGGGGCCGGCCTTGGAGGGCTCAGAGACTGACATAGAGGGTAAGCAGGCGGGTGGGACGGGGGGAAGGGGGTGCATGGGCCATGGGCCCACCCTCAGCAACCCCCCTATGCCCCGGACCCTGAGGGAGGGGCCCAGGGGCCGCTGAGGAACATGGACCGCCGACCCCCACCCACCCCTCCCCATTCCCGCACAGGTCACGGCACACCCCGGCACCTGCGACAGCCTGGCGAGGGGGACGGAGGTGAGCAGCCCCAGGAGCAACCAGAGGCCCCAGGTGAGCCAACACGACATGAGGGGGAGGGGAGGCCCGGCGAGCCTGGCCAGGGGAACCGGACCCTGGTTGGGGCCGGCTGCAGGGGGCATCCGGGGGAGGGCACCAGCTGACATCCCGATGGGTGGGGGCCCAGGGCCCCCCATCCGCAGCACAGGATGGGGGGGTGGAAGGCTGGGGCGGCTAACCATCCCCTACCATGCACCTCAACAGGGTGACCCACCGGGGACCAGCAAGGCGGACCCATGCCCCTGGCACAACGAATGAGGGAGCACCAGGCATGGGTACAGCGCCACAGGGAGGAGCAGGTGGAAGGCATTGTCCACTCCACCACAGAGCAGGGTGAGCAGATGATCGCGGCCATCAACCGCATGGAGGCGGCTGCCGAAATGGCCGTGCAGCAGGTGGAGGCCAGGGACCGGAGGCTCCAGGTGGAGGTGTGCCTCGAACGGAGCCGGGAGCACCAGGAGCACAGCAGGCAGGAGGAAGCGTTCAGGCGGCTGGAGCAGGCCATAGACCGGATGGTCAAGGAGCACTCTACAAAGATGAACCGGTCCCATGACATAGGTACCTCATTGCTCCTACACGTGGGTACTATGAGTGCCTATGTCATGGCAGCCGCCCCGCCGGGCAACCTGCCTGCCCCAGCCCTGATGCCAGGCCCCTCAGTGCCCCCACCTCCACCACCACCGCCCCAGCTGCCGGCACGCTCGCTGGGGCTGCGCTTCCCCCTACCGGTTGCTGTAGGCCTCCCGAAGGAGCTGCCAGCCAGGGGGGCCCTCCAGCCCCAGGCCTGCCTGCCCTCCCACCACAGCCCAACCCTCAGGACACTGAGGCCTCCCAGGACACCGTTGGGGACACAGACAGTGGGAGGGAAGGGAGCTCCCAGAGCTCCACGGTGCCCATCGGGTGGCCACGAGGGCAGCCCCGGAGATGAGGGGAAGGGGGGGATGGGGGGAAGAGGGAGAGTGACCTGAGTGGGGGGGAACACACTGGGGGTGGGGAGAGGGCGAGGTGGTGGGAGCACTTGTAGAGGGCTGAAACAATAAATGCATGGGAACCACAGTCACCTCCATGTGTCTGTTAGTGGGCCTGGGGTTGGGGGCACAGAGGTGAGTACGGGTGCAGCCAGGGTGCTGCTGGGGGCCCCGGAGTGGTGGGGCTGTGTGTGTGCAGCCTCAGCCCTTGGCCTCCTGGCTGATTCACCTTCCCAGGGTGGCACGGATGCGATTTGCGTATCCGTACTCCCGCAGGTTCTCTGCATTCACATAGAAAGGCACGAGGCCAGGAGGGCGCTGGAACATGGGGTAGTCGAGGGCAGCCCCCTCGGTCTTGCACACGCTGTGCAGCACACAGCAGGCTCCTATCACAAGGGAGGAGGTCTCCACCATGTAGTCCAGGTGGCCCGCAAGGCTCCTCCAGCACTGAGGGCCTCGAAGGCCCTCTCGACCACGGTCCTGCTTGCACACAGGCAAGTATTGAAGAGCACCTCCACAGGGTTCCTGGTGACCGGGTATGCCTTCATCAGCCAGTGGGTGAGTGGGTAGGCTGGGTCTCCCAGGATGTAGGGAGGCATCAGCACCCCCTTGATCTGGGTCATCCCCATGTCTGCGAAGTCTTGGTGGTACATCCGGGCATAGAAGGGAGAGATGGTCATGATCCAGGCATCATGGCTGCGCCCAGAGTGACCCATGTAAATGTCTGTGAACCAACCCCGGTGGTCCACGACCACCTGCAGCTGCAGGGAGTGGTACCCGTGTCGGTTGACATATTCCAAGGCCTCCCCAGCGGATGGGTGCAGGATCTCTATCTGGGTGCCATCCATGGTGCCCATGCAGTTGGGGAATCCCCCAGCCACGAAGCTGGCCATCACGGCCTCCTGGTCCACCAGCTGGATCACTCGGTCCAGGAGCACACCCTCCACCGCCTCGCAGATGTCCCGCAGGATCCCGGCGATGGTGCTCACCCCAACGCCGAAGTGCTGCGAGACAGAGCGGCAGGAGTCTGGTGTTGCAAGGACCCAGACCCCGATGGCCACCCACTGGACCATAGGAATGGGGGCCCACATGGGGGTGGCCTGCCTCTCCAGCCAGGGTGTTAACAGCTCCACGAGCTGCAGGAGGATGTGCCTGTCCATCCAAAAGTGTGCTCTCCAGGCGGCCTCATCCCATTGGGCTAATGCCCTGTCCCACCACCCCTGTGCCCACTCCGTGACCCATACCCACCGGTCAATGGGCATTGCAAGCAGGGCAGCATGTCCCATGGTCTCCCTCCACCACTGGAGCCGGATGGCTGCCTCACGGAGCGCCGCAGCCTGGCCCGGCGCACAAAGGAGGGCCTGTCGGGCTGCCCCTGACACCTGCTGGGCTCTGAGGTGGGCCAGGGAGCGCCTGTGCCCATGGTGGGCTCTCTGGGCTCTGGCAGTGCTCCTGGCCATGCACACGCAAAGTCGGGTGGCCAGGTGCACCTCAGTGGTCTGGATGCGCAGGAGGTCTGTGTGTGAGCAGTACCACTCTGCGCAAACGGCTAGGTGCATCCCGCAGGCGCCCAACTGGCCCAACTCCATGGTGACTGGTGCCCCAGGTGGGTTGGGGTTGCACCTGTTGTAGGTTGGGACCGGTGTTGCTTCGCCCCCCCCTCGCTCCCTGCCTACCGGGCCCAGGGCCCCGGGTCGCCCTGGCTGGGCCCCAGACCGGCAGGACCGGCTCCTGCAGGGTGAGTGGGCTGGGGAGGCTGCTGGAGGCCCCATGCATGCAGATGCCTTCCCGGCAGGGGGCATGGCACTTGGTCATGCCCTCGGCCGGGCGTGTACGGGCAGCAGCTGCATTCCTGCTGTCATCACCTCCCACCTGTCTGTCGGATGCCTGCTGTCCTGGGTGCCCTGATTAGTGTGTAGGCTGCCTTGTCTGTGTGCTCTGTTGCAGCAGCTGGGCTGGATCCGCACCCCACGCCTTGCTCTGTATCCGTACAATGTTGCAGCCCGTGGCCTTATCGCTTGGCCTTGGAGCAGCCTTGCTTCCTCTCCCATCCCTCCAGGGATTGTGGGGGCCCCCTTTCATTGTGTTTAGTATCAGGTGCTTTCTGGACCATGGCTAGCCGCACTTCCCCCGGGCTCACGGGCCCCAGTACCCCAGGCGCCCCGTGTAGCTGGACCTTCTGCGAGACCATGGCCCTGTGTGACCTGTGGCATTCTCCAGCCGTGCAATTGCTCCTGAGCTGCCCGGATAGCCTCATCGAGAGTATGAGCTCTGGGCTGCGGTACTATGGCCATGTGGCAAGCGCCCGCGATTGCCGGCTGCATGCAGAGGCGCTGGGCCTGTGTCCCTTTCCCAATGGGCACATCCCCGAGATGAGGTGCTCGCATGTTGGGTGGTCAGCGGTGGAGACCATGTCCACCCTCTCTGTGTGCAGCCTGTCTGACTACACAGTCTGTCTGTCGGAGGGGGGCCCTGCCATGACTGTGTCCTTCTTTGTCTGTGTTCACGGGGCCTGAGGTTACCAGTGGTCCTGCGGGGCGATCTATCACTGCCTGTTGGAACTGGGTCACCTTCTGTGGCCCCCACCTGCAGACTATGCCTTGTCAGAGCCCTCTGAAGTGGAGGTGGCGGCGCTGGCTGGTGTGTGGTCCTGATCTGATGTGCAAGTGGGGCTCTCCACCCAGGATCCCTTCAAGGCTTACTACCTGGTTGCCCACCACATGTCTGAGCTGGGCTTCTGTCGGGGCATGCTTCAGTGGCCGCACTTCATGCACCTGGCGGGCCACCCAGCCCTGGGCCCCTTCGTGGCCCCCTGCAGCTGACTGTGAGCCCCCCGTGACTTCTGGGCCCTGGATACTGGCCCTGGTGTGTGCTCCTGCCTCTGCACTGGTGCCGTGGGTCACTGCCCCTTCCCTCCCTGATATTCCTGGCTCACTGCTGTGCTGGCTTTTTCTTGTGGTTCCGCTGCCCCTGCCTGTGACTCTGGGCCCCGTCTGTGGGCCCCCCTGTGCGTCTCTGCAACAGGTGTTCCCCTCCGTGACTTCCTTCTCCTGCAGCTGTATCCTGAACTGTGTGCCAGACCCCGGTGGCCCGGGTGCCGCTGTCCTTCTGCTCCGGCCTTGCTCCCTCCTGTGCCTGCCCCCCCCGGGTGCCTGTGTGACCGTGGGGTTCCAAGGCCCCTGGACTGAGGTTCCGGGCACCCTCCTGGGGGGGGGGGGGTATTGCTGGCCTGGCTGCCCTGCTCCTCGTCCCCGTCTCACCTCCTTGCCATCCATCGCACTCTAGCCGTCATGTGGGATCCCTGTCTGCCTCCTGGACCATTCCCAGTCCACTCCCCAGTCCATGTGGCCTCCCCCTGTGACTGTGCTGTGCCCCTGGGGTTCCCCCTGTTCCGGGACTGCCTGTGATGCTGTGGGGGTGCCCGTGCGGGCTGTGCTGTGGGGGGGTTTGGTTTGCCATTCCCCTTGTCCTGCCCTGGCCCCTGGGCGCCCCCCCCGCTCCCTGTCTCAGGCCCCTCTTCTCTCCCCCCTGTGCCCATTGTGCCGTGTGTGTTGTCTGTCCCACCCTGTCCCCTCTTCCCTTCCTTTCCCATGCGGATGTGTGCACGCCAAGGTGTGTGTTTGTGCTGTGTGTTCCACTGTGACCTCGTTTTCCCTGTGCCTGTTGTGTGCGCTGCCCCGGTGGCTCTTCTCCCTCTTCCCCCTCCCTTCCCATTTTCCTTGTGTGGGCGTTCCCTGTGGGCGCTTTTGGGTTCGTTTGCCCTCTTTCGGCCATGTCTGCCTCCCGCACCTTCCCAGTGCCTTCTGGGTGTTTTGACCATGGCTGGGGATTGGCATCCCGTCTGTTGCAAGAGGCCCAAACTGGCCCCCCAAGCTGTTCCCCCCCACCCCGAAGCAGGCCTAAGCTGGCCCAAGCCGCCCCCCCACGAGGCCCAAGCCACCCCCCCAAGCAGGCCCAAGCTGGCCCAAGCCACCCCACGAGACCCAAGCCCCCCAGCCCCCAGACAGGGCCCCCCACCCCCAGGCAGGCCCCACCTGCTGCCCCACCGTCGTGGCTTGCTTGCTCCAAACATGCCTCGAGCTTGAGTCGCCACTGTATGCTGCCGATGCTCTCTGCCGCTCTCTCTCCGCCAGTGCCGCTGCTGCCGAAACGCTCTGGCTGCCTGCTCGCACGCCTCTGCCATGAGGCTTCACCCTCCCCGAAGTTGCTTTTATACTACTTCCAGGAGGGAGCAAGAAGGGGCCAGACTCTCCCGGAAGTAATGTAAAAGCAACTTCCCGGAGGGCGAACACTTGTGGCAGGGGTGGGGACTCGGGAGGCCGACCCATTCCAGGCCACGGTGGCCTGGAACGGGCCGGCCTCCCGAGTCTCCCCGCCCCCCCCCATCCTGACCCAACCTGACAGGGGTCGGGACCTACAATTTTTATTTTTATTTTTTAATATATTTTTTTAAAAAAAAAACAGACTGCGGGACCGGCCCTCCCAAGTGCCGCGGCCCACAGGGAATCCTCCCAGTGGGTTGAATGGCCAATCCGCCCCTGCATTTAAATGATGCAATGCAATATATAAATTGGCTTGACTGCTTACCATGACGTTCGATGTTCTGATATATCTGCTCCAGGGAGTCCGCAGAATTCCACACGGTCGCCCATATGGCAGATGCCACATCCACCAGTATTTCACCTGCCATAGGATTTTATAAATTTTCAGGAAAACATAAGTTTTCAATTCAATATATAAATGAGAATATATATAAAACTAAATATATAAATATATTAATAGCCATGGACCCACTCTCTAGGAACTTATCCAGGCCCTTTTTAAACCCAGCTCTACAACTGGCCCTGTGTTTATCATTTAAATATATAGGTTAGATCCTTTAAATAACTCGATTAGACAACAAAATCATATTTATATTTATATTTACAAATATATATATTTCTCTCTCTCTATATATATTTCTAAATAAATATATTTACAAATATTTATAATCTATTATAAATATTATAATATATATTATTATATATTATTATAAATATTATAATTCTATTATATATTTAGAAATATATTTACAAATATAAATAAATATATATAAATAGCCATTAATAGAAATATATATAATGGACCTACTCTCTAGGAACTTATCTAGGCCTTTTTAAACCCATTCACAGTACAGCTATAGTACTGGCCCTGAACTTATCCTTTAAATATATAGGTTAGACCAACGACTAATTTTGGTTTTATTTTAGAATAAACTTACCAATTCTGAATAGGGCATCTATGTAGGCCATCACAGAAGTTCAATTTGCGAACACACAGCCTAAGGAAGTTCTCCGGTCAGGTGAAGTTCTTCTCCTGTCAGTCACAGGCTGCATCGTGGTGATGGGTGTGTCCCACAGTCCCACTCACTCCCAGACCCAGTCCCTCCCAGTCCCCAGGCCAGCGGCACTGCAGCAGCATGCACTGCCACGGATGCGCTGCACAGGCGGCAGCAGCGCTGCTCTCTTGCATCAGTAAAAAAATTAAACAGCACATTTTTATTAAAATAAATTAACATTTTAACTTCAATTAAACTTTCAAAGTTAAATACAGTTGTGGGAAAAAAAGAGACTGAGAAGAGATTTCAACCTTGGTCTCCAGGGCCTGCAGCTGGCAGCGTTCACCACTACACCACAGCATTCTGATGGTTTGTTGTAACAACAGTGGGGATGATCAGGTCGGTGCATTGCCACATTTGGTTTCCTTCAGAACTGGGCTTATTTCCTTCCCACAGTCCACAGTTCCTATTAGTCTGGGAAACAAGTAATAGCAGCCTAATCCATACTACATAATATCCATAACTAATATCCCGACCTGTAAAGCATCAGCAGGTATTCTGCTGCCGGTGGTGCTACAGATATAAATTAATAATAATTAATAATAATAAAGAGATAGATACGATCTATAGTGTGAATAGCCAAAATCCCCTCCTCCCCCTCATGCTGCTAGACTTCAGCAACTAGAGCATGTTTGGCCAAACGGTCTGAACATATTGGCTTGAAGCGCCATCATTTTCCATATTAACATTAAAGAAAGGTTAATATGAAACAACACCTGCTACAGTGTGAGTTATTTACAGCTTTACCACTTTGATTTACAGCTGCAATTTAATTGACAAAGAAGGGCTGTGGTAAAAGAAAAGGGACAAGGTAGGTGAAAGAAAAGGGAAAGAAAATCTCCCAAAAAAGCAAAATCATAACTTTTGGTCGCAGTCTGGCTATGCTCCAAGTGATAGAGAACTGGATGGTCAGCTTATTTTGCTCCTGGCATATTCAACATGTATTCATATCAAAGAAAGCTATGTAAGCTATCCTAGATAAAAGATACCATTCAAAAGTTTTAGAAATAAGAAAGTTTTATTAGAAATAACATTGTAATAATTTACTGGTTTTTTTAAAAAAAATAACAATATACAATACAAACTATGAAAAAAAAACTAGACTTGGATAGACTTGGTGGCTACTAGTGAGAGACACTACACTGAGAGGGCAAATAACTCAAGTCAACACATCGTGTGTGTTGGGGGGGAAACGGTCCCTGCCCTGCCTGCTCTGCGTATTGACTTATCCCTGCCCTGCCTGCTCTGCGTATTGACTTATCCCTGCCCTGCCTGCTCTGCGTATTAACTTATCAGAGTTCACTTAGAGGCAGCATGGGTCAGAGTACTTTACAAACAGTAGAATTCACAAATCCAATTCAAGTATTTGTTTATTTTAGTGGATTCTCTAATGTGGGTGAATTTGGATTTGCCAACTCCTCTCCACCCCACAAACAACCTAAACTTTTCTTGCAATTTTACTTTAACTCTTTTGGACTTCAATTGTTTTAGACTTTGGATAGTTTGTCCTTAACCCTAGCTGAAAAACAAATCGTGAAACTGCACACATGCTCTACAGATGTGCCCAGGGATCTGAATTCAAATGTATTATCCAAGTCTGCAGGAGGGTAAAGGCCCATTAGTTGAAATGATTGTACTTTGATATTTTATTTTATTTCTTTAATTTTAACTAGAATTTTAACTTGTTTATGTTATTTGTATTGATTTTATTGATTTTGTATCCTACTAAGACCAGACAGTTATGGCAATAAAGTAATTTTATTCATTCATATTATCCAAGTCTGTGAACAGTGGTATCTTGGAGCATGAACTTGAATATTTGACCCAGCTCCAGGGGAGCATTCAGTGGGAGCATGACCTGAGTGATTCAGAGCAGT
The DNA here is from genome assembly GCA_003113815.1 of Sphenodon punctatus. Taxonomy (NCBI): domain Eukaryota; kingdom Metazoa; phylum Chordata; class Lepidosauria; order Sphenodontia; family Sphenodontidae; genus Sphenodon; species Sphenodon punctatus. The sequence goes on along the minus strand of QEPC01002185.1, from coordinate 1,398,084 downwards.
CCCTTTCAGTGATCTCTAGATCCCACCTTGTGCCAATGCCCAGTTCGTTGGTTCTGAGTGATCAGAGGATGGAGCAGGGGATTGCAGAAGAGGACTGTTGAGTCTTTTCTCATTATTAGCTTTCCCCACTCTTATCTGTCTCCAACACCAAGTAAACTGTTCCTGGTGTGGCCAACCCATGGCTGCCCCTTGATTGTCTCAGGTTGGCAGGAGTCCCTCTCTATGATCCCATAGCAGCACCGTAGCTCTTGTGTGCTGGCATTTGGGATGCAATGGGGTGAGCTCTGGGCTACCATGATGCTTGCAGCTCAAAGTCACCCACTTACACCCTGCCCCAATTCACTTTCCCAGTCATGAGCAGCAAGCACTAATGCCCTAGGCAGAAAGGACTTCCAGTCCCTTTGCCAGCACAATGACCCTCTTTGACAGGAGGTTATGAAATATGGAATATTGTGTTACATACTTATAGTTAGCAGAAATCTCCTATGATTATTGGAAAAGCAATATTTCTGTGATTCCTCTATGCATATATTATTCATTTTTGGTGTAATTAATCCTTGTGAAACACCAGGTACAGTAATATAAAAACAGTCTGAATCCAATTTAGGAATGTAAAGTTATGAATTTTTATTTTGTATGAGCCACAGAAACAGTTTAGAAACCAAAGAGAATCAATCAAGGTGAATCCAAACAGTGGAACAATAAGTACTGACATAGCCAGGTATTACAGTGCAAATTCTAGCTGGGAAAACTGTGAGACACACCCCAGACACACCAGGCAGAGAGTGTAATAAGTTCTGTCTGCTGGTAAAACATTCTGTTAGCAAACAAGCTAGAAATCAAATTATTACTGGAAGGATCAAAGACTGTACAGGGCTATGTATGCCAAGAACTTCATTCACTCTTCCATACCTGCAATGAGGGATCTGTGAAAGAACCTTGCTAAGAACTGGACTGGAGAGAGAGAGAGCGCTAGCGCTTTTGAGAAAGGACTAATGCTGAAATGAGTATCTATGGGTGATTTTAGACGTTACATGGTCCCGATTCACCACAGTGGATTCCCAGTGGTGGCGAGCCGAACAACCACCCCCCCGTGCTCCAGGAAGGCCCCAAACAGATTATTATTATTATTATTATTATTA
>QEPC01002185.1:1348783-1385191 GCA_003113815.1 Sphenodon punctatus | reverse complement strand
GGTTGGGGGCCACTGAGCACTGAAACGGAGTGATTTGGGGAGCCAGAGCACTGAAATGAGGGCCAGTACCCCCACCAGTGGCAGTCTCTCCCCTGCCATCCCCCCATAACCTCCCACTCACCCCTGCCAGGCTGCTGAGGCTCTGAGTATGGGGACTCAGCTCTGATAGGCCCAAAATCTGGTGCACGCTGCCTGCCCCAAGCCACGCCCCCCAAGCCACTCCCCCTTGTCCCATTTCCAGCTTGCCGCTGGCACAGGGTCACTAAAACTAGATTTTCCTGGGCCACTTTGATTTCCCAATCCGCCCCTGGCCAATAGGCTTGGTGGCAATCCTGTTTCCTGCTTTGGGACAGGCCTGGCTCATGCTGGACATGAGTTCAAATGTAATCATCAGCTTCTGACATGCCACCAGGAGGCAGACAGATTGTGAAGTGCCACAACAGTTTCACAGTAGCTAATCATTTGTGTGTGACTGCGAGGGCTTGTTGGGAGAAGGGAGAGGGTATGTGCCCCTTGAGTCTGGGTTGTAGGAGGCAGCTGCATGATCCTGGGATCCCTATGGTGGCAGCCAGGCCTCTACAGAAGCTATGGGGGCTGGAATTGAGAAGAGGGCTGTCTTCCACCCCTGCCCCTCTGAGGGCCTCTGGTCCACACCAGCATTTGAATTTCCCAGAGGCTGGAAGAACGAGTGGAGCCACTGCCATTTGTTGAGGGGTCCAAGAGGGGTGTGTATTACGTGGTCAAAGGAGAGAGGAACTGTTGTTTGGTCCACATGAGAACATAGAGACTTGAGAAGTCAATGGTCTAGCCCTGAAACAACTATCCAAAGCAAATATCAAATTCTATGAATTTGCTTGATTTGCTTTGGGTCTGACCTGGAAAGCAAATACAAAGCAGTATTTGATTCATGCTTCATTCTCCAGAACAAAATGGAGAAACAAAATCAAATGTTTGTTTTGTTTCATTATTTCAAGTTCTTTATTTTGATATTTCATTTTGTTTTCACTCATTTCAATTGCTGTTTTCAGCAGTTCTTTTGAAATGTACTGAATTTTGTGATTGGGCCATTTTTGGAGGGAGCATTTTTTATTGGATGATAGCATGCAATATAAGGAAGGGACATACATTCCTGCTCCCCCTACCCCACCCCCACCCCCCAGCCTTGGTGTTTTGGACCATGCACTGCACAGGCTTCTGCGGTGTAGTGGTCTACGGAGGTAGCTGGTCTTAGGACATGGCCTCTTTCATAGCGTTATCTGCATCGCAGCGTCACACCCCTTCAGGGTGTGTGTGTGTGTGTGTTATTGCTAGTACACAGGCTGAGGGGTGGCACGTGTGGTGGCTCCCACAAGCACATGAAATGCAGGCAGGGGGGCTGCCCGTTTATTATCTCTACATGCTAAACATGCGAGTGGAGGGCAAATGGGGGCTTCATGGACCAAACACGGACTCCAGTGGACCATTTGTCTCATTTATAAACACCCATTAACTTTTGAGTAGGGTAAGATGTTAGTTAGGGGATTTCTAGTGACAAGCACTGCGTTACTTTTAAAATCCTTTTGTTAGACTTGCACTCTTGAATCAATTTTGTCTTGTAATTAATGTGAACTTATAAATACAAATTCTTTTAACCAACCACTGGTGCACTTGTGTGATACAGACGTTAGGTAACACCAACGAGGAGATATCCCAGGTTAGGTACTTAGGCAAACCTTAATAAAATGTCTGGGACCTGAGAACCTCCAGGGAGACAGGTGACAGGATAGTTACTCCTTTACAGACTGGGACAGTTCTGGAGAGAGCAGAGAAGACTAGAAGTGGGGGAAACTGAGTCACAGCTGGTCAGGAGGGGGGAGTGACAGCAGAAAGAACCCAACCCCATCACACCTGGCTAAGGTTAATGCCACATCTTGAAGTCCAGAGGTCTTTTTCAGGTGCTCTACTCATGGGCAAAAGAATGAGGCCCTCTGTGTTTACAATGGCAGGTCCTGGCTTATAGACCAATTGGTATTTATTTATTTATGAAAAAATTGATATCCTGCCCCTCCTGCCAAAGGCAGCTTGAGGCAGCTTACAATATATAAAAATACACATAAAAATACACCAACAACAACATAAAACATCTAAAATAGGGGGAAGAGGGAAAAGGGGTAAACATCCCCCCCCCCCGGGAAAAGAGGAGGGGGGGAGAAATACCCCACCTATGAAACTAAAAACCCACCCTCATCCATTTCCCTCACCAAAAGCCTGGCAGAACAACCAGGTCTTGCATTGACATCGAAAAGAGGAGAGGTCTGGGGCCACCCCGGCTTCTGCCGGGAGCAAGTTCCACAGCCTCGGCACGGCCACCAAGATAGTCACCCCCCAGGATGCCCAAGGGACTTTGAGAAGGACGCTCCTGGTCGACCACAGGAGCCGATCCAGGACACAGGGAGGGAGGCGATCCTGCGAATATATGGGCTTTATAGGCAAGAACCAGCACTTTGAATCAGGCCCAGAAGACTATAGGCAGCCAGTGCAGAGAACGAAGCACCAGTGTAATATGCTCACGGCGACCTGTTCCTGTAAGGAGACAGGCCGCCACATTCTACACCAGCTGCAATCTCCAAACCATCACTAACCATCAGCCGCCCCGAGCTGTGTCCAGGAGGGGCGGGATAAAAATGCAACAAATAAATAAAAATATTGGCAGTCCAATGCAGAGTGCATTACAATAGTCCAGTCTTGAGGTGATGAAAGCATGGACTCAGGTCAGAGTCTGAGATGTATGACTGAAGCCATCGCAACAGGTGTAGCTGGTGGAATGCGCTCCTCGCCACAGCTCCAACCTAGGCATCTAGACATAGCTGCGCATCAGGGAGCGCTCCCAGACTCCGAATCTGGGGAACCAGTGGGGGGTGAATCCCGTCAATGACAGGGGACACCACACCCACCACCTTCCCCACTAGCATCACCTCTGTCTTGTCAGGATTCAACTTCAGTCAGCTTGCCCTCATTCAGTCCCCCACAGCCAACAGACGTCGTGTAAGCACAGAGACTGCAGGGTCTGGGTCAGATGAAAAAGAGAGATAGAGTTGAGTGTCATCAGCATATTGATGACACTTCACCCCAAAGCTCCAAATGACCTCGCCCAGTGGCTGCATATACACGTTAAACAGGAGAGGGGACAGAATGGAACCCTACGGAACTCAATATAAGAGGTCCCGGGGAGATGAAAAATGATCCCTGAGCACCACTCGCTGAGTTCTTCCAGCCAGGAACGAGTGGAACCATTCAAGAACAGTCCCATCCACCCCGGTACGGTCCCCAGGGGCGTAGCTAGGTTGGAGTGGGTCCAGGGACAAGAAATGGACTTGCCCCGCCCCCCCATTCCCGCCTCTGTCCAGCATCCTTATAGTAGGAAACTGTCCCCAATTGTATTGGCAGGGATGCAGTTTTCAGAAAACAGAAGTACCCCGTAGCACGAACAACTCCAGACAAGAGCCAGCCCCACAACACAAACACCTCCTAGCTCCGCAGAGTCCATGGAACAGCCCCACACAGTGCCACTGGATGCCCCGCATCACAGACACCCTCAACAGCACCATAAAAAACACCAGGGCATCTCTTAGCTAGCTCCACAGAGCCCCATAAAACAGTTGCCCTCTAATTCTATATCTCTGTTTACATGTATTCAGTACTTCCAACCTTACATGTTCAAACATCATGAAGTTGGCATGCAATTTATCAAATATTTAAAAATAATATTTCCCGCATTTTAAAAAATTTTGTTTTCTGAGCCTCTAAGTTGCTTTTACTTAAACAGTCAAGCTTTCCTCTGTAGTCCTGAGGGCTAAGCACATTTTTTTAAAAATCACATGAATTAAGTGAGTCCAAGGGCAGAGATTATAAAGAAAACACATGAATCATATGTGATTAGTAATTCTTTTTAAAACATTTTTTACAAGAAAATGTATATATTTACAAGCTGGCCACACCATAGAGTGGATGCAGAGCAGGATTCAGCAGTGTAAGGGTTCAGGTCTGGAACTATCGGGAGGGCTAAAACCAAAATGAGGTTGGAGGAAAGCAGTTTGGGAGGTTCAGCCCTGGAATTTATGAGGTGCTGCATCTCAGATTTGGTATATATCAGTAGTAGAGCCATTTGCAGCTGCTAGGGAACATTATCAGTTACAACATGCAACTGGCTTTAGTCATTGTGGAGTTCCAAAATATTACAGGTACAATTCTCATACTACAGCTTGGGGGAGTTTTGCCATTGGTTTTGATGTGTTCATGATTACATTTAAAAATAAATAAATAAGCAAGATGTCAAAACATTTTAAACAGTGTAAAGAATCAGAGCTTGGTGCATGTATGTAAAAAAACATATCTGGGTGGGAACTATGGTGCAGACCAGTGTAACATTAACAGGGAGGTAGACTGGTGATCAGAGGCTGGCTCCGAAAGACACAAGCAGACACCTATGGACAATCCCTGCCTTGCTGATGCAGAGCGGGCGGGCTGGGCACCCTCTCTGCATCAGTTGGCTCTGGCAAGGTACCTGCTCTGCCTGGCATGCCTGCTCTGCCCAGCCCAGCCCTGCCTGGTGCCTCCCAGAGCCCAGCCCACCCACTCTGCCCCCTCCTCTCCAGAGCCAAACTGTCTGGTACACCTGCTCTTCTGTGCCATCCATCCCCAGAGCACAGCCCACCTGCTCTGACCCTCTCCACCCCAGAGCCCAGCTCACCCACTATGCCCCCCTCTCCTCCAGAGCCCAGCCCACACCCATCGTCTCTGCCCCCACAGCTGCCCAACCTCAAGTTAAGACACTCCACCCATGTTTTCCCATTGATTATCATCTTCTTGGAGCGGGGAGAGGGAAGGAAAGAGTTTGTTTCCAGTGGAGGGATCAGGCAGCAAATTTTCATGCCCCTCTCCCACCCCCTCTTCAGGGGTGGTGATTCCTGGAAACTTGCCCTTATCAGCAGATGTTTTGGCTTAAGGCTATGCTGACTCCTTGCACAGCCCTCTAGCCCTGCATCCCAGTTGCTCACCTCTCCCCCTCCTCTTGTCTGGCAGCAGCTTGGGAAACTCTAGCAGTAGCTTACTAGCTACCCACAAGACCACAACACAAAAAGGCAAAACAAACCCAGCTTCTCAGCAGGGAGACAAGACAAAACAGTCCCCATTTCTGGACTGGGAAGGAAAGGCATCTCAGTGGCTCCAGACAAGCTTCCTCGGACCCCAGGGGAAAACTCAAGTTACAGACCCGGAGTAGCAAGGGAAGGGAATGCACCCTTCTTGCTCCCCTCTCTCACTGCTAGCCTTAGAATGGATCTGAAGTGTGCTGGAGAGGGGAGCAGGAGACATGGAAAAGTTTGCATTGCCCCTCTGCTTCCCCACCCTCCCATAGCTGCCTGCCCCCTGCATGTTCCCACCGTCTTGTAACTGTACCCTACCGGGCTGTGATCCTTCCCTTTCACTTATCTTGCAGCTCCCTGGGGTGGGGAGACGCTCCTGGGCTTAAAGCTGCCTCCCTCCCCCTTTGCAAGATACTTCCCTTTGCCTGGGGCTCTTCACTTTACACCGTGCCCCTGAGCAACAGCGAAGAAACAACTCTTTAATCTTGCTGCTGTTGGTGCCTATGTCGGTTGCAAAGAGGGAAGGGAAGGCCAAGGTCACTAACAGCTTGGAAACAAACGCCGAGCAAACCCGATGTTATGCTGCTCATACTGTAGTCGCCTGCCTATTGTTTTCTCCCGTGCTGTATGGAAACGTTTCTGATTCCACAAGCTTTACAGGCATTTTTGTAATCCCCGACCCCCCGCCCGCTAGCCAGTGCCCTGCTCCCCAATCCCTTCAGTTCTTCTCCCTCCCGGCCCCCGCCTGCTAGCCAGTGCCCCCCCTGCTCCCTGAGTTCTCCCCCCCACCCGCTCGCTCGCTAGCCGGTGCCCCACGCTAGTTCTCCCCAGCCCCCCCACAGTGCCCCGCACTAGCCAGTGCTGCCCGCCCCCAAACGGTCATAACCCCCCCCACCTACACCTTTTTACTTTCCCACTCCACTCCCCAGAGCCCTGGGCGTCAGTCTAGGTCACTTCAATTCAAGTGCCTCCCTCGTGTGCCTCTAAGCATGCCAGCGCATGCGCAGTTGCGAACGCGTTGGCATCAGGATTGGAAGGCGGAGCTGCAGTTCAGCCCAACCAGCAGTCAGCGAGGCTGGCGTGTGGGCCCGGCGGGAGTGGGGGGGCCCCATTGTCAGCTGGCAGGGCCCGGGGGGGGGGCAGCTGTGGACAGACCGGCTGGCGGCACCACCACTGGAAAATTAATTTCATTTTTAAAAATTTTTTTAAAAATCAAGGACAGCTACCATAGCGGGCCGGGCGGGCCCGTGGGCCCCCAGCCATGGTGGGCCCTGGGACAAATGTCCCGCCTGTCCCTATGGTAGCTACGCCCTTGACGGTCCCACAGGTGAGTCACCAACATCTCATGGTCAACGATATCAAAAGCAGTCGACAGATCTAGTAGAATCAGCAGAGTTGAACAACCCTGATCTAATTCACGGCAAAGGTCGTTGACCAAAGCCACAAGCACAGTCTCAGTGCCATAGCCCGGATAAAAGCCAGACTGCAAGGAATCTAGAAAACTGAGTCGGTCCAGATGCTCCTGCTGCTGAACCTCTACCCATTCAATAACCTTCCCTAAAAAGGGGAGGTTAGAGACAGGCTGATAACTGGTGAGGAAGTCAATGTCCAGAGATGTTTTTTTGAGCAGGCGCTGCACCACTGCCTCTTTAAGGCAGCTCAGCACCCTGCCCTCCCAAGGGAGGCACTGACCACCCCCGCCAGCAATGGCCCCAGTGTCTCCCGGCGGATAGGCACAAGTCCAGTTCACAAGAGGCGGCTCTGACCATTCCAAGAACATTCTCTGCATCAGCGGGCAAGACCCACTGAAACCAATCCCACAAAGTAGGACAAGGTGAGGCTTCCATAACCTCTGGTTCTCCTATTGTAATAAGTGCAGCATCGAAGTTGTGGTGAATGCGAACAATTTTATCAGCAAAGTAATAAACAAACATGTCACAGCAGGTACTGGAAGATTCTAATTCCAGGCGGAGGGAGGCCAGACCAACCAGCCCCCTCACCACCCAGAAAAGCTCCTCTGGATGAGACTTTGCTGATGCTATGTGGGCAGCAAAGAACTCCTTCTTTGCTGCCCGTACAGCCACGGCATAGGCTCGCAAACTGACTCTATGTTGTAATCTGTCGGCTTCAGCACAAAAACAGCGCCATTGTTGCTATAACCGCCGCCATTCTTGCTTCAGCAACCGCAGATCCTCAGTGAACCAAGGAAACTTGTGGTTCCGACGCCTAGGGAGTGGACACCTAGGAGCTGTCCAGTCATGGCTTCAGTCAGCAAGATGTTCCATATAGCAACGAGATCATTGAGTGTCTGGCCATCAGGATCAGAGGTTAATTCCCCCAGAGCATTTTGGAACCTCTCTGGTTCCATCCATTTGTGGATGGAACTGGTTCCACACCCCTCTGGGGGCAGACGTGTGCCTGCAGACAGGCCCGCAGGAAGTAATGATCCGTCCATGACAAGGGCACTGTATACACCTCCCCCACCAATGCATCACCTGCCTCAAAGCCAGTGCAGATAATCAGGTTCAGGGTATGTCCCCCATCATATGTTGGGCCATTGATATTGGTAAGTGGCTAGTAGTAGTACCCAGCACTGCAAGGAAGGAATAGCTTTGACTTCTCCCAGTAGTTCCCAAAGTGGCTTATGATTAGTTATGATAATGAAATTACATCCATAAAGATATTGATGGAACATCTTTAGTTCAAATAAAATGGCCATACTCACTTCCCTGGTCGTGACCTCCTGGCTGCAAGAGGAGAGAGCGATCAGCTGAGAAGTGGCTGCCAGAAGAGAGAGCAGGGGGTGCAGGAAGGGCCTTCTCCTGTTGCAGCCGCCCAAGCACGCGAGCACTGCTTCTGATAGAAAGGGGGGTCACGGCCAGGGAAGAAGCCTTCTTTAGCTGTGACCTCCCCTTTCCATCAGAACTCTCTTGCTCTCACTCCCTCTTATTGGTGATGACCCCCATGTGATGCTCTCTCTGGGACTGGGGAAGGGCCCTGGTGGCAGCAGCTGTACCCTAAAAACCCAAGTGGACTGCCCCCCCAAATCAAAGTGCATCTGGCCTCCTGGCTGCCCCTCTAGTTACTGGCTGTTTCCACTGGGCCAGGAACAGTCATGCCACGTGAACCAATGGAGCGCCCATCCACAAGGTGTGACCTCGTCCTGGGCAGCACCCACTCTAGCAGAGATCTGAGGGACCCTACCTTGTCTGACCCAGTAGGGCAGTCCTTTTGTGTGCGTGTGTGTGTGTGTGTGAGAGAGAGAGGGGGGGGGGCACATGGCCATGGACCTATTTGGCTTGCCCCTCATGGAGCACTTGGATTTCCTGGCATGGCTCTGTGCGCGACCATGAGTGAGTGCTCTGTGGCTCACAGGAGCGCGCATTCAGCCACTCCACCTTCAGAAGGGCGGTCGGATCCGTGGCTCCTGTGCAGCCATGCCAGGTAGCATCTAATCTGAAAACACCCAATGACAGACAGACAGGGAAGGAGGTGTGTGTGTGTGCATGATGGGAGAGTGAGGGACAGTAAACCAACTCCTCTGTAGGTTTAGCAATTCATCTGCATCATCTCAATCAAATCCTGTTCCTTTAATTGCTACTATCTTGAGGATCAACATCAGGAGTTCCCAGGGGCATCCAGGACTTGCCAGGATGTGGGAGGCTAGGTTGAGCTGGTAGGGAGGGAGGTTTGCTATCTGCAGGTCTGCTGAGCACTCTGCAGATAGGCAAGTCCTGCTGCATCCACCCACAGCACTTCTTTCTGACTGCTGAGCAGTGAGCACTGCCTCCCTGCCCAACCACAATCTAACTACCTGCCCCCTGGGAAGCAGACCCAGGAGCTGCTGCTGCCCATCATGGTTCTCTAGGGGCCCCTAGGAGACATGCCACGGTCACAAACCTCAGGAGTGGTGGTGGGGCCCCGCAGGAACAGCAGTAATATTTCTGGGGCTCCGAGGGCCCTTCAGGATTGGTGGTGATGGGGCTCCAGGGGCAGTGCTTCCTGTGCCCCCCCCCCAAAGTGTGGGGGCAAGGGTGACTGTTCTTATTGCCTACTTACACCTTGGCAGCACTCACCCAGCTCTCCTAGCCAGCAGTGTTTCACCAAATGGGACTTGGTATGCTGGAGTCCCTGGACTGCCCTGAACCTGTGCCAAGTCTCTGCAGGTTTTTTGTCCCATTTGCTGAGAGGGATCCCTGCCAACTCCCCCTCTACTGAACCTCATTCTGTATACACAGTAAATGGTTTATTTAAACTGGGGTAGGAAACCTTCCTTTGTCTGGAGGCCATGTTGGCAAATTACAAACGGCTAGTGGACCATTCCAAAAATACCGAGAGCTGTTGACCTGTGTCAGCCTGAATTTTCCTCTTTCATATTCATGCATAATCCATAGAGTGAGAGTCTGAGTTATTTCAGAGCCAATGGAGCAGCAACGAGGAGGCATTAGCAGGAAGAGGCTGCAGAGAAATTAGGATGTGGCCGTGGCACAGCCTAGAGATGCAGCGGAGGCACATGAGACAGAGCATGGTTAGGTGGGTGCCTGGGAAAGGGGGGTGGGGGGAAGGTCTGGATCGTGGATCTGGCTTGTGGATCCAGTGCACACCCTCATCTCTGCTGCCATCAGCACTCAAGGGCAGGTGCCTGGATGGAAGGTGCAGAGACACAGGAACCGAAGAGGAGGCCAAGTAAAAACTGCTTGTGTGCTGGATTTGGACCACAGTACAGATGTTCCCCACCCTTGCTTAAGCAATTTGCACTAACGCTCTTGCCAAGTTTCACTATTCTCCCAATCTCAGTTAAATTCACCTTGACCCCATGTGATCCCTGCTCTGCTAGCCGGGAACTGGAGCCTGGCTCTCAACACCTCATTCTTTTGCTCCCTTCTTTATGCCAGTGAAATAAAGGGAGGCTGGAGTTTGCCATCTCTTTCTAGAGTACCCAAACCCCTATTGCACAAACTGGGGAGGAGGGGACATGATGACCCCTTCATCCCCTGCCCCTCACCCATGACTGAAACATCGGGAATTTTGCTAAGCTCCCTTCCCCAGATTGTTGCTTTGCCCCCCTGCCCCTCCACACAACCAGACTTACATCCACTGCTTCTTGTCTTACACCCACTAGAGGAGCCTGGGGTTGGGTTACTTCCCTGCCCCATCCAACACTATTGGGGTTGGGCTTCCAGCCAACTCCTAAGACTGAAGTTTTACTGAAATGAGAGTAAAATTGGATTCTAGCAAGATATCTCGCAAGATTTCGGCCAGGACCACGCGCGCACACAAAACCCCCACTGCATATGTGTAAATGGCTGCTGGGGCCATTCTACACATGTGCAGCCCTTTACCAAAGTGGCGCCAGCCGTGCCACCACCATTTTGGAAAAGGGCAGATGTTCTGTGCATGTGTGTGGCATCATTCACACATGAACAGACCAGCTGTCCTTTTCCAAAATGGTGGTGATGCTGCTGGCACCATTTTGGAAAAAGGCTGTGCATGTGTAGAAATCCCCTTCGCCGCCAAAATGGCGGCGACGGGTAAATTGTCGCGTCCCCGCCTAGCGAGAGACGCAGAGGCGTGGCTTGGCTTCGAGGCTTGTTAGAGAGCCTCGAGGCCTGAATGCAGGTTGCATGGCAACCGTTCCTGGAGCGAGGCTGCGCAACGCGCGCCTCGTTGGAATGTGAGGGGCACGCCCCTTTTAGGAGGGGCGGAACCCTCTGTAGCCGCGTGGCGCGGCATTCCTCGTGCTGACGGCGACGAGTCAGCCCCACCCACCTCCCTCTAACACTGTGGTTATGAACGGTTGCCTCTAGTGGGACCGAGGAGGAATTTTAACGGGTAGCCTTCAATTAAGAGGACCGAAATTTTTGCCTCCTCCACAGTGCAGAATAGGTTCAAATAGGTGAATTATCATTCGGCGAATTGGCAATGTTAAATAGTTAATCATAATGTAACCTTAATTCGGCTTAATTAAAAGAATTCGGATTCAAAGGATTGAATTGGAACGAAAGAATTTTGGTATGATTCGAAATAATTGGATGAGTCATCAAAGTCGCACTTGGCGGGGGTCCAATATGCCAATAAAAGTTTAATAGGTAGGTTCTTAAGATACTAAGAGTCATCTCACTAAGAGATGGGGAGATGGTACATGGTGTAATGATGGGCACAGCATGCACTGTGATCACGCTCCCTGGGAGTGGTGTTTTAACCAGAGTCTGCAGGGACATGCGCTGTCTTCGGATCTGGTGGACGCTTCACTTCTTACTCAAAACCCACAGTGGGTTAGTCCCCCCCTTTCGGCCTTGCCCTGTCGAAAGAGGGGAGGAGAATTGTTTGAGGATACTGTCAACGGAAGGCACGTCCGGACAGTACACAAGTTAATAAGTTATCAAAGTTAAATGGCATATTGGACCCGATTGCAAGGCGCAATACCCCACCTGCCTACTACTGATTTAAATAAAGAGTGCGGCCAGTTTAACACCACGTAAGTCTCTGTGTCTCATTTGGTGCGTCGACAATGGCCCTGATGACCATTTTCCACAAGCGCAGCAATTTTTAAATGCTTCTCCCCATCCCCAAGCAGAGATGCCAAGCGTGGAGAGAGAGAGAGAGAGAGAGACCTAGCAGCTGGAGCAGTCCTGGTGAGTCCACGGCATAAGGGTCTTTCGAAAACAAGGCTTGCAAAAGGTCTTTCCCAGGTCTTTTGCAGGGGAGGGCGGTTTTCAAGATTCTTGCTTTCCTTGACAAGAATCCAGGCAATTCTTGGCTCATTCTCGTTTGCAAGAACAAGCCGAGAACCCTGATTCTCATCAAGAAAAGTGAGAATTGTGAAAATGAGATTGAGCCCTACTAACTCCATGACTACAGGCTGAGGTGCCCATCCCTGAGCTGGATCCTGATTCCTTCTTCTCAGCTACCAAACTCCCTATACAAGAAGAAGCTTCTGTCTAGGCCCCTTCCCACATCAGCCTCTGCTTTGATTCCCAGCTCCTTCTCCAGTGGTGGGAACCTGGTTATTGCTGAGGGCAAAGAGCAACTGTCCAGATACCCCTCACTAGTGGCTTGTTCTGTCTGCAGGTGTCAAATTCCAGTGGCAGGGGAGTGGAGTGGAGTGGAGTGGAGGGGACACCTGGTGCAGGGAACAGAGGTCTCCGTTTCAGTCTTCCATGTCCACTGCAGGGGTTGTGAGGTGCTACAGCTAAGGAAGGGCCATTGGCATTTGAATTCCATGGTAGCAGATGAGTAAGTGGATGGAGTCATGGAGGGCCAAAATTAAGGAGGTTGTTGACTCATAGAAGTGAGGAATCCAGTGAGGTTCCAGACTCATAGAAGTGAGGAATCGATCCTCCTTGTCTATCCCTGTTCAGACATTGTTTCTTCCACCTGAGCCCCTTGGGCAGGTGCCAGAGCTGTGCTAGATGGGTGCCCTTTTCGCCTCTTCCTGATCCCAGGTGCTATGCTTAGACAACTCAGCCCTAATTGACTCATTGCTGGTTCCTGCAAATTACCCTCTTAATGAGAGCAACAGCACTGGCAAATTACCCAGCCAATGGTGCAGACAAGTGCTCCGTGACTTGGCCTCCTCACCAGCTGTGTACGGATCAGTGCTGATGTTGAGAGTCTGGGGACAGGGGGCAGCACCATCTCCACCCTTCTTTATGGCAGGATACAACCCTTGTGCCACCTTTGTTCTTGGTGCTGCTGTGTCTACTGTGAGATCTGATGTTTGTTTCCCAGATGAGGTCCCAGTAGGGAACCAAGCACCAGTAAGGGCCCAGAGCTGGAGGAAGCTGGGAGTCAGACAGCTGGGGCACCAGCTTACGCTTAGATCCAGGGAGCAGGGGGCCCTGCTGCCCAGTCTGTGCTCAGTGCACAGGGTTCATCTGTAATTTTGATAGAAAGCCCCAAATAGGGTTGCCACCCATGCATGTTTTTTAAGGCACCTAGGCACCAAAGCAGTGTTCCTTAAAAATTTGCATAGGTGGCAACCCTAGTCCCAAATGAATGCAGCTCTAGAGGGTGCACTAGTGTCAAGGGTACAACTTGAGGACAGGAGGGGTTAGAGCACTCTTCTGACACCTGGGGCCCAAACCCTGACAATTCCAACTCATGCTCCCTCTCTCTCCTGCTGCTGCTAAATGCTGCTTCTTGCCTGCCTGGGGTTTCATTCCTGGTTGGGCAGAAGGTGGCACTGGGCCCTTGCTCCCCTCACCCCAGTGGGCACAAGGAAGAAGGACCTGGCAGTGGAGGGAGAGAGAGAGAACTGCAGAGGCAGCAGCATAGTCTCCAACATTTGACAAAGCAACATAAGTACACTTATTGTCACCCTTAATTTGCATACATTTACATGTGTTTATGAACATTTGTAATAGCCCAGTGCCCACTGACTAACTTTGGGGCTGAGCTGGGGGGAAAGAATGTCTGTGTAAGAGGCTCTGTGCATACATATTTGTATGTACAGGACTGAGGGTTCAAATTGAAACTCAGCCCATTAAAAAGTAAACATTCTCACACTGACTTGGCTCTAAAGTTTTGATTTTAAAGACACTTGGGTGGAAACAGTGACAGCTCCTTTTAGCATGCTATAAAATCATTGCTCACAAATACACTCATACCCTTCCTACCTTTTTTAGTTTTCATCTTGATCCCAAGCATACAGTTCCCTCCTGCCTAGTGTTATCTTTCTTTGTTCTTTGATAGTGGTGTGTATCCTAAGCTTGTTAAGGTGAAAAAAGGTGCCCCACCTCTCAGCAATGAATAAACAATAGGCAAGGGAGTCACAACTCTTTCTCCTGCTGGATTAATAAGGTATTAATGACCCCCATCATGCTTCCTGAAGAGACATCCCTCAAGGTTTCATCTGCTAAAGGCTGTATCTGGCAGGTGGCAGCCATGAGTCCCCCAGGCTCCTAGGAAAAACCATTCCCTTCTACAGGGCTGGATCAGCACTCTCCATCCTGAAGGGGACACTCTTAGGCAGGGGTGGGGAACCTTTCCCCTACTAGGCACCATTTTGAAAATTGGTACAAGCTTTGAGGACCGTATAGAAGTTGTGGGACAGGCATGCATTCAGGGTGGGGAAGGAAGAGGAGAACCCAGATCATGGATCCATCTCCTATCCTTGTGTGCATGCCCTCTTCTCCGCTCCCTTATCCCTAAGCTCGCTCAGTGCTTGTGGATGGGACCAAATCTAGAAACAGCAAAGGGGACAAATAAAAACTAGTTGTGGACTGCATTTGGTCCCCAGGCCTTAGCTTTTCTACTCCTGCTCTTAGGACTCCTGTATTGATGTGCCTATGGAGGAGAAAAACATTGACATGTGACATAGAACAGTCCAAAGTAGGGGGAGAAGATTTTGCTCCCTTGACCCCAAAGCCCTGCCTCCTGACTCCCCAAAGCCCTGCACTCTGACTCATTATGAGGGGACAGAGGGCGTACGTCTCTCCCTCTGCACCCCAAGCCCAGCAGAGATGTGCCCTCCATTTTTACACTCCCAGAGCAGAGCGATCGCCCCGCTCCCCCATGTAACAAGACTAATGAGGTTAAGACCCAGCCCCTGATATCAAATGGTGACACGCAGTTAATGCCTTTGTTAAAGACAAACAATGTTCAGTGAGATTTATCATCTCTCTGCTGGTAATTAACTGTCAGGATGAAAATAATGGCCCTTTGGATTAATGGCGTTTCCCTCCTAATTAATTACGTATGCGACTTGTCGTGCAAAATCAAGGTCATCAGAGAGGGGGGAGCCTAGCTGCCCAAGACACTCTCCAAGCAAACTCAGAGCATGGTATGGAAGGTGCATTTGGGCATTTTGATAGCCAAGGGGTACCTACGTTCACAGGTGTTGACTATGGGCAGGAGGTTCCAGGGTTCGAAGACCCGTTGGGAACCAGGAGAAAGGGCTTAACCTCTTCAGATAAAGCATGAAGGGCAGGAGGTTCTATCACACCTAGAATATTGTGTGCAGTTCTGGTTGCCACATCTTAAACAAAGATATAATAGAAATAGAAAAGGTTCAGAGAAGGTCAACAAAAATGATAAGGAATATGGAATGGCTCCCCTATGAAGAGAGGATAGGTTGGGGCTCTTCAGCTTGGAGAAGAGATGACTGAAAGGGGATATGATAAAAGTTTATAAAATCATGAGTGGTGTGGAATGAGTAAATAGGGAACAGTTATTTACCCTCTCAAATAGGACTAGAACTAGGGGACACTCCAAGAAACTAACTGGCAGCAGATTTATAACAAATAAAAGGAAGTATTTTTTCACTCAACGCACAATTAAGTTGTGGGATTTGTTGCCAGAAGATGTGGTCAAGGCCAGTAGTGTAGCTGGGTTAAGAAAGGATTGGATACATTTCTGAAGGATTGGTCCGTTAGCAGCTATTAGCTAAGAAGGTTTGAGGAAACTTTACTGTTGGGAGCTGGGGGTAAACAACAGGGAAAGGATCACCCCATTGTGACCTGTTGGGTACTTCTTCCAAACAACCGAGATTGGCCACTATTGGAGACAGGATGCTGGGCTTGATGAATCATTGGTCTGACCCAGTATGGCACTACTTATATTCTTATGTTAATCCATAAGGTCAGCTGGGGTATTATTTTTCAGGTTCCAGCACTTTGCCAAGTCCATATGATAAGGGTGCGCAAAGAGATATTCTTTGCAGCTACTCCACAGCTTTGGAACTCCCTTCTCCTGGAGGCTTGCCACAGCTGAGTCATGAGCATTTCCAGAGGCAATGTAAGACCCATTTATTTGGCCAGATGTTTAATGGGTTGGGATAGAATCTGGTGGGTTGTTTAAGGGAATTTTATATTTTTGTACAATATATTTTATGGGATTTATTTTATGGATATTTTACCTGCCCTCAGTCTTCAGGATAGGTGGGGCTAAAAATCTAAATAAATTGGGAGTGTAGCTCCTTGCTCGGTGAGCTGTGGCGAGCTAAGTTGGGCCAGCTCAGCACATAGAAACTCCTCCTGAGAACCTTCTGGCCGAGCCATGGAGTGCTAGCACCAGCCACTGACTCAAGGGCTTTTGCCACCCCAGAGAACAAAATCATGCCCCGCCCCTCCCTCCAGTGCAAGTTCCTCAGACATGGAGTGCAGTGTGTGCGACTGTGAGTGTTGGGCAGGTGTGGGGGGAGGGTCTGGGAATTGGGGTTGCTCCTTCTTCCCATTGAACAGCAGTAGTAGTCCTGAGGAGCCCATGCTCCAGGTTCTGGGGACAGCCCTAAAGAGTCTGTCACTGCCGACAACGTGGAGCATGTCACTTCCGGCACCGCGGGGAGCATGGATCTAGGGTTCCCTGTTGCTTTCCCTGCAAACCTGTGGTTCAGTCTGGGTTCTGGACTAAAGTCGCTAGAGAGGAGAGGAGTGCCTGGCTATCCAGCTGGAACTGTTCAGGGCATTGTCTGAGGGACTGGGAGTCCAGAACATGGAGAGGGTGTGTGTGTGTGTACATTAAGCAGCAGAGGAGCACTTGAGATAATGGCACCTGGGACTGGTCTGCATTAGGAAGTGGCACCAGTTGAATTCCTCATGCTGTGCTGGGCAGGGGAGAGCAGAGAGGGGTTCAGATCAAAGAATACATTTGTTAAAAATGAGCAAAACCATTCACCAGAGCTCCTGGTCTCTGGCTTTGGGCCGTTCTGGTTTTCCAGCTGGCTTTTAAGGAATGTCCCCCTGCTTCATTTCTAGGTTGCTGTAGTGGGTGCTTGGGTGCTGCAGAGTTCAGAAGGTTCCCATTGCAGAAAACTGGGATGTTTTGATTCCAAGAAACAGAAGTGAACAGAATTTCTAGATTTTTTTATCTCTCTCCTCTGCTCTTTCTGAGGACCCAGCAGTGGCCTCTATTTTCACCAGGACAGGTTGGGGGGGGGGCACAACTCCCTCTCGGTGGGGTCCCAAACATGACCACCTTCAGGGCACCACAGAAGTTGCCCCCAAGGGGGG
This sequence comes from Sphenodon punctatus, assembly GCA_003113815.1. Taxonomy (NCBI): domain Eukaryota; kingdom Metazoa; phylum Chordata; class Lepidosauria; order Sphenodontia; family Sphenodontidae; genus Sphenodon; species Sphenodon punctatus. The sequence goes on along the minus strand of QEPC01002185.1, from coordinate 1,368,117 downwards.
AGGGGCCCCCAGGGCCCCCATATTTTATCTCCTCCCTGGGTCCCGCAAATCCTAAGGTTGACCGGCCCTGTCCTCCTTGATCTACCTACTCCAAATTCTGGCCATTTTTGCCTCATGGCATTTGTCCTTCTGTCTCCGTATGCCCAGCTGCTGAATGTCAGGGAAGAGGCTAGAGGGGCACCAATCCCATTGAGCTTGGAATGTAGAGAACCATCCCTCCCTTAAGACCAATCTCCAACAGTCCTCACAGGGATGGCATGACAGGGGTCACAATTAAAGAGAGCGCTTGCCCCCCTGGTGCTACTTTGGACTTCTTGTCAGGTGGGGGAGTGGACAGAGTCACGAAGATCAAAATTAAGGCAGGGAGATGTCCTTTACACCCAAAACTTGGTGGGAAGGCTTGTTCCCTCAGCTTCTCCCTTGTCTTATACCCATGGCTGGATCTGATTCATAGGGGAAGGCTGGGTCTGCCAGGAGGGTCCTCAGTACGGCAGAGCAGATGATACATAGAAGCCTGATGTAGGGAGGGTTCATTTTTGGGGATGTTAAATTTTTACCCTTCCAGAATTCTAAAGAGGGTAAATTTTTTGGTGCAACCAAAAACAAGTTAGTAAACATCTAAAAAATCAGTTCATCTGGCTGGCAGATGTGCAGACAAAATCCTCCCTATGGAGTGAATGAATAAAAGTCATGCAACTTTATGGAGTGAGGCAAGAGGGTACTTGACACAAACCCGACTAGAGCTGCTGCCCTGCCCAGTCCAGGGGTCTGTCTGGCTTGGGAGCCTCGTTCTGCAGCAGCTCCTGATGGACAGTTCTGACTAGCCTTCCCAGAGGGGATGTGCTGTGAATCCCCCTAGCCAACCCTTCACTGCTGACCTGGGGTGTGTGGATTCCCTCCATAGCCCATGGGATCCTGACCAGCATCAGGCTCATGTGGGGCTGCATGCTGGGAGCTACATTCAGCAGCCACATCCTTTCCCATCTCTCAGAGAAGAGAGATGTCAGCATTTGGTTTTAAGCATCATCCTGAACGAACAGTGCCCCTTCTGCCCCATGAGCCCTTCCTCTCAGAGGTGTCGAAGACACAGCCCTGTCCCTGAGTGAGCACATGCCAGCCTGCCATTCACACACCCAATGAGCACTACACCAGCACTGGCGTTGCAAGCAGCTGAGCTCAGGTTGTGCCTGACCAAAGTTCTGGGCCATTTTTACCTGCAACCACTGTTCCATCAGCCCCTGAGACTGAGCCTGCATTCACAAAAGCCTTTTCTTCTGCCTTTTCAATTTCCTATGTAAGATTGTAATCTCACTTTTTAAATGTTCTCGCATTCTATTCTCACATTAAATGTTACCCTCTATTGGCATGGCTGCTGCTATCCCATAAGTGTCAGCTCTGTACTAACACAGAGCTGTGTTCAGACAGACCGAGAACAGAATTAATCCCTTCACATGTTACGGAAAATTGCATATGAGGGATAAATTGATAAACCTAGGTTTTTGAGTTCCATTTTTTGCACTTAAGACACTCTTACACCTGCTGCATCTTTCCCCGCTTAATGTCTTGTGTGAATGCAGCCTGAATACTTGTGCAGTGTGATGGTTAATGCATTAAGCCTGTATCTTGCTAATACTCAAATAAAAGCCTGAGGTGAGAAGAATGCTTTGTTCTGCTACTGCAGTGTAGTGGGTGGTTGTCATGTTGGCCCTGAGCATGAGAGAGCGAGAGAGAGAGAAGTAGTTTAGATTGTTCCCTTTTAGGCTCATGAGCTCGCATAGTCTCACCAACAGAAGTCAGTCCAGTAAAATATACTATTTGTCTCTTGTCCCTTTTCTGCCACAAGGATTGTCTGCAAAGTAACTTTGCTTAGAAACACACCCTTTGATATGTAAAAGGAGAGCCTCGTCTGAAAAGCCAAACAGAGTAGAATGTATTAGCAGAGTCTCAGCCTGGGTCCTTGCAGTTTCCTGTTCAAAAGGAACTAGCCCCTTACAGCACAACTCTAACAGACCCTTGCAAAAGCTAAAGTCCTTTGTGCTTCACTCCTCTAAACTTGCTAAGGACATCGCACAGAAGTGAGAAAATCATTGGATGGATCATGGGATACATGTAAAACACATATAACATGTATGTAAAGGAAATTGTTAATGCAACATGTACGCAGTATAAGCTGAGAACTGAAAACTCATTGCATGTATCCAGTGTAGATGGAGAACTGAGACTTTATTACATGAATGAAATTGTGAAACCTGAAAACTGTCTAACACCTTCTTGAGGTGCTGATTAACAGGTATTAACTTACAAATGAACAACAACCTGAGAATGTGACTGAACCCACATCCCCACCTGAGCAGGAAAACAAACAAAGGACCATCTTCACAAGGTATATAAAAAGGAGAAAGGAGACATTGAGAGAGTCATCTTATCCCATCTCAACTGAAGAAGGAACACCAGCCAGGAAGGTCGGAGTCAGACAAGCATGGAGTAAGGACACTGATTTAGGAAATTTCTAAGACTTGTGCCTAGCTTTACCATCACAGCTGCAAATAGACTGAGAGATTCTTCGGACTCTAATTAGGGTAAGAAAGTAGTTAGGAGAATACAAGTATAAGTAGAAATTTGCTATTGGTTATGTTTATTTTATTTACTGCACTCTGAGTATGCATGTTTTATTCATGATTTATGCATTAAACTCCTTTTAACTGAACCTAGTGTGGTTAAGTGAATTCCTAACATTGACTTGACACAGTTTGGGGAAATTCTGTGCTTACAAGTGCAGACAAACCTAGGAAAGAGTTTTGTGCTTGGGAAACTCTAAGGTTTAAAGGTAACAAAAGGGTTAACCTGTTGCAGGCTGAATCCATTCTTGAGGGAGCTGATCCAGTGAGTGCTGCAATTGGGGGTAAACTGAATCACGGACAGCCTCAAGTGGGGTAGAGAGACCCCAATCCCATGACAATGCTCCTAGCCTCAGTGTTTGAAATATTGTGATCTCTTTGTGAAATGTCATTTATGAATTTTTACAATGAATCTTTATTTAAATTTGTCACCCTTCCCAGAGACAATAAAACCATTAAAACTAATTTAAAATAACCCCATAAAAAACCAAACCCACAAAATCCACCCAAAACCACCTCCCCACCCAACCTCCACTCATAGGCCAGCCTCTCAGAGCACCCCCTCCAGAAGGGGAATGGACCAGTTAGGTTGGTCCGCCCTCGGAAGCGGATGGAACCGCAGCTGTTTCAGAGGCTCTGAGGGAGTTAACCTTAGACCCTGACAGCCACTCTGTCGATGTTCTGGTCCAGCACTAGAACATCTTCTGGGGGAGGGCATTGACAGGGTGGCTCCGAGACGTCCACTGCCTCCGTCTCATCACTGCAGAGCCCCTTGGTTCACTGAGGGGCTGTGGTGTGTGAAACCGGTAGGTAGGAGACTAGAGCAATGCTGGCATCGGACTCACTCTGAATCTGACCGACTTCTCCATAGGGCCCATTTGCAGTCCTATGTTGGGGCTGTGAGGACAGCAAAGAAAGTTTTCTTTGCTGCCCTCATAGTGTCTGCAAAGTCACGTTCAGTGGAGCCGTTCCGGGTGGTGCGGGGGCTGGTCAGTCTGGCTTCCCTCCGCCTGGATGGGGACTTGGCCCAGGCCCGCTGTGAGGAGTTTGCCACCTACTTTGCAGACAAGATCGCTCAGATCCAGAGTAACTTTGACAGCAGGTTGGAAGCAGTAGGTGAGGAGCATGAGGTTATGGAGGCACCATCTGGTCGACCTTTCTGGGAGGAGTTTCAGGAAGTGACGCCGGCCAATGTGGTGGATGTCCTGGGGTCTGTTACAGTCACTAGTTGTGAATTAGATCCATGCCTGTCCTGGTTGGTGAAAGCCTCCAGGGAGATGTTGGGGACGGTGCTGGTGAGGGTGGTCAATGCGCCCCTCTGGCAGGGGAGGTTGACACACAGTCTCAAGGAGGCTATGGTGCACCCCCTGCTGAAGAAGCCATCTTTGGATGTGGGTGCCCTTGGCAGTTACTGTCCTGTCTCTAATCTTCCCTTTTTAGGGAAGGTTATTGAACGGGCAGTGGTTCTGCAGCTCCAGGCGCATCTGGACAGTATTGGTTTCCTTGACCCTTTTCAGTCTGGGTTCTGCCCCGGCTATGGTACTGAGACGGTGTTGGCGGCCTTGGTGGATGATCTCCATTGGGAGATGGATGCAGGATGTTCAACATTTCTGATCCTGCTAGATCTCTTGGCCGCTTTTGATACCGTGGACGATGGGCTGCTGCTGAGACGGCTGCGAGACCTGGGGGGGGCGCGGTCTGGACGGGACTGTCCTTGAGTGGTTCCGCTCATTCCTCTCGGGGAGAAGCCAGCGGGTGGTGCTGGGGGCTGAAACATCAAGCCCCCGGGCCTTGAACTGTGATGTTCTGCAGGGTTCGATCCTGTCTCGGTTATTATTTAATGTGTATATGCAGCCCCTGGGGGAGATCGTGAGAGGGTTCAGGGTGTGATGTCACCAATATGCTGAGGATACTCAGCTGTACCTCTTGTTTTCAACTGATTCAGGTCCTGCTGTCTTGTTACTCTCCCAATGGTTGGAGGCCGTGGTGGATTGGATGCGGCAGAGCAGACTGAAGCTCAATCCCGATAAGATGGAAGTGATGGTGGTGGGAAGGGTGAGGGAGGTGCTGGCTCCTCCGGTACGGGGGGGTCCACCCTCCTGTAGCCCAGCAGGTTCGGAGTCTGGGCGTGGTTTTGGACTCGGGCCTCCATCTGGATCGACAGGTGGAGGCGATGGCTAAAGCCACTTTTCACCAGCTGTATCTGGTACGGAGGCTACACCCATACATCTCCAGGCCCGACCTGGCCACTCTTACTCATGCCTTCATCACCTCGAGACTAGACTACTGCAGCGCACTCTACGTGGGGCTTCCCTTGTTTCTGGTCTGGAGGCTGCAGCTAGTGCAGAATGCGGTGGCCTGTCTCCTGACGGGGACAGGGCAGCAGGAGCACATAACACCTGTGCTCTGCGCTCTGCACTGGTTGTCTATAGCGTACCGAGCCAGATTCAAGGTGTTAGTATTGATTTATAAAGCCCTACACGGTCTGGGCTCCTCATACCTCGGGGATCGCCTCGCCCTTCGGTCTGCCGGGGGCGCCTTTCTGGAGGTCCCCCGTGTTAAACGTGGGGCCACAATGGAGAGGGCGTTCTCGGTGGCCGGGTTGCGACTTTGGAACTCCCTTCTGGAGGAAGTCCGCCTGGCCCCGGGTCTGCTAGCTTTTTTTTGAGCTTGCCAGACCTGGCTGTTCACCCAGGCCTTCGGAGGGGAGGGTGGGGTAGGTAGGGGGGATGGGGGATTTTATAGATTTTTTTTTAATGGTTGTTGGGGTTATTTTTAAATATTTTAATTATTGATGATTTTTATGAATACTATTTTTGTTTTATTTGTGTTGTAAGCCGCCCCGAGATGCCGTAGGCATGAGGGGGGAGGCCAATAAATGTAAATAAATAAATATATTTTAAAAATAAACCCTACCCCAAAACCACCCACCAAAACCCACTCCAGTCGGCTCACCAAATGCCTTGTAGAAGAGGTGGTGGTGGCTGGAGTTAGTTCAGGGAGGGCTGGTGAGTTTTGCTGGCTGCAATCAGCTCATGCTGGTCCATTTTCATCCTGTCGGGGAAGCTGTGTCTATTTCAGGTTTATGCAGGCACAACTGCGTTTCATGCAGTTCTGAATACTAAATGAATTGTAGAAAACTGCCTTCTGAGTGTGGAGGTAATAAAATCAATAACTGAAAGGTTATTTTGTGAAACTGCGACCAAAATTCTTGTGATTCCTTCTATCCAGCTGTTGCCCCAAGTGTTCCTAGACCAGCCACAACTCAGTTTACCGACTGGTAGAGTCAGATGGCCATTACTCAATCTCAGAGTGTGCCAGCCCATAAGGGGTTAACTCTCTATCACCTGTATACCAGAAGTAGTTTAGTCTCATACATTTCTGAAATGGGCCAGGTCTGTATCAGTATGATGACTGAGAGTCTCCCAAGACTGTCTTTACTCAGTTCCAGTGACACAGACACCAGCTTATAAAGAGAAAGTTTATAAAAAGGTTTCAGATTGTCAATGAAGGATCAGAGTTTATACAAAAGTTGCATTAAATGCAATAAACGAGAATAAGTACATAATACTAGCTTGACTCAAATTTCTCTACTAGCTAAACTCACCAAATCCTAATTTCTTAGAATTCATAATTCTTGGTCATTTGACCAGGCACAAAAGCTTAAATTAAAGTCCACATTGAATATGGCAATCACATGCTGTAAAAGCATGCTGTTTCCACCTTCTCTGTGCCTGTTGCTGGCAAAACCAGAATGAATGAAAACCCAGCACTTATTGCATTAGTCAGTCTTTCTTTTTGCTGACCCATCATGAAGCAGGTAGGTAGGCTTTATTCTGTATGTATTATAGGGCCACGGTCGTGGACCCATAGTTAAGGCAGTAGCAAACTCTCATTGAACAGCGCCTATGCTGTTCAATGGGAGTCAGTAGAGCAAAAACATCCGGTTGGCGACCATTCTAACTTTCCTCCAGCAACACATGTGTTCGGTGATTATAAACAATGAAGAGGTGGGGACTGGGTGGGGGGATCCCCATCCCTCACCTACCTCTGCCTGCTAGTAGTGCTGTAGCAGCAGCAGAACACTGAGAGATAAAAGCTGTTTGTTTACAAACAACTCCTCTACATGTGAGTGATCAGAAGGTTGTTGCCTTGTAAATAAGGCTCTTCGAAATGTCTCCTAACATTCTCACAACTGGGTTGTGTACACTCACCATATTCAAATAATAGACCACGTGATGGTCTCGAGCTCCTCTAGTATAAAAAGCGCTCTCCCCCTCAGAATGACAGTTCCTTCCAACCCTTTCTAGGAATATAAGAAAATTTCATGCAGGGCTGGAAGGGTGGGTGTTGTGAGAATGTTGGAAACTATCTCGAAGAACCTTGTTTACAAGGCAGCACCCTTCTGTTCTTCTTCAAGTGGCTCCTCACAGGCTGTTTGCACACACATCCCCACTCACCCCTCACTCATCCGCACCCACAGAGCAACCGCCGTTTTCCCCAGTTGCTCTGTGCGTGGGGATGAGATGGGGGGGTGAGTGGGGATGCATGTTAAGTAGGCGCGTGCACACACTCCCACTCACTGGAGGTGCATGCGCCACGGCATTCACACAGGGCTCCCCCACCCATGAACACGCAGAAATCTGCGTGTTCATGGATGGGAGAGGCCCATGTAAAAAGGGCCACATTCTCACAACTGTCTTACTTATACTATCTTAGGTAGGAATTTAGGATGTAAAGCAATATCTATTCTGTCTTGGAAAATCTGCAAATATGGTTCTGAGATTATTATGGCTGCTATTTCACTAACTCTTCTTAATGAAGTTATTGCTAACAGGAATACTGTCTTTAAACCCCCAACCTATAACTGGTTCATTTGTGCCCCCCATATTATCAATTTCACAAATGGTTATGGGTGGGGGGCAGCATGAATTGATTATATGTGGGGGGCAGAGGCACAAATGAACTGGTTATGGGATGGGGCATCATGAATTGATTATGGGGACACAACTGAACTGGTTTATATATGTCTCTCTTCATGGCATAATGCGCTTAATAGGCTGGCTGCATTTTGGGTGTCTTGTGTGTTTGATAGCAGCACCCCCAGGCCCACCGAGCCAGGCAGCATCCCTAGGCCCGCCAGAGAGACACAAAGAACGGGGCCCATCTTGACTTCTTGGCCAGGGGCTCATTGCACCCTAGCTACACCCCTGCTCACAATAAAAACAAATTACCCCCTGCCCCACCCTAACCCAGCCCATCCACCTCATTTCCCTCGGGAAAGGCACAGCAGAACAGCCAGGTCTTACATTGTCTACAGAAAGAGGGGAGGACAGTGGCCAAGTGGATCTCAATGGGAGGGAGTTCCACAGTTGCGCTGTGGCCACAGAGAACACCCTCCACAAGGTCGACACCTGAGAAACTTGGGGGACCTTGAGGAGGGCACCCCCGGCTGACCATAGGGGCCAATCCAGGATCTGGAGGGTGAGGCGGTCCTGCAGGTAGGTGGGGCCCAGGCCATTTAGGGTTTTAAAGGTCAATACCAACACCTTGAATTGGGCCCGGAAGACTATCAGCAGCCAGTGCAGAGAGCGAAGCACCGGTGTAGTGTGCTCGCGTTAGCCCATCCCCATTAGAATACAAGCCGCTGTGTTCTGCACCAGCTGCAGTCTCTGAACCAGCACCAAGGGTAGCCCCACGTAGAGTGCATTACAGTAGTCCATCTCAAGGTAATAAAAGCATGGAAAATTGTGACCAGATAAGGGTCCGAAGCCGACGTACCAGATGTAACTGGTGAAATGCCCCCTTCGCCACAGCCTCCACCTGGACATCCAGGCGGTGCTGCGAGTACAGGAGCACCCCCAGACTCTGAATCTGAGATACCAGGGCAGGACAGACCCCATCAATGATGGGGGGCACCACTCTCCCAGCCTTCCCCACCACCATCATCTTTGTCTTGTCGGGATTTAATTTCAGGTGGCTTGCCCTCATCCAATCCCCCACAGTCACCAAACACCGGACCAGGTAAGCACCGAGACTGCTGGGTCTGAGTCGGATGAAAAATAAAGATATAGCTGGGTGTCATCAGCATATTGATGACACTGTACGCCAAACTCCCTAACAACCTCCTCCAAAGGCTGCATATACACATTGAACAAGAGAGGGGACAAGATAGAACCCTGCGGAACCCCACACGTAAGACCCCAGGGAGAAGATGAAAAATCACCCAGGACCATAGGGTTCTCCCAGGCAGGAAAGAGAAGAACTATTCAAGAACTGTCCTGCCAATCCCTGCCCGGTCCCGCAGCCGAGTCACCAACAACTCATGATCAACGGTATCAAATGCAGCCAAGAGATCTAACAGGATCAACAGGGTTGAACAACCCTGGTCCAACTCATGGAAGAGGTCATCGACCAAGGCCACAAGTGCAATCTCCGTGCCATATCCCGGACGAAAGCCAGACTGCGAGGGATCGAGAAAATTAATCTGGTCCAGATGCTTCTGCAGCTGACGAGCCACCACCCATTCAATAACCTTCCCTAAAAAGGGAAGGTTAGAGACTGGCCGATAGCTGGCCAGGACACCAGTGTCCAATGATGGCTTCTTGAGAAGGGGCCACACCACAGTCTCCTTGAGACAGTCCGGCACCCTGCCCTCCCCAAGGGAGGCATTGACAATTCCCACCAGCAGCCCTAGTATCTCCCGGCTGGCCTTGACCAGCCAGGACGGGCATGGGTCTAATTCACAATAAGTGGCTTGAACAGTCCCGAGAGCATCCTCCGCATCTGAGGATGACACATCCTGAAACTCATCCCACAAAACAGGACAAGATGGGGTTTCTACTGCCTCTGGCTCACCTACTGCTAAAAGTATTGCATCAAAACTGTGGTGGATTTGAGCAATTTTATCCGCAAAAAAGTCCGCCAAAAAATCACAGCGGGCATTTGATGACTCTAAATCCAAGCAGAGGGAGACCGGACTGACCAGCCCCGTCACCACCTGGAAAAGTTCAGCCGGACGGGACTTAGCAAACTTTCTTTGCTGCCTGTACTGCCACGGCATAGGTACGCAACCAGACTCTATGCCGGAGTGACGCCACCATTGCTCTAACCACTGCCCTTCCCGCTACATCCACCGCAGTTCCTCCATATACCATGGGGATCTGCATTGTCGGCGGTTTGGGAGCAGACGCTTGGGAGCCACACGGTCGATGACCTCCACCAACATGGAATTCCACATGGTCACGAGGTCATCGAGTGAGTAGCCATCGAGATCAGAGGAAACATCCCCTAGGGTGGTCTGGAACCTTCCTGGTTCCATAAGCCTTCAGGGGAGAGCCATCCTAACTGGTTCTTCACCCTCACGGGGGTGAACATACACCAGGAAGATGCTGGCCTGGAGGAGATAATGGTCCGTCCATGACAGGGGCACTGATGACACCTCCCCCACTAACGGATCCCCCGCCTCAAGGCCTGTGCAAAATACCATGTCCAGGGTAGGTCCTCCAACATGTGTGGGGCCCACCATCCTCTGAGACAGGCCCATGGTTGCCATGACAGCCATGAACTCATGCTCTGCCCCTCCAAGACTGGCGTCGGCATGGATGTTGAAGTCCCCCAGGACTATCGCTCTGGGGGACCGCAAGGCCACCTCCCGATTTGACCCGATTTGAGTACCCAATATCCTGAAATGTCCAAGAATGTCCTGAAATGTTGACTTTCAGTCCTGATTTTTGGGTTTTGTCCTAATTTTTCTGTTTTCCATCCCAATTTACTGATCAGTAACCGGAAAATCAAAACACTGGTACTGGAAATTATCAGTTTTTCAGGTATCCAGGTACCCAATTGGTTGAGTACCCAATGGGTATTCAAAAATACGAATATTACCCATGGATAGAAAATGGGCTATCCATTTCAGCTCTAGTGGAGAGCCATTTCCTCTTCTTGTAAAGCAGGGGTCGGAAACCTCAGGCCCAGGTGCCAAATGCAGCCCATGGCAAGTTTTTATGTGGCCCCTTTCCACTTCCTGGATCTGGTCCTTGGATCTAGTTCTTACCTCCAATCACTGAAAAACTGAGCTGAAAGGAAGGGAGCAGAGATGAGGTCAGGCAAACCAGGACAGGGGACAGCTCCAAGGCACAGATCCATGATTTGGGCCCTCCTTTCCTTGAGTGAATCCCTTAAGCCCCAACTTCTATGCAGCTTTCATAGTGACCCCCGAATGAGACAAGGTTCCCCACCCCTGTTGTAAATGTTCAGTGCCAACCTAGTGCCAAGCTAGGACATGATGGGAGGTTGACCTCCATCCCAAAGCTCTAAGGCATGTGTCCTCTCCCCATTCTCTTGCCTAGATGGAGTCCAGTCTAGGAAGCTGGATTCAGACTCCACTGGAATGGCAGCACTGGTGCTGCTTGATGCAGTACTGGAGTTGGCACCGAGGTGGCCTGTGTCAGGTGCAGACTCAGTTCTGGTCATACAGACACTCTGAGCGCTGTGCCTCTGAATCCATGCCCCCTGCCCTTTCCTTCTGAGCAGTCTTTGCAGAATAGGCAGGGGGATCCTCAAAGCTATAACATCCTCAGTCACCATCAGACTGAACCCATTCCTATTCCTGCTGCCCCTGGATGACTCCCTCCCATGGCCCCCCAAAAAACTCTCTCTTTCATCTCAAGCCCCAATAGCCCATTTTCTGTGGGTGTGACTCATGAAAATACCACAATTGTTACCATCCCTTGTGAATGGTGTTTAGAATAGCTGGTAAAGGCCTCCCCCATCCCCGCCAGCTCAGCAGCTCCAACACAAATGTAATTAAGTTTGTCTGGGGTGATTTGTGCTTAATAAAGCTGCACCACTCGCTGCTGCTGGCAGCTGGATTATCCACTCACTGTTTATAGTTATTAATATTTGCTCAATTAATTTGCTCAGAGTTGCGGCTCCACTTGCATGAAACTTTTATACAGTTGAAAATGAATAAGCAATAGCAGGAAGGGACACAACAACAAGGCCCTGTGTAGCAGGGCGCAGGCCTCTGGGGCTGTGGTCCCTCTAAGAGGTGTCTGAGTGGGCCAGCTGGCAGGCTGTGAGCATACGTGGGGTCTGGGGACGCCAACCCCTGGCGAGAAGGCAGCCTAGGTTAGACACTAACCTGGAAGGGTGAATAGCAGATGGGTGAATAGCCATATTATAGCCAGGGAGCATGCCCAGTGGAAGCTTTAGGGCAGTTAGAGCTCTACGTACCGGAGCATGCTCAGTAGGGCTCTGTAACCTTCCATGCTCAGCAGAGACCAGGTGAACTGAGCATGCTCAAGGCCTATAAAGGGCCTAGGCTCAGATGAGAGGGGGTAGTGTAGGAGCTCTAGCTGCGAGCTCCCTACTCCCAAGACGTAACCTTGATGAAGGGCCTGCTGATAGCATAGGGACCAGGGCCAGGACCAGGTCTAAGGTGGAGAAAGGCCTACAGTGAAGAATAGAGAGGGCTTTGGGGTCAAGCCCTAGAACAGAGATAGTGTGCACATAGGGTGGCATAGACCTTGGCTATAAGGGAAAGTAGGAGGCTGAGGGTGGGGCCCCTACAGGGATACTCCACAGAGTGCATCCCCCTACTTGGGGGGAATACAGTCAAGTTGAAGGCTAAATGGGCATGGCAGTGGGATTGGCTAATTCCCCTAGAGACACCCCAGTGCCCCCATGTGGCCCTGGGAGGACCCCCTGCTACACCCTGGTAACAAACCCACTCAACCTGCGCCTATGGAAGCCAGCCCCTTTGGGCAGAGAGGGAGAAAGGACAGTGCCTGAGCCAGGGGAGGGCACACAGGGAGGAACAGGTAAGTTTTGTCCCCCCAAAACTAATGGCCATAGGATTGCCCAAAATGTGCCCTAGGAATGGAGGTAGAGGGGTGTGGGCTATTGGGCTGTCCGCAGCTGAAGGGCTAGCTGGGGACGTGGCTTGTTTGGTAGGGTAAACTTGGGTTGGGGACCGACTGGGTTTGAGCACTGGCATCTGGGAGCAGTCACTAATTAAGCTGGCAACTTAGTTCGGAGGTGTAAAAACAGAAGGACGGGGGGAAACATGCCCCAGAGTTTGGGGAGCAGGGGGCATTGTTTCTGTTCCAACTAGCCCCAGCATAGCCCCAGGGAGTCACCTCCACTCTCAGGGACTGAAGGACTCTGAACGGGAATCTTGCTTCTCCTACCTGGGCTGCTTGAGCCCCTCGGTGGCATTGACTCAGTTACCCAAGTCACGGGCGCTCTCCTTCAGCTAACAGTCTTCCTGCTGTAGAGATCAGATCACGGGTGTGGCAGTAAGAGGGCACAGGGGTGTAGGAATCCAAAAAGTTGCCAAGAGGGACATGTTGGGGATCGACAGTGGGGCATCTGGGGTGTAAAAGGCACACGCACCTTAACATCAACTGCTGTTTGTGCACTGTCCCTAGCCATCAATCGTGATGTGGGAAGGTAGTGTTTGGGAGGGAGGGTGGGGGGGAGGGGAGAGATGTGCTATTTAAGAGAAAGGAAACAGGAGAATCTTGTTAGTAAATTTTTGAAAGTTACAAGAATTATTTAAAGGAATGCTCACAGAAGACGAATTATTAATGATCCCCAGCTCTGAGACTCCCACGCTCTAGTTACCTGTGTCCTTTTGTGTGTGTCTCAGGGGACAGCAACTAAAAACAGCAATTACACCACCCAGTGATTAATCACACATAATTTATTAATGCAGAGAAGAAGACAGAACAAAATACACAACAAGCAACTGACAGCAGCTCCCACCTCCCAAGGCAGGGGCACGTCTCTTTGATGGAAGAATTTACACAGATTTTTACACAGATCACATTTTTAAGACAGGGGTCATGAGGCAGGGCCCCTTAGCCATGCCTTCTAACCCTGCAGAACACATATTCCCTGTCCCTTCTTCTCCCCCTTCCCTGCACCCCTCCATGCTGTTTGCTTCCTGGAGGGGGTGGTTGACACTACAGGAAAAGGGACAGGTGGGAGACAGTGCCATGTGGTCACCCTAGCACTGTCTCCTGCTCACACCTTGAACTCCCTGTTCTTTCCCCTGTGGTACACACCACCAGATGGTGGGAAGAGGGACAAGGAACATGTTCTCCAAGTAGGAGGTACACGGTGCGACCAAGGTCATAGTAGCTATGCCCCTGCCTTGAGAGCTAATGCACCAGCAGCAGAGGGCACCCTTGCTTAAGTAAAATAAGTTTAACCCCTCCACAAGGTTAGCCAGGAAGATTGTATCAGAAATGGCTGAAAGCAGGTTACAAATGTACCAAAGCATCTTACATGGAGTTCCCAGCACCCAGAAGCTGAGGGACACACTGGGTGTCTTTAGATGTCTTCTCCTACCTGGGTTCCACTGGCCAGCCCTGAATCTGCTCCGGGGGTGGCCAGCCCTGCATCCCCTGCATGTAGCCCCACCTACGCCGGCTTTACACAGACCTGGCAGTGGCCACAGCCTGCAGTCCACCCATATAGTACCCCTCCCCCACATCATAAAGCTATGGGCGGATCACCCAACACTCTAGGCTGTTGCCCACAGCTCTATGGCATTGCTCTGAGCAACCTCCAGCCAAGAGGAGAGCTGCAGCAGCTGTCTGCCGAGTAGATGGACCACAGCTCCACCTCTGGCTGGTGGCCTAGATTTGGGTGGCCCACTCCACTGGCGGTGCTCTGAGATGTTCCAGAGCATCACAAGCAGGGCTGGAGCCAAGCAGGCACTGCCTGCTCTGCCTGCACATCTGACAGGTTGCCTTACATGGACGCGAGGCAGAGCTGAGCCGTGGGTGCTGGTCCATCTAAAAGCATTCACTGTCAGGAACCAAGGGGGCATAGAAATTAGATGCAGGATCAGGTCCAGGAAGGCTTGTGCAGGATTAGGGTCCAGGACTCAGGGTCATCAAGAAAGGCTGAGGACAGACACAGGGACCAGGGGAGCATGCTGGGATTCTGGCGAAGACAGACAAGAAGAGCAAAATGACCAGTTTCAGGGCTGGGTAGAATGACTGGTTCAAGACAGGATCAGGCAGGCACAGGCAGACAAAGTTCAAACCAAACAGACCAAACAGGGACAATGCCAGCGCAGGAACAAATGGGACCCAAGGGGAACAGAGCAGGTCTATGGGCACAAACAGGAATCCAGGGAGGAAATGACACTTCCAGAACAGGGTAGGGCTGTGCATTCGGGTTCTGATAACACACAAATAAACCCCAAAGCCCTTTTTGGCTTCCATATACAAAACACAAGTACTAGGTCTGTATATCTGGATTTGAGTGCACTCAACATTTCCTAAAAAACGTAGTACCCAAGGTCTTGAATTGGACCACCCAGCACATCCAGTTTGGAGCTGGACTGCTCTCTGACTCTCAGTTTAGCCACTTTCTTCAGGAACATGTAGTGAGCCCTCAGCACCTCCAGGTGCTACTACAGTCTCAGAACTGCAGCCTCCAGCACTGCAGTTAGGTCCAGCCCTGACAGGGAAAAATAGTGAGTCCGCAGCAGCCTCATCCCCTCTCCTCAAGCCAGTGACCTCCCTGAGTCAGCCCTATGTCCCATTTCCACCTAGGGATCCCACTTTCTACAAATCAATGACCCCTCTGAGCCAGAAACCATAAGTCATAATCATGCCTAATTCCCCATCCCTGAGCCAGCCGCACGTCCCATTCCCCCTCCCCAAGCCAGCCACCTCACTTCACCTGAGCCTAATCCGATGCCCCATCCCCCCACAAGCCAGTGACACCCTCACAAGCCAGTGACACCCCCCAAACCAGACTCATGCTCCACTCCCCCATCCCCAAGTCAACAATCCACCACTAAATAAATAAATGAGCCAACCTCATCTTCCATTCTCCTCTCTCCCAAGCCAGCTGCATGCCTCACTCTTCCTCAAACCAGAAATCCCCCTGAACCACTCATACCCCATTCTACCATCCCCAAGCTAACAACCTCCCCACCAGGCTGTATTCTCCACCTTCCCACAAACCAGTGCTCCCCTTTTAAAATTGGTAGCAGATTTAGCATCAATTTTAGCTGCATTTTCATTTCCTTATAGGCAGGGCCCCGATTCTTCTGCAGAATTTTTTTAAAATTCCGCGGGAGTCAGGGCCCAATTATGCGCCTCGGCGCGATTTACCATGCGGGGGGGGGCTTGGCTTGCCTCCTCCCCCCTCCCCCCGCACTGGTCAAACCTTCAGGGCTTCCCAGCTGCCGGGGTTTCCCCTCCCCAGCTGCCGGGGCTTGCTTGACTCCCCCCCCTCCCTTTTAGAAAAGGAATTGCCTTACCAGTGATAGCAGCAACAGCTGCTCCGTCCAGCACGCTCGTACTTCCTGGCCCCTCCCGACGGGGTCTCTCAGGGTGACGCAGCCGGATGATGTCATCCAGCTGCGTCGCCCTGAGAGGCCCCGTCGGGAGGGGCCAGGAAGTACGAGCGCGCTGGACGGAGCAGCTGTTGCTGCTATCACTGGTACATTAATTAAGTATCTAAACGGGGGGGAGGCAAGCCCTGGCAACTGGGGAGGCTGGGGAGGGGAAGCCCCGAGGGTTTGTTCATTCCCCTTCCCCCATGAAATCTCCTGCCCCGCGTCCCCGCAGCGCAGGCTAGAAATTCTGCGCTGGGGTAAGCGGGGCAGGAGATTCCGCGGGGGGAGGGGAAATTTGCGAATCGCAGACCCGCGTTTCCCTCGGGGCCCTGCTTATAGGCCTGTCAAACTGGTAGAGCCTCACTGCATTTCTTCACCAAAATAACCCATAAGAGTTTTTATATTTGTATTTTAATGTGCCTTTTTAGATTGCAAGCCACCCCAAGCTGCCGTGCAGGAGGGGTGGGGTATAACGTTTTTAAAATAAACAAATAAATAAATAAATACGCAGAGACCCATGTTGACTGCATTTTCCACACTGCCAACGATGGGGAAAATGCAGTGAACACAGCTAAAGATAATAGAGACAAAGTAATACAATGATATCTTTTACTAATTTGTCTCTATTGCCTTTATTTGGGACCAGCACTACAACCTTACTTTCTCTAAAGATACTTTCGCTAAAGATACAAATACAAATAAATGCAAATACTAAAAATACAAATCCTTGACCCCCCTGCACAGCCCTAGAAAAGGGAAAACAGGAAGGAGACCAATGATCCACCCTGTTGCCTGTGGCCTTTTATACTGCAGAGACGGAGACAAAGTAATTCAGATTACATCTTTTATTGGACCAACCTCTGTTGGTGAAAACATGCAAGCTTTTGAGCCACGCAGGGCTCTTCATTGGGCTACAGGCAAGTCAGAACTAAATTTAAGTGAATGCAAGACCGGTGTATATATGTAAACATGACATTGGGGAAGGTCTTAGTATTCAAATATAAGAAGCAAGCTGCAAGGTGATGTAAATGTGACTGTTAGAGAAGAATAGGGTCATTAGTATTAAAAATAAGGAGGGTGTCTGGAAGACACTGACTAAAGCAGGGAGAGAGAGTTAGGGCGCTTTTAAACGAGGGGCGCTGAAGCGCCTCCTGAACGCTGCATTAAAGCAAAGGTGCTGGAAGTGACGTTCTCCTCATTGCCAGTGGCGGTGGCTGGCGACACGGGGCTTTGGAGCGGTGCATTCTTAAGACTTCAATTTTCAGGCTTTCAGAACGTGCTGCTCCAAAGCTCCATGTCGCCAGCTGCCGCCGCCGCCAGCAACAGGGAGAACGTCACTTCCAGCGGCTTTGCTTTAACGCGGCGGTCAAGAGGCGCTTCAGCGCCCCTCGTTTAAAAGCAGTGTTGAATCATTTAAGAACAGCAGCAGCACACATCAGGTGATTACGCAAATGTACGTAATAGCATATGAAGGCCAGATCAATATTGAGTCCTTTGTTTTGACTGTCCGGCAAACATATGGATAAGAGGTAAAGCAGGAAATAGCTTATCAGGTGAAGGGAATACACATATGAAAGTAGATGGGTTCAAAGCAGTTGAATATACAGCTGAAAGAATCTGTCAGTTACTACAATTTGTGTAATGGCTTGAAAAGCTTGGGGCTTTGTTGAGTTCATTTTTTTCGGTACCTACTAAAGTTATGAGGTACTAAATTTAGTTCCCAGGCCTGTCTTTTGAAGGTGTTGTGTATGTTTCTGCAGCAGGGAGCAGTCCTGCAAGGCTGCTGCCCCTTTAAGAAGGGGGCTGCGTGGGTCAGCCAGAGGGCTGAGTACACCCAGGGGCATGGCAGAGCCAGCCTCATAGCTAGAGACCAGCCTGTGAAGGGAACAGGCTGGGAGACCCTGAGTCAGAGTGGGAAGGACATTGGCCCTTTAAGGCTGAAGAAGAAGCCTGGCTCCGCCCACTCTGCTGAATATAAGAGGAGGCAAGGCAGAGAGGAAAGGAGTCTCTGCCTGGGAGCTGAAGGGACCACATCACCCTGAGAAAGCCTAGTCACTCTATGCTCTCCAGGGTACTGAAGGTTGGAGAACCAGAGGGACCCAGGCAAGTAGGAGAAGCTGTGTCCAGGAGGGAACCTCTTGCCTGAGGAAGGCTTGGCCAGAGCCTGGGGTTTTGAGGCCTGGCTAGATGGACCAGGGGGGGGGTTGATATTGTGCTACTCCTGTGCCTGAGAGAGACGGACCTGGGCCTGAAGGGTGGAGATGACTGAGCCACAGCCCCAGGGACGGTGTGCATTGGTTGTGTCTAATAAAGAACTGTGGACTCAATAGCCTCTGGACTGTGTGTGATGTCCTAGAAGAGGGTACCCCTGTGTCTCAGGGGGGTTTTCAGCCGAGGCTCGGGCTGAAACGGCGTAGCAGGGGGGGTGAGCTAATTCCCCAGAGCGAGACCCCAGCACCCTGTGGGGAGCTGGGAGCCCCCTGCCACAGTTTCCTTTGAGGATAAGGATGGAGAGATCAGAGATGGAGTAGCTGTTCTGGGAGAAGTGACTGCCCGCTGTAGAGTCCTTGTTTGTGTTCACAATTGTATTTCTACATGAGTTCATTCGTTGGTGTAAGGGTTGTTGAGTTTCACCAAAGTAGTTTCCATGAGGGCATTTCATGCACTGAATAAAACACACTACATTTTGGGATTCGCAAGTGTAGTTCCCTTGTATTTTGAATGTTTTTCCATGGGGGTGTTGATAGTAGTTGAGGTAGAAAATGTGTTGACAAGTTTTGCACCTGCTGTTCTGGCAGGGTCTTGTTCCTGTCAGGCCGGGCTGTCCCAGGTGGCAGCGAGCTTGCTCCAGATGATTAGAAGTAATCAACACCTTGGAGATTGTTTCTAGATTAAAATAATCTACTTTATTGAGAAATATATTGTGATAGGAAAGGCCTATCCCTAGGTCTTACTAGCTAGCTGCCACCAGCATGGTGGCCGGTCATGTTGAAGGTCAGAGAGAGAAAAGAGGAATGGCGAAAGGCCATGAAGAAGGAGGAAGTCCAGTAGGAACTTCCTGGACACTTCCCACTTGGGAGGGGGCTTAGAAGCAGAGATCAGAAAAGGTTAAAGTGACACTCACACTAACTCACTATCTCTACTCCCAATGCCCCTAGTGGTCATTAGGGTTTGTTGGTGCAAAAGGTGATGCCATCTGGAGCTGTTTCTCCAACACCCCTTCTCATCGCCTGTTGCACTGGCTCACGACTCCCATTTGCTCCACGCAGCATCTGGAATCGATCCCTTGGTAGTGGCTTGGTCAGTCCATCTGCCACCATTTCTTCAGTTGGGCAATACTTCAACTC
>QEPC01002185.1:1327834-1338521 GCA_003113815.1 Sphenodon punctatus | reverse complement strand
TTTACCTTTGATTTCTAGTAACCACTCTGTATCAACTATCTTGCTTATGTAATCAATAAACTTACTACTTATCTTTATGAAGAAGTGTCTGTGTCTAACATTAGAACACAAGTGAGCAACAAGAGCCCTCAAGCTCTTGTGAACCCAGAGAGTAAAGAGTCTGTAAACGGGAAGGATCGGGCGCTTGAGTGACAAAGAATTGGTCCCTGTGGCAGACTTGAATTAGCCAGAGAGAGAAACTAATTCAAGTGAGCTGTGCACAAGGGAAACTGAGTCACTCAAACCCGGTAAAGTGGGGGTTTGGACCTCCAACCCATGACAGTGGCATACAAATTTTATAATAAATAAATAAATATAAATTGGTACCTGTTACATCTGAGTCTATTCAAGTACCGAATATTTGACGGGTATACCTGTTTTTGTATGTATTCATTTCAACTCTGCACTCCAGTCTTTTGCAGATTTCATGTGAGGGGCCTCTTCAAATGAATCACAGAATCTGAGAGTTGGAAGGTACCTCAGAGGTCATCTAGTCCAATCCCCTGCTCAATGCAGGAAATCCACAGCGACAGCATCCCTATCAGATGGCCGCCCAGCCTCTGTTTGAAAACCTCTAGTGAAGGAGAACACACCACTGCCCTAGGCAGTCTGTTCCACTGTCAAACAGCTCTTACCGTTAGGAAGTTCTTACTAATGTTTAGTCAAAATCTGCTTCCTTGTAATTTGACCCCATTGGTCAAATTACAGGACCCCATTGGTCCTGCCCTCAGGAGCAACAGAGAACAAATCTGCTCCATCTTCTATGTGACAATCCTTCAGATATTTGAAGATGGCTATCATGTCTCTCCTTAGTCTTCTTTTCTCCAAGCTTCAAGAATGTGGTGGCCCATCTTCTGGTAGGACTGGGCCACCTGGAGCATGTTACACCAGTGCTCCGCTCTCTGCACTGGCTGGTGGTGGTTTTCTGGACCTGATACAAGGTGTTGGTTTTGGCCTATAAAACCCTAAACGGCCTAGGCCCTACCTATCTATGGGACCGCCTCACTCCCTGGCTGCTGGATCGACCCCTGCGGTCATCTGGGGGCCTTCTCGAGGTTCCCCGAGTCTTCTGGGGGGCCACGCAGGGGAAGGCGTTCTCGGTGGCCATACCATGGCTGTGGAACTCCCTTCCGGTCGAGGCCCGATTGGTCCTGGATCTCCTCTCTTTTTGGAGAAGTTGTAAGACCTGGCTGTTCCACCAGGCATTTGGTGGGGGAGATGGGTGAGGGGGTGGAGGGTTTTCTTGGGTATGGGGTTATTTCCTTTTCCTCCTTTTAGTTGTTTTAATTGGTTTTTTTATGTTGTTGTTTTTATGAATTGTAAGCCGTCCTGAGCTGCCTGTGGCAGGAGGTGCAGGGTAGTAAAAGTTTGAAAATAAAAATAAATAAATAAACATACCCAGCTCCTTCAACCATGGGGGCTCCTTTTGTAGGAAGAGTTAATGCATATTTCATTCTTAAAAATAGACACTCAGTCCAGCTGCCAGCATCCCCTGCTTAAGAGTCTGAGGCACTGAACCCCAGGAGCATGCAGCTTAGTGTATGGCCATTTTTAAATGGGTGTGTGTGTGTTCGTATGCGCTCAGTGCAGCGCGCACACACTTCCAATGGGTGGGGGAGGGTTTAGATGGCAGCAGATGGGTGTGCACTTGGTGTGCACATCCATCCACCTGCTGGCTACCCATGCCCCTGCACAGTGCAACCGGGGATTTTTCGGGTTGCTCCATGCTGGAAGATGGGTGGAGGTAGGTGGGGATTCATGGTTCATGGGAACATAGGCCCCACCCCCTCACTTTTACATGGGCACTAGCACACACGTTCACTGTGTGGGCCTGTGTGGTAGTGTCTTGTGTAAAAACGCCCTATGTTTCAGTGATCCTACTAAAGCTGAGTTTAGGCAGATAAAGCAGTGAAGGGTGTTTGAGAAGTGCAGAACAGGGCTGGAATCCTGGAGACAGGTTGTATTTTCTGTATGCTTAGTGCATTGTGTTTGAGTAGCTACTTGAGATGGAGACAAAGTACTTCAGATCAAATCTTTTATTGGACCAATTGCTGTGTTGTTGAGTAGCTGTTTGCAACTTAACTTTGAAACATCCGGATTGGGCCTTGTGTTGCCAAGTTTTGCACCTCCAGAGGTTTGGTGGGAAAGTCTACATCTCTTGTCCTGGGACGCAGGGAGCCGAAGAGCAAACAGGAGTCATCCTTTTCTCCTCCTTTCCTTCCAACTCCACACTCAAAGCTAGAGAGGTGACAGCTGCTTTGTCCTTCCCCTAGCTCACAGAGTGGCTGTGCCTTCCTGCCCTAGTTCAGAGGTATCAAATTGCCTGAACTGTGTAAATGCCAAAACCACTAAAGGAAACTCACGACATTCAAATCAAAATTGTGTCCATCTTACAATCCCCCTTTGTTTAATTTATTGCAATTGATTTTTGAACCAGTTTGAAGGGGTAAATGAACTGGGTTTGTTTGGGTGCTTGTATCAGAATGGAACCAAACCAGACTAAATACTGAGTTGACTCCCTGATACAATCAGAACCAGCTGTTTCTGGTGCACACTGCAGCCAGACAATATGTCAGACAGGGGGCACCTGCCCTGCCTTCCTCTACTACTCTGTGATGAGTAGCAAGGCAGGCTTCTGCTCTGTGCTGTCGTATCCCTTTGGGCTTGAGGGGTGTTATCGAAATAGGAATTTATTACTGCTTCCTGTTAAACCACCCTCCCTACCCTATGTTTTTCCTTGATCCATTTTGTCTTCACTGGAGGGTTTGTGTGTCTCACTCAGAGAATTGAGTCCTGGGAACTGTCCACCTTTATGCAAAATTGATCTGATTTTCAGCAAAACAGGTCATTTCCTGCACAGTCCCTGAGAAGGACAGTCTGAACTATATGATATAGTGATGCCTGCTTGACAGCAATCCAAACACACCAGGTCCACTCTGCAGCAGGGTCCAATATTCCAAAAGACTCCCTGCTGTCAGTCTGGAGTGCAAAGCAGGCTCTGTAGGCAGGAGGAAGCAATCAACAAACACCGAGCAGGGGTGCTCCTTTGAACAGATGAGAAGACAATAGCTCCCTGCTGGGTAAAGCCATTCCCAAAGGCCAGAGCCTTCTCTCTTTGAACTCAATGCCATGATCTGGGCAGGCCCATCTTTTCTACAGGCTCCTTAGTGTGGTTCCTTTACACTAAGCTGCTGAGTATAGGGGCAGAACCTGGGAGAAACTGACTATACTAGGCTGAGCAGATTGAAATGTAACTTTATTTCAGTTGGATGCTGAATCATGATAGAATCTCAGGACTGGAAGAGACCTCGAGGGTCATTGTAGCAGACAGCAGTATGACTCCTGCGACCCCTTGAGAGTTGTAAATGACCTGAGAGCTGTAAGTGACTGACCCTTTAAGAGTGGAAAAAGTGGAGGTCTAGCCATGTCCACTCAGGGCTATATAAGAAGAGAGCCTGCAGATAGGAGTCAGTCTATGTCTGACTGCTGAAGGGAGAACATTCGGAGCTGAAGCGCCAGCAGGGTCACTGGCTATAGTACTGAAACATTGTTGAAGGCTGAGAACTGACTGTGGGAAACTGCTGTTCAAGGTGCTGAAGAGGGCCATAGACAAAGGCCACTTTTACACGGACACCACCCACCCACAAACACCCAGAACACCCATCGGATGGCTGGGAGAGTGTCCATGTAAACGCCCACGAGTGGGTGGGTGTGCGTGCCCGACCCACCCACCAACACCCACAGAATAGCCGGGAGGGAGCCGGCACCCTCCATGGGTGGAGATGGGCAGAGATGTGTGTCCAACACCTGAGCATCCATATAAAATGGAAAACACCCACACTCACGTGGACCGCAATGGCGAAGACCCACCGCACCGGTGCCACAGGTCATGCACGCGCCGCCACGCCGCCGGGGGGGGATGCAGGATGTCCAACTGAGAGCCCATAAAGGAGGGCGGAACCATGGCACACACGTGCGGGCTCTCACAATAACATCAAGGAAGGCCAATGACAGGGCCAAGGGACAGATGCTGCCCCATGCGCGGGAAGGGGCCGGGTGAGCACAGGGACCCACGAGCACCCAGGAAGGGGGGAAAGCCCTGCCACGGCGGTGCAGGGGGGGGGCGCCAGGCAGAAGGCACAAGGGGGTGTCCCAGGTCACCGGTACGGGGGAGGGCCGGACAGGAGGTACAAGGGGGGGCTGCCCCCCCGGCAGGAGGGGGGCCCGGATGGGAGGTACGAGGGGGGGTACCCCGCCAGGGGTGAAAGGGGGGGAACGCACCAAACCGTAACACAGCACACGTCTCCCGGCACAGGGCAGAGGGTCCGCACCAACCCCCCCACAGACCAAGGACCCACATCCCAGCACATCCCAGGGGCACAGCCAGAGGAGCAGCAGCAATAGCGAGGTGAGTGCAAGGGAACCCCCCCAACCAGGACGGGAGGGCCGCACCCCAGTCACGACACCGTGGCCCCGGGAACACAGGGCAGGTGGCTGCCGCATAACCCGTTCCTCCATCCCCCCAGGACAGCTCCCAGACAACTGTGTACCATACCACGGGATGACGACCGAGGAGGGTCCCCCAGATAGTCAGGTGAGCCAAGGGGCACCCCAGGGGGGAGAGGGGAGGGCAGGCCCCATGGGGGCATGGAGGGGGGCAGCAACACCCAGAGTAACCCCTAATAGTGCACCCCCAACAGGACACGACCATCTCCACGACTACCACACCCACAGGGCAGGCCCCATGCTGCCAAGCCGGTCGGCCCCCCACACGTGGGTCCCAAAAGGGGGAGCCCTGGTCCAGGCAGGAGATCAGGGACTTCATATGTGTGTGGGGGTCCGAAAGGATCCAGCACGACCTGGTGTGCAGCTACAAGACCAGACAGGTCTATGAAGCCATCGCCCAGGAGATGCAGCAGTAGGGGTGTCATGGGTTGGAGGTCCGCACCTTCACTTTACCGGGTTTGAGTGACTCAGTTTCCCTGCACGCAGCCCACTTGAATTAGTTTCTCTCTCTGGCTAATTCAAGTCTGCCACAATTAAACTCCTTTGTCACTCAAGGGCCCGATCCTTCCCGTTTACAGACTCTTTACTCTCTGGGTTTGCAAGAGCTTGAGGGCTCTTGTTGCTCACTTGTGTTCCAATGTTAGACACAGACACTTCTTCGTAAAGATAAGAAGTACATTTTTTGGTTACATAAGCAAGATAATTGATACAAAGTGGTTATTAGAAATCAAAGGTAAACATAACGCATTCCTAACTTATACTCGTTGAGTTCCTAAATTAGCATCTTACCCTACCAAGGTCCAGAAGTTCTGGTTTCTCTCAGTCCTTAAACATAAACGGCTGGGCACTGGGTTCTTAGAGAGCAAAATCCTCCTCTCAGCTCATGGTAACCCCAGCCTAGCTGCTGGCTGGCCTTTCGTATGCAGATCAGCTCTCTAGATGGCTTTGGAAGAGCTTCCTTCAGGTGACTTACTGGCTCCTTTAAATAGTTTTTCCCCTTCTTCGTGTCTGTTCCCACCTTTGGGGAATCGTGGGGTCGGTCACGTAGCCAACCCAAGCAAACACAAAGGCCCATCTAAATCTCTACAGGGTTGTCTGGCAAGAGTCCTCAATACACATCCTTTATCTCTCTTTGCATTTCCTGGAGCTTGTCACGTGTTACATCTCTGATCTGGATTTTACAGTTCTCCATTGTAACATTACATACATGTGGAACCTTTGGCATTACATATTTACCAGACTTGTAGTCTACATGTAGTCCCATGTTACACGTGTGTTTACCTATGTTTCTCAGTGACAAGGGATACAATAGGGATGTCACCCAGTATATGCAGCAGACAAAGGACTTGAGATCCGGATATAAACATCAAGGACAACAATCTCAAGTCTGGCCAGGCCATGGGCACAGCCGAGTTCCAGGAGGAGCTGGACAAGTTCCTCTGCATGGATGGGGACATCGTGGCCTCCCCACACACATGGCAGCGCATTCGCCAGGGGCAGACGCAGGGCCCACACACAACCCCCCTGACCTACCCAATGGAGCAGGGGGGGAGAGGTCCCTGGCGAGGCTAGGCAGGAAGTGGGAGGTGACAGCCCTGTCCCACAGGGGGAGGAGGCACCCCAGGGATCCAAGCACCAACCCACCACACTCCATGCGCGCCCATAAAATCCACAGGCCTACCAGTCACAGGGACGGGGGGGCGCGTGCGGAGGAAGCGGAGACCCAGGACGGCCCCAAGGAAGTGGAGGAACAGGATCCAGGTACGACTGACACAGTGGGGCCCGGGGGGGCGGGGGCGTGGGGAGAAAGCCTGGACAGAGGCACAGCAGCCGGGGCCAGGATCTGGGTGCCAGTAAACACTAATGGCCCCCCATCCCATTGCAACACAAAGCAGCCTGGAGGTGCACGAGGTGGAGGTCTCAGAGGAGGAGGTGGATGAGGTGGGCCCAGCGACACCCCCACTACCAGGTGAGATGCACGGTCACGGCATGGCACACCAGCCAAGGGGCCACAGGGGGGCAGGGTGCAGAGGCGGGCAGAGGTACAGGGTGGGGAGGGGGGGACCCAGGGGCAGGCGACCACAAACAGCAGTGCTCAACAAGGCTTGGGGTGGTGGGGGCAGGAGGGAGGGTCTGGTGGGCCCACAGCCGCCCCCACGGAACACACGGTGGACACGGGCCCCACCTGCAGCGATCCATGGCCAGGGGGCCATCCCACAAGAGGGCAGGGCAGGGGGATCCCACAGGGGGGCTGAGGGGAGGTGCCACACTATGGGGGCTGCCCCACCAGGCACCCTGGGTCAGGTGGTAGCAGGCAGCGGGGCACACTGGCCGGAAGCACTAACGTGGTGTGCAACCTCTCAGTCACAGACCAGGTGCCCGATCGTGCGAGGGGTGCAGCTGCCGTCAGTGTGGAGCGGAACTGGGAGATGCGGGCCAGGAACCAGTGATAGAGGGAGGACCTCAGCAGGGAGCTGCTGGAGGAATCACAATGGTTAGCCGTGGTGCACTCCCAGGAGTTCACACTCACAAGGGAGCTCATCACAGGGGAGGGGGAAAGGGACTGGGAGATCCTGGTTGCCATGATGGCCCGGTCCCGCACCGAGCACCTCTGGGACAGGTGCCAGGCTGCCGCCCTCCAATGCATGCAGCGGCATGCCTGTGATGGGCTGGAGGGTCAGGCCGCATGGCTCATGGACCTCATGGGGGAGGCGATGGAGGCCCTGTGGTGTGACCCCCAGCGTGACAGACCCTGTCATGCCACACGGGTCAGGAGGGAGCAGGTCATCCGGAAGTGGTCCATCCATTCCTTGTCCGTCCAGGTGGCCAACATGTTCTCCCACCAGTCGTTGGTGTGGGAACGCGGCCAGTGCCGTCACAGGATAGGTAGGGTCACACGGCGGCCGTACACATTGAGGGACCATCGGGCCAGGAAGAGCTGGCTTTGCTGGGACATCGCTGAGCCCAACAGGGCATGGCATCGAACAGCTGCCCCCCTCGCCCATCATACAGTCACCACCCTCCTGAGGTTTGCTGCCCTCTGATGCTGTGCCCCCAGGAGAACGGAGCCTCGACCTGGCAGGAGGAGCAGGGCCATCTGCTGTAGCAGTATATGCAGCAGCAGGAGGGATGCACCCAGGGTTTGCAGCAGCACGTCCCTGGGATGTGGGTACTCGTCCTCTGGCAGCATGGCTCTTCAGCTCCCCACTCCCAGTCACCCCCTGCTGGCTAGTGCCCTGGCCGCAGCGCACTCCACTGTGCGGCCTGTGCCCCTGACCCACACTCCCCTTATATCGCTGGTGCACCTCTGTGTCCGCCCAGCTCAGTGTCGCCGTTCTCTGTTTGCTGCTCAACCCCGTGCTACCGCCTCAATGCCCCACGCCCAATGACCTGCATCGGGTCACTTAAGTACTGTGTAGCCCGGTGGTGGCAGGACACCGATTGGTGCTGTACTGGGGTTGTGCTTGAGCTGCCACCGGTTGCCTGGCCCGGCTGATCATCCCCATGATTGCGCTGGCCACATGCCTGCCAGGGGGGATGGAACCACGCACACCCCAGGGTACCGCTGCATCTGCACCTGCCATGGTCCGCCTTTGCATGCTGCAGCTGTGCATGATGTGGATACAATGCCTGGCTTGGCTACTTGACCTGGCGCACTGCCCGGCCGTGGTCTCGCTCAACTTTCGTTACCTGTGCTGGATCCCTTCACTCCTGTGTGTGGGTTGTGGAGTCCTGGCCTCAGCGGGCTGGCCTATCTCTGGCATGCAAGGTCACCTGTGGGTGAGAGTAGCCTCTCATTACGTGCTTGTCTCAGTCACTGCAGCCCTCAGTCTCCCGCCTGTTGCTTCACCAAAGCGGGCCCCATTGCAGCCATGGCTGGTCATGGTGCGGGGCCCTTGGCCGAGGATGTCGGGGAGAGGTGGTCACCCTTGTGTGGACATGCTGTTGGGGGCCCTCTGGCTGAGCCCCAATGTTCAGCTGTTGGTGGGCGACCCCCTGTTGGTGGAGGATGACTTTCGGCTCCTGTCATGGTACATGTGGACTATGGGACACCGGCTCGGTGCCCCAGCATGCCAGGGGCATGCCCTTGAGCTTGGCTTCACCATCCTGCACCAACCCCCTTGGGGGCACCCGCCCGCCGTTGTCATGCCGTGGACCGCTGTGGAGGTTACAGCCGCTCACCTGCTGATGGCGCAGCCTGGGTTCGGCCTTGCCTTGCTGTCCAGGGGTCCCCTGTTGCTGCCCTGTACACCGGTGCCCTCCTGCATGCCCATGGCATCCTGCGCGCGCCCTCAGACGTGAAGGCCCTCCTGTGGGACCTGGGCTTGCGGACCACTCTGGACCGGGGACCCTTCCGCTGTGGAGCTCGCTGCCCTTTGATCGGTGAGGGACCTTCCAGCTGTGCGGGCTGTGGCTGCCAGTGCAGATCAGCTCCTTCCCCACTTCTTGGTGGATGCTCATATGTGCTCCCGGGACTTCCAACGGGGCCTGTTCGCCTGGGAGGGTCTAGCATAGGGGACTCTGACCCAAGAGCACTCACTGCATCTTCCATGAGCAGCGCCTCGCTGCCACCCGCTCCCTGCAACCCTGGTGCCCTGGATGGTGCTTTGCCTGCCCCCCCCATGCCACCGATCGGGCTGTGCACTGCCATCTCCTTCGATGCTGCCTGCCGCATTGTTCCCTGGACCCCATCACCCCCTCTGGGTGACCGTGGCTCCTTCCCACTGGGACTTCCCTGGTGCCCTTACCCACTGTCCACGGGTGCACCTGTGCCCTCCTTTTGTGCTTCTCTTGCCAGCCATGGGTCCACCTGCACCCCCCTGCTCTGCCTCTCTTTGCTTGGCAGACCCCATTCCTCCAGCACCAATAAAATGCTGTTCCATGATGGTCTGTCCTGCCTTGCTTCTCTTGCTGCTTTGGCACCTGGGTGTCCCCTCCCTTTGGTGGCCCTCCTGCCCCCATCTGTGTGGTTGTGTGCAGGGGGTGTGCTTGGCATGTATTGGTGGGCTCCAGGCTTGTGGGGTGTGCTCCGGTTGTGTGTGTGTGTTCCCCTGGCAGCTTCCCTGCTGGGCGCTCCTGCCTGGGCATGCTCAAGGGGTGGTATGGGCAGTGGGCAGTCGGGCAGGCACCCCCTGGGCTCGCCTGTCAGTTGGCGCAGCCCCGGCCTTGCACCTCCCCTCTGCTCCCCTCCACTGCCACCCCCTGTTGGTGCGGTCTGTATGTGGTGGTGGCGATGGATGGGTGGCAGCACCATGGGCGTTGGGCAGCTGAGCATCAGTAGGGGTTGTGCTGGCCCCGGGCTTTGGCCCTTCCAATCCCCCTTGGTGCAGGTGTCCAGGTGGTCTTCTGCATGGTGGCTGTCAGCATGTGGGGTGTGCCCCTGGTGCTGTTGCTGCCATCAGACCTCCCAGGCCCATTGGTGTGGGCATTCCCCATTGTCCTGTCCCTTCTCTCCTGCAGCTACTGTTGTCGTGCTGCTGGTGATCTTGTGCCTGGGCGGGTTGGTCCTGCAGCTGGGGCAGGCAGTGTGGGACATGCGGGCGGTGGGCCGGCTGTTCGATGGCATCCGTGAGTGTGCTACCTGTTTGCTGGGCCCTGTCCCTGTGTCCCTCCGTGGGGGGTTCTGTTCCTTGGTGCCGAGGGCCGGCTCTGATGGCTGTCCCCTCTCCCTCTGTCCCATTCAGTGCAAGCCATGATCGCAGAGTGGACCTGGGAGCAGGGGGAGTTGTTGGAGCTCTTCCTGCATGACCTGGAGCAGCTGCACCGGCTCGACTGTGCACAGGCCGAGCGCTGGCGCTAGGTGCAGGGTCGTTGGCCCTATTGACCGGGTGTTGTCTCAGGCCTGTCACTGCCAGTGCTGGCCCTCCCCTTCTGTTTCCCCATCCCCCTGCACTGCCCTGTGGTTGTTGGCCCCTGTTGCTGGTTCCCTGTTCTATTAAAGGCTTTTGTGTTCCTTCCCCGTGTGTCTGTTTTGTGCTTTGCTTTCACCTCTCCCCTTGTGTGGGTGCCCCTGGGGGGGTGTTGCAGGGTTGCCTGTGTTGTGTGGGTGCCTTCCCCCACCTTGCCCCCTGTGGGCCATGTGCCCGTCCCTGTGTGCTTTTGTTGCCTGCTGTGCATGTGCCGCTTTGCTGGGGGGGGGGGG
>QEPC01002185.1:1305362-1321505 GCA_003113815.1 Sphenodon punctatus | reverse complement strand
AGAGGAGACAGAGAGGAAAAGGGCAAATCCGACCTGATTTTCAGGTTTTCTGACCTGATTTACTGATTGATAATTGGAAAAATAAACAAGTCAGTAATGGTAATTGGTAAAAATTACTGGGTTTGGGGGGGCGGTATCCGGGTAGCCAATCAGTATCTGGGTAACCCATAGGATACCCGATGCAGTACCTGAAAATGTGGGTATATTACCCATGGATAGCAAATTAAGTACCTGTTTCAGCCCTACTGCCTTTGTTACTCTACCCCTAATTCCCCTGGCAGCTTGTGTCTGTGCCTCTCTGTTTCCTACCCAAAAGATGGGTCTTAACCTTAGACTGGGACCATCTGTACCAGCAGCAAACCCATAAGCCAAGGAGTGAGCTGTTATGTGTACATAATTGGCTGGAAAGTACCCCATGCCAGATCCATGAATATGAGTCTATTGGGTGGGGGGGAGCCTTTCGGGGCTTACGGAAGAGCTGCACCTCCGCTGGGGTGAGGGTGCTCCAGGCAGGGGGCTGAGATTACACTCCAGAGCTGACTCCACCATGGCTCTTCCTGATTGTATGCTGGCATGATGAGGCACTGAGAGACCAGTCTTGTTCCTGTGTTGATTTTGTAACTGTGACACTGTGTTGGAAGCACTCCGGCCCAGCCTGGGTGAGGGGCTCAGGCAATGCACTATGCTCTCTGTGCCGCAGCAGAGCAGAGAATGGCGTTGAGGCAGTACATCCTCCCAGCCAAGCCTGTGTTGAGCTGCTGGTGCTCTGGCTCCTACCCAGCTTGCAGTTGCTATGGGCGTGCTGGCTACTGTCTGTGCTGGTTTTACAGCTGACATTTTGAACCCTGTAGTTCTCTGTTCCTTGTTTCTGGCTGTAAGCCCTGCAGTAGTAATTGTGTTGGGATTGCTTTCTCTTAACCCTGCCTGGGCTGCACGGGAGGGGACACTGGAGCACATAGTTGCACAGGTATAACAGGGAACTGTTCAGACCTCCTTGCATGGAGCTTTTGCTATTAAGAATAAGGATGAAACAAATGAACTTTTTATATTTGCAAGGTTTATTTGGATATTGAGATGGCCAACCAAATATCCCATGTACAGAATCTGAACACTCCAGGGTAGATCACAGGGTAAATAATTGATGGGAACAAGTCCTTGGAGAGTTCTCCTTCCTACCAAAGGTGGCTGCCTGCCTGTATCCTTGGTGACTGGGGGAGATGAGAGCTATAACACCAGGCAGTGTAGCTGCATCTGAGGTCACAGATGACATATAGGTCCTTTTCACACACGCTGTGGTGGGTGGAGGGATGGGTGTGAGCTGGCGGTGGGTTGAGGGGGACACCCATCTTCACCAGCCTCCACCCATCTCCACACACTGAGCAATGGGCATTGATGCCTGCTGCTCTGTGTGTGGGAGATGGTTGGAGTGCGGAAGCGTGCNTGCCTTCTTGGAAGTGTGAACTAGTGGGGGGGGGCACAATGGAGAGGGCGTTCTCGGTGGTCACACCACGGCTATGGAACTCCCTTCCAGAGGCAGCTCGCCTGGCTCCCAGCCTGTTGGCCTTTCGTCGGGCCTGTAAGACCTGGCTGTTTGTCCAGGCCTTTGGGGGAAGGGAGGAATAAAGGTGGTGGGTTTGTCAGTGGTTTTACCTCTTTGTTGTTGTTTTTATTGTTTTAGTAATCCCTTCGGTGTATTGTTTTTATATATTGTTTTAAATGTTTTGTGAGCCGCCCCGAGCTGCCGTAGGGCTGGAGGGAGCAGGATACAAGTTATTTAATTAATTAATTAAATAAACTCAAGCCCTTGGCTGGAACCATCAAGGGCCTCTCCTTGAAAATGTCATGAGCAGCATGGTGACTAAGCCGTGTGGAGGCATGTTCCTATCCCATCTCCCAGCAGCCAGGGCAGTTCTGTACTTTTAGAAGTATACCATGGGGATCAGCTCTGCTCTGCCCTGGCTCTGATTGCAAAGAACAGCAAGACATGCAGTTCCTGCAGGGAGGTCCACCCCCCACCTCTACCTCCTGGTACAGCAGCAGCAGCAGGCAAAGCTGGACCAACCGTGCCAGGGTGACAAACAGACTCCAGGATCCAGTGCATAGATGGGCTGTGCAGCAGTTGGCACACTACTGAGAAGGGGTCTCTGACTTGCTGGCAGGATTGGCAGCCAATGGCAGGCCAGTGAGTTGTAGTGGTGGAGATAAAACCTCTCTGGCCCTGGTACCGGGAGTACACATCTCGCCTGGGGGAGTGTACACACTGATCCTAACCAGAGAGAGGCAGTGTCACCCTGAAGTCGAGGGCAGAGAGGGATCACCCCAGCATCCTCTATGACTCTACTATGGAGGGGAGGCTGTGCCAGAGTTGCCCTCCCTGGTACCAATGTCACCCAGTGAAATCCAATGTGTGCTCCTGCTGGAAACGACTCTGCTATGGGGCATTGGAGTTCTAGGGCAGGGTGGGTGCTGCCCAGAGCTGAAATTGGGTACCCACAAAATGGGTATACATGTTGACTTTCTGGTACCCGAATTGACCCAACAGTATTCGGGACTGAGTGGGACCTGATTTGGGTCCCTGATGTCCCAGCATGTCAATTTCTGGTACCAATTTTCTTTTTTGTCCATTTACCAACTTGTTCTGTCACACACATTGGTTTTCCATTATGGAAAGTTGACTTCTGGTCCTGCTTGTTTAAATTTCCATCCCAGTTTTTTGGTTTTATTATTATGAATTGTTATTATTATTATTATTATTATTATCAGGCATTTATATAGTGCCAGCAATGTACCTGGCGCTTTACAAAGTAATTGAATAGACACAATCCCTGACCTAGGGCGTACAATCTGAGAGACGGGGCTGGAGGGGAGACGAAGGAAAGGGAACAGAGGGAGAGACAAGGAGTGTAACATTCATGAAGATGCGAGGTCTCAGGTGCACACGCTCGGGTTGGTTACATTGAGAATGATTGATGGCTGGTCCATGTGGTGAGGATATGAGTACGCAGACCTCAGGTAACAGATTGTACTGGATGGAGGGTATCAACAGGAGTCAGGTGAGGGGAGCGGGGAGTCGGTGAGAGAAGAGCAGAAGAGGTGGGTCTTGAGGAGGAATTTGAAGGTACAAAGGGAGGGGGTGAAGCGGATGCGGGCAGGGAGGGAGTTCCAGGTGTGGGGCGCAGCTAGGGAGAAGGGATGAAGGTGGTTAGGGGAGCAGGGGAGGTGCAGGAGGGCAAGAGAGGGGACAGACAGCCTAAAGCGGGATGAAACCCATAAGATACAAAGAAGGGTGAGTTTCCGAGGGAGGCATTTGGCCCGTTATTGTAAGTAAATTCCGCGAGGGGCAGGTGGTCTGTCCAATTATCCTGGAGGTAATTACAAAAACACCACAGATATTGTTCAATATGCTGGCTCGTTCGTTCCACCTGCCCAGTCGCCTGAGGATGATAAGCGGTGGTCAATTGTACCTTGATCCCTAAAAGAGTGCAGAGAGCATTCCAAAACTTAGAAGTGAATTGGGGGCCCCGGTCTGAGACAATCTCGTTGGGAAGACCATGAAGGTGGACTACGTTTCTTAATAGATATCCTGCTGTGGCGTTTGCTGTTGGAAGTCCAGGGCAGGCGATGAAATGTCCCATTTTGGTGAAATAGTCTATCACAACTAAAATGGCTGTCTGCTGGTTTGAATTAGGTAGCCCCACAATAAAGTCCATGGCAATCTTCTGCCACGGGCCCTTAGGGGTGGGGGTTAATTGGAGCAGCCCTGCAGGGAGTTGGCGCGGGACCTTGGTCCGGGCACAGACTGAACACCCACGGACGTACTTTTCTACATCCCGGCGTATTCCTGGCCACCAAAAGTTACGTTGGATAAGGTTTACGGTCCGTTGATANTGTGAACAAGGGTTTTGGTAGAGGAGACAGAGAGGAAAAGGGCAAATCCGACCTGATTTTCAGGTTTTCTGACCTGATTTACTGATTGATAATTGGAAAAATAAACAAGTCAGTAATGGTAATTGGTAAAAATTACTGGGTTTGGGGGGGCGGTATCCGGGTAGCCAATCAGTATCTGGGTAACCCATAGGATACCCGATGCAGTACCTGAAAATGTGGGTATATTACCCATGGATAGCAAATTAAGTACCTGTTTCAGCCCTACTGCCTTTGTTACTCTACCCCTAATTCCCCTGGCAGCTTGTGTCTGTGCCTCTCTGTTTCCTACCCAAAAGATGGGTCTTAACCTTAGACTGGGACCATCTGTACCAGCAGCAAACCCATAAGTCAAGGAGTGAGCTGTTATGTGTACATAATTGGCTGGAAAGTACCCCATGCCAGATCCATGAATATGAGTCTATTGGGTGGGGGGGAGCCTTTCGGGGCTTACGGAAGAGCTGCACCTCCGCTGGGGTGAGGGTGCTCCAGGCAGGGGGCTGAGATTACACTCCAGAGCTGACTCCACCATGGCTCTTCCTGATTGTATGCTGGCATGATGAGGCACTGAGAGACCAGTCTTGTTCCTGTGTTGATTTTGTAACTGTGACACTGTGTTGGAAGCACTCCGGCCCAGCCTGGGTGAGGGGCTCAGGCAATGCACTATGCTCTCTGTGCCGCAGCAGAGCAGAGAATGGCGTTGAGGCAGTACATCCTCCCAGCCAAGCCTGTGTTGAGCTGCTGGTGCTCTGGCTCCTACCCAGCTTGCAGTTGCTATGGGCGTGCTGGCTACTGTCTGTGCTGGTTTTACAGCTGACATTTTGAACCCTGTAGTTCTCTGTTCCTTGTTTCTGGCTGTAAGCCCTGCAGTAGTAATTGTGTTGGGATTGCTTTCTCTTAACCCTGCCTGGGCTGCACGGGAGGGGACACTGGAGCACATAGTTGCACAGGTATAACAGGGAACTGTTCAGACCTCCTTGCATGGAGCTTTTGCTATTAAGAATAAGGATGAAACAAATGAACTTTTTATATTTGCAAGGTTTATTTGGATATTGAGATGGCCAACCAAATATCCCATGTACAGAATCTGAACACTCCAGGGTAGATCACAGGGTAAATAATTGATGGGAACAAGTCCTTGGAGAGTTCTCCTTCCTACCAAAGGTGGCTGCCTGCCTGTATCCTTGGTGACTGGGGGAGATGAGAGCTATAACACCAGGCAGTGTAGCTGCATCTGAGGTCACAGATGACATATAGGTCCTTTTCACACACGCTGTGGTGGGTGGAGGGATGGGTGTGAGCTGGCGGTGGGTTGAGGGGGACACCCATCTTCACCAGCCTCCACCCATCTCCACACACTGAGCAATGGGCATTGATGCCTGCTGCTCTGTGTGTGGGAGATGGTTGGAGTGCGGAAGCGTGCGCACACACCCACCCACTCCCGGTGGTGTTCCTACGGACACACACCCACCCCACCGCACACCCACCCACCGTGGCATTCCCATGGGTGCCACCCACCCACGTTTGGATTATTTGTGTCATCTGCAGATTTTTCACCTCACACTTCTTTACTCCCCTTTCCAGATCATTAATGAAATGATCTGATGTTCTTCATTTCTTACATTCCTATGTGCCCTGCAGGAAATACCCTAGAGTAAGTGGTTTGTGGATCACAATCTTTGCTTTGCTGCCATTGCACAAGGGTATGACAAACAATGGTGCTATTGCACTATTAACATTAGCACAATATCTTCATTGCACATCAGTACATTGCACCATCACACACCACACTGTTGTGCAACACAACTTAAACAAAGTGAACAAAATTACCAAAAAATAAAGAACAACATAATGAAGTGACCAGACCAAAATAACTATAATGAAGATTCAGTCAAAGAAACGATGGTGGCAGCAAAAATGCTTCTACCTCCATTTTGTTCAAACTGAAATGAATGGATAAAATTGGTTGAAAACAGAATCCCTGCGGAGAGTTCCTTTCATCCTTAGTTGAGAAGCTGTTTTGTGACTAGTTAAATCAATAGCTCTGGTTGTGGGCTCTGAGGCCAAGTAGATGAAATGAGCGTCAGACTCACACTGAGGTAAGAGGGGATATGCTCCCCCCATTCACCTAGCACTACTAGCACCCCATTTGGGTCAACAGCTGAGGCTCAGGTTAGGCCCCAGGGTGTCTCTTGTCATGGACGGGAACCTGTGCCCAGATGGACAATGCATGGCTCCCTTTCTCACATAGATGAGCACAGGTTGGTGGCTACTTGGCTAGTTTTTCAGGTACCCATGGGCCTTGTTGCGTCCCTAGTGTAACAGATGGTACAAGCTGCTCCCTCTACATGGTGCAGTGAGAAGTCCCTTCTGGCCATGGCACTGGCAGGAGGGCAGGTTTGACAGCTCCCCAAGAAGATGCCCTTCTCCCTCATCCCCTTTGGTGAAATGGAGCTGTAGAATCCCAGAGACTCACTGATCCTGCAGGATGGACATAGGAGATGCTGCCCCTGACAGGAAGCGGAACAGCATGAGGATGGCTCAGACACAAAGTGTGGGGCCTGCCTGCAGGAGAAGCAATTGCTTGGATACAGGAAAATGTCTGCGATCCAGATCCTTTCTCCTTCTGGGTTTGCTCACTGCTTTCATGGAGTACATAATGAACACCGGAACCTTACCCTAGATGAACACCCCTCTGATTCAGACAGGAAATCTCTCCCTGAGATGTCTATATGTGAGGAGCTCCCTTGCCTGCTTCTCTGGCCTGTTTAGCATGTGAAGTAATCCACAGCACCTTCCTATCTTCAGGCATCCGGTACTTAGCAGAAGCAAGGCCTTTTGCATGTGGGAGGAGATATGCATCCACCCTCACACACTTACACTCACAAATGCTCTCTTACACACACACACACACACACACACACACACACACACACACACTCTCGCTGTCATGCAAACTCCACTTATGGTACATCCTTGTTTCATTGCTGTCCATTCTGCCAAATCCTACCCAATGATCTGTGTGTTAGATGTAGCCTAGTCCCATTCCTCTAAAACTGAGTCCCTGGACACATTCAAGGCTCAGCCTCTCAGACCCATGCTTCTCTGGGACAAGGGTAGCTTGGGAAGTGGTTCCTGAAGCAATGCCACCGGTTTCCTAGGTGTATCCCCAGCAGAGGGCAAGGCTTCTTTCGATAATCCCTGCTTTCCCAGAGGTTATGTTGGGGAGCTGGTTCGTGGAATGAGGCCATAGACAAGTTGAGAATCATAGAATGTCAGGGTTGGAAAAGACCTCAAGGATCATCTAGTTCAACAGCCCTCTGCTTGGATGCACGATGCTTACAGCTACAACAACCCTGACTGATGGCTGTCCAGACTCTTTCTGAAAACCGCCAATGACATAGAGCCTATGACCTCCCTAGGCAGCTTGTTCCGTTGTTGCACAGCTCTCACTGCTAGGAAATTATTCCTGATATCCCACAGAAAACTACCTTCAATTCAATTAAATTTATTTAAGGAAACAAGCTTTCGCCAATATTCCTTACAATGTAACATCAACACAAAACAGACCAAACAACAAACCAACACAAATAGGTAATAACCCAACATGAATAAATAAAATAGCAGCTGGAAAGGTCCAAACCAGGTCTAATCCAGTCTATAAGTTAAAAAACTACCTTTCTTTAATTTGAGCCAATTATTTCTACCCCTGTCCTCTGTAGAACCGTTCCTTACCACCTTCTTTGTGGCAACCCTTTAGATATTTGTAGACTGCTATTATGTCTCCCCTTATTCTTCTCTTCACACTCACATTATTGCTCCGCCTCCAGCCAGCTGTTGCTCTGGGAAACACCATAGCATTGCAGACGCTCTAGTTCATAACNGAAGATTCAGTCAAAGAAACGATGGTGGCAGCAAAAATGCTTCTACCTCCATTTTGTTCAAACTGAAATGAATGGATAAAATTGGTTGAAAACAGAATCCCTGTGGAGAGTTCCTTTCATCCTTAGTTGAGAAGCTGTTTTGTGACTAGTTAAATCAATAGCTCTGGTTGTGGGCTCTGAGGCCAAGTAGATGAAATGAGCGTCAGACTCACACTGAGGTAAGAGGGGATATGCTCCCCCCATTCACCTAGCACTACTAGCACCCCATTTGGGTCAACAGCTGAGGCTCAGGTTAGGCCCCAGGGTGTCTCTTGTCATGGACGGGAACCTGTGCCCAGATGGACAATGCATGGCTCCCTTTCTCACATAGATGAGCACAGGTTGGTGGCTACTTGGCTAGTGTTTCAGGTACCCATGGGCCTTGTTGCGTCCCTAGTGTAACAGATGGTACAAGCTGCTCCCTCTACATGGTGCAGTGAGAAGTCCCTTCTGGCCATGGCACTGGCAGGAGGGCAGGTTTAACACCATTTCACACAGAGCCCCAAGTTCCCTGGATCCAGCACTGCCCATTGTCCTGCTTTGAGTAATGGGTTCAGTCCGGGCCAGTCTTGCAGTAACAAATCTGTCGCTGCCTTTCAGCAGCCTCTAATTTATCCCTGAGCAATAAATCCTGGGTGTCCCAAAGGAAGAAGAATTTACAAGGGCAGCCGGCGGTCAGTGTCTTATGGAATAGGTAAGGCTGGTTTGACTCAAAGAAGTAGCTGTGTAAAATGTAAGGTTGCCATCTCTCACACTTGTATCTTGAGATGCCTATTTTGGTCTAGGGGAGTATTGGGGTCAAAACCATGAGAAGTGACAACCCTGGTAAAATGGCCTTTTCCATAACAAATGCCACCCCTGCCCAACACACAGTGGTGTTGGGGAGACAGGGCTGGGATAGGATTCCCTTGCAGTCAATTCTGGTGGAGGGAGCAGACTCTGTGAAGATCTAGGATTGGCCACAGAAGGGCTGCATGGGGCAGAGTTCGGTCTGTGCAGCATTTGTCTCTGGTGAGGAAGGGGGAGCTGGAGCAAGATTCCATCCCCAAATTTCCAAAGGAAAACCTTCACAAACCACATTCTTGTAAGAAAAGGTTTAAAAAGCAAGAAAAAAAACAAAAAACAAATTGCCCACCCAAGATGGATGCTACAACAATCCCCTTTCCCTCAATTGGCTCAATAACTCCCCAAGTTTGGAGGAGGTCTGGAGGGGATTATTGAAGCTGAAGCATGAAAGATCAAGTCTCAGGCCAGGCTAACTAACTGCAGAAGAGGGCACAAACCGCCCCCAAACTGCTATTTAAGTCTTCCCTAAATCCTTGTGGCAGGGAGCAGCCTGACGGGACTGCTGCCCCTTGACTGGTGCCCTGGCACTCTTAAAGACTGGATTGGCTGGGGTTTGCCAGCAACGAACTGGGGTTGTTGGAGAAGGGCTTGGCCAGGTCAGCCTCATTATAGTAGGAAAAACACACTAAAGAGACAGTAGGGAGTGTGGCAGGGTACAGGCCCTTTGAGGGCTGAAAGCCTGAAGGGCTAGCCACGCACCCCTGAGCTGTATAAGAACAGACCACGTCTGAGGAGGAGGCAGTCTGTGCCTGGCTGTGGTCAGAGACGCATCTCTGCCTGAGAGCACTCTCATCATGAACCTAGACCATGGTCCTGAAGGTGAAGCTGGTAAACCAGAGGGATAACCAAGGAGGGCAGCCACTGGAGTCCTTGAGATAAGCAAGGGCAACTGGAGTGCTGGAGACTGGACTCCCGAGGGCTGCTGTCCAGGGTCCTGAAGCAGCCTGCAAAGCCTACAACTGTGAGTGGCCAGACAGAGGAATATGGCCTGGCTGGACTGGGGCTAAATAGGGTTGGGGTTGCCAGAGGGCTGTTTCCCAGCATTGGCAAAGCTTTTACTACTGTTGTGAGACTGTTTGGAACTGTGAAAGGCTGAAGCCTGTGGACCAGCTTGTGTACTGACTAGTGAACTGAGAGGGGTGGGTGGGAAGAGAGACCTTTTTAAGGGGTCTGATTCTGCAAGGACTCACTCCAGGCCAACCTCGTCCTGTTACAGTCCTTCTCACCACTCCATCTACAACACTGGCTGAGGGTGCTTTTCCAGGCACCTTCCCAGCCCTCTTGACTTGCCAGGTTCCTGCATAGGAACCTAGCAGTTCTAGTTCTGACCCCTCTTCTGTCTCCCCCCCCTTTTTTTTTTTTTTAACTGTGCAGATGCCTGGTAGGACTCTGCATCCAGCACCCCATTGTGCATCTGTGTAGTACAAGCCTGCCTGCCCGGAGCCTATGTGTAGCACAGGGATCTTCCCAGTGTCTCTAGGGGAATTAGCTCTACCCCTCTGCCACATTTATTCAGCCCTGGCATTGGCTGAATCCCCCTTTGAGGAAGGGGTTACCCTCCTGTAGGATTCAGCACAGGCAAAGTCCAGAGGGTAAAGTCCACAGTCCTTTATTAGTACAGTCCAGCGTACATAATCCCTGGGGCTGCCAGCTCAGTCGCCTCCACCCTGCAGGCCCAGGTCAGTCTCTCACAGGCTCAGGAGCAATACTACATCAACCCCCAAAGTCCAGCCAGCCAGGCCTCAAAGCCCTAGGCTCTGGCCAAGTCTTCCCCAGGCACAAGGCTCCCTCCTGGGCACAGCCTCTCCCAGTAGCTGGTTCTCCTCAGCACCCTGGAGAGCATACAGTGACTAGACTTTGTCAGCAACATGTGGTCCCTTCAGCTCCTAGGCAGAGACTGCCTTCCTCCTCTTATATCCAGCAGAGGTGGGTGTGGCCAGGCTTCCTCTTCTTCAACCTTAAAGGGCCAGAGTCCTGCCCACTCTGTCTCTGGCGTTATCAGCCTGTTTGCTCCACAGGCTGATCTTTCTCTCAGGGCTGGGTCTACCACACCCCTGGGCATGCTCAGCCCTCCGGCTGACCCACGCAGCCCCCTTCTTAAAGGGGCAGCAGCCATGCAGGACTGCTCCCTGCTACACTATGCCTGCTCCATTCTCTCCCCCTGCTCCCAACCTAACTCACATTTTTCACATGGGACACCATTTTCAGCACACTGCATGTGCCATATTGGCCACACTGCTCCCCTGCTCCCTCTGTGATATGATCTTCTATGCATGTCTACAGACACCATTTTACACATCCAAAGGCACACACAATGCACCCAGCATTGAGCGCTTCTCTGCACATGCGTAAAGTGGTGCTTGAGGATATGCGCAGAAGCACTAGAGTGCTATGCGCTTCTGTGCATGGGCTAGTCCCCGCAAGAGACTGACAACACTGGTGGTGCCAGCATCAGAAGCTTAGTAAATTAGAGTGCAGGGGGCAGGGA
Organism: Sphenodon punctatus; assembly: GCA_003113815.1. Taxonomy (NCBI): domain Eukaryota; kingdom Metazoa; phylum Chordata; class Lepidosauria; order Sphenodontia; family Sphenodontidae; genus Sphenodon; species Sphenodon punctatus. The sequence goes on along the minus strand of QEPC01002185.1, from coordinate 1,310,324 downwards.
GGGTACTGCCCCCAGCATCCCAAGGTTAAAACTGTCACTGACACAGATGCTGGAACTGTAACCATGGTGATGCATGTGGAGAAATTCTTCATGCTTGTTACTGTACTCCAGGTCTCTTTGACCACTGTTGAATGGAACCTGCAACTGACTCAACAGATTCAAGCCTACTGCAGTTCTTGATTTGATGTGTGGTTCTTGCTTGATCTGTGGCCAGGATAGCAGCACACGCAACACCATGGACGCAGCTTCTGCTTCAGCACCATGCACTTGCCTACCTCCAGCATCAATGGACCCTGCTGGGGAAGATTAAAGTCGCACAAGGGCACCTGATGGTCACTGAGGTACCTGTCTGTGAGGCCCGGAGCATGGTGGCCAAGGTCTCCGGGGGGCATGGGACCCATTGCTCACCAGGGGGGAAGGGCTGCAGCAGGTCCCGGACTCCCTGATCCCTCGCACACCACCCAGAGGGGCCGGAGTGCCGGCACTGCCACCTATGGCATGGCAACAGAGCCCCAACAGGGATGTGCCCCTGGCACTGCCGCTGTGGGCGGAAGCCACGCCCCTGACCCCAGCCCTGCGGCACTCAGAGCGCCTGCAACATCACTTGAGACCTGACTATAAAGGCAGCTCCTTGCCACCATAGCCTTGCTGGTAACTGGTGCCTCCATGCCTGAGAGACTGGCCCCATTGCTTTGTTTGTGCCTATTGAACCTTGTGTGAACCTCTGGATCTTGGAAGTGAGTGATGTGTGACTGTGCTGGGTGAGTGTGTCGAGTGATTCCTGTGAGTGAGAGTAGCTTGGATTGAATCAGGGAAGAGGGGGGGCCCTGTTGGGTGCAACCGCGTCTCACCAGCCCTCGGGCCCCTGTGGGTGCATGCCCTACCCTTCTCCCCCCGTCCTGGGCATGGACACCCCCCTGCTCCTGCACCTCCTGTCACCTCCCTACCTCCCCTTTGCCCCGTGCATATGGTTTCCGTGGCAGCTCCAAGGTGTGCGCTCATCCCCGGTACCCAATGATGATCAAGGCTGGGGATTTATAATCCTGATAGCCCTATTTGATCCTGAGGGTTTGTTTCCTGGCACCACCTCGCTGCATCACTGGGAAACGTGTGTGTGGACCCCATTCTGTTCCTCCCCTACCCCTAATCCCCACACTGTTGACTGACGCTGCTTTTGATCATTGATTTTGATCACAGAGTTGTACCCACCAAGAGGTCTGGGTGAAGGAGAAGAGCATGGACTGGTGGGAGAACATGTTGTGCCCCTGGGGAGATGCTGAGTGGATTGCTAGCTTCAAGATGCTCCATCGCCTCATCCTGCAGATAGCCGAGATCCTCAAACCTTGACTAGGGAAATGGAACATGTGATGCAGTTGCCCATCTCCACTGAGAAGCATGTTGCCATCACCATATGGAAGCTCGCCACTCCTGACTGCTGATGCTCTGTCACCCAGCAATTTGGCACTGGATCTTCCATGGTTGGCACGATACTAGTGGAGGTTTGCATGGCAATTGTGGACATGCTGCTGGACCATGTCATGCAGTTGGTTGACACTGTGGAGGCAATGGAGGGCTTTGTGCAAGAGAGGTTTCTGAACTGTAGATGGAAGCCATATTGTCATTATCTGCCCACTCCTTAGCAAGGATGACTATCTGAAATGGAAAGGGTTTTTTTTTGTGTGGTTTTTCAGGCTGTAGTGGACCACTGTACCCATTTTGTGGATGTGCTAGCAGGGTGGTCCAGGAAGAACTATGATGCCCACATCTTCCATCAGTTTCCCTTCTTTGGTCGCATGTACACCAGAGACTTTGGCCCCTCCACTGAAACATGCATTGAGGAAGTGCTCATGTAACCAATTGTTCTCAAGGACCCTGACTACCCAATGAAACCCTAGTCCATGAAGGCATATAGTGTTGCCTGCACCCCATAGCAAAGGTACTTTAACTGGCAGCTCAGCACCACACGCTCTGTTGGGAAGAGAGCTTTCAGACTTTTCAAGCAACACTGGAGGGCAATTTTGGCCAGAACTGATTTCCAGCTGGAGACCGCTCCACTGCTAAAACCACCGCCTGTGTTCTCCACAACATCTGCAAGACTGGCATGGCTGTGTTGGCGAACCCCCCACCAATTCGTTCTGGAGTGCCAATGTCCTTTTTCCAGTATCTACTGAATCACACAGAGCAGCACATAGCCAGAGAGATCTGGCACATAGCCACAGAGATGTGTCGGCACATCAACTGCAATGTTCACCCCAACACCCACTATCAGTGACTTTTGAATGACTGTGTACCAATAAAGCATTGCAAAATGAATCTTTTCTGTAATTGTGTTTCCTTCTGCCTAGAGATTAAATGAGTACCCGCAAAAATGGGTATACCTGATGAATTTCCCTGGAATTGATCCAACAACATTGCATACTGATTGGTACCACCAAATTGCAACCCAATTCAGGTATCTGATGTCCAGAAGTGTTGTCTTACAGTCCCAAAATGTCAATTTCTGGTACTGATTTTTTTTTTACTTCTGATACTGTTTTTGTGGCTTCCTGTCCCAGAAAGTCAACTTCCAGGCCTGATTTTTCAAATTCTGGTCCCAGTGTTTTTGTTTTCCTTGCAGGGTTTTTTGTTTGTTTGTTTTTTGTCCTGATATACCGGTTGATAATACAAAAATTGAAAAATTGGTAATAGAAATTACTAAATTTTGGGTATACTTAATTGGTACCCAGGTAGCCTGTTGCATACTTGATGCGGTACTAACAAATGTGAGTTTTACCTGTGGATATTAAATTAAGTACCAGTTTCAGCTCTTTTCTGCCCCAACTACCTACCACTTGCATGGGGTCAGCTGCCTCTCCCCCCGGGCTTTTGCCCTGCTAGGGTAAGTTCTTGCAGGATCACTTCCCCTGAACCAGTCCACACAGTCGTTTCTTTTCCTTTAGTGCTCTTTTAGTTACAGTGTCAATCTCCCTTCCAACACATTTCCCTTCAACATATTTACACATTCCCATTAACTATACATCTAACTTATCTATATTACTACTATATTCCTGCTCCGCTCTGGTCTGGTCTATTCTCTGCCAGTCAGGTTTTCTCCCTCAGCTGAGACCCTCCCAGCTTGGACCCTGCCAGCTGGCTTCCAGGGTTAGCCCTTTAGGTTCTTAGGGTTTGCTCCTTTCCTCTGAGCCCTTCACCTTCAGGCTTGTTGCCTCTCTCTGGTGGTCCTCCCTCTTTCAAGCTCCCCAGCTCACTTTTATAAGCTGGGGCTCCACTGGCTTACTCAACCCCCTGCAGCTCGAGCTACTCAGTTGACCTTAAGGTAAGTTGACCTTAATAGCTGTCTCTGCCCTGATGCTTGCCCAAGGCCAATAGCCTATGCAATTCAGATATTGTAATGCTTGCTTGCTTGATTTCACCTTAAGTAAGGTACTGGAAATTTCTGTAATCTGGGCTAGCTGTTATGGCACTTCTGTTTTCTCTGCTATGGTACTCCTGCCATTGAACACACTGCCTGTTGGTGGTTATTGGAGATGGGTCCCTGCCCAGTGGGCTTACAATCTAAGAAGGACAAGAGTGAGGGGAACACAGGGAGAGACAGAGACACACACATATTCCAATTTTATAAAGATGGGGATCTGAGGCTGTAAAATTCCATATTAATTTAAAAATTCTGGTTGACCCCACCTATCGTTGACTTGGCCTTGCCTACCATTGGCCCTGCCCACCTACCTTAGAACCCAGCAGCTGCCACTACCCTTAGTACCAGGATGGACGCTTTCCCCTGTGGGGCTACTATCCCCTTCCCCATGCCCCCCCACCCCGAGGTTGCCTCCACCCTCAAATGCATGGTCAGAGGTCTTTCCCTCCCTTTTTTGAGCACTCTCCACCCCTTCCCTTTCCATTCCCTAATCCCCAAACCAATGTATTGATATCCCAAACTGCCATTCCCTCCCCCCCAAACATCCCTCCTTTCCCCCAAACAAGCACAGAAGTCATGGTTTATGTTCCATGGAGGTTGCTTGGAGGTTTTCCATGGTTAAAAGAACTTTATTAAAAAGATTTTAAAAATCTTTATTTTTTTTTGCACCTGCTCCTTTTGTGGGTAGCAGGATGGGTGGGGGTACAGTTTTCCTATCCTCATCCAGAGGACCGTGTTGGGGCAGCATGTTTACAGAAGACTTGCAGGAATGACTGGCGGAGGGAGGTGTGCCTAGCCCAAGCACTGTTCCCTGACGTTGGCACTGTGTGGAATGGGTTCCGTTGCTTTCCCTGTGGGACGGAGTGAAGGGTACCAGGGTGGTCAGTCAGTTTCCCCATAGGGGGGCACGAATGGTTGATGGAGACTAGGAAATGGCACCTGGGCAACAATGCTTGTGGTTGCAGCAGCAACATGCTCCAACAGGGAGGTCAGGACACAAATGGACCGGGCAGGCTGCTTTGCATTTGTGTCCACGTCTCACTCATGCTCTTGTTCACCTGCTCGAGCATGCTGTCTGACCTTGCAAATTGCTGCCACAGGCAGGCCCGGTTTCAGTCCTCCCATCAGCGGTCCAGGTGAGCCTCAGCAGCTGCAGACTTGTGCTCTGCCACGTTCCCTGTATGTCCTGTGTATAGCGACAAGGATCTCATCTGCTTGCCATGTGGTCTCCCCAAGCAGCTCAGCTCCCTGGACAAATTCTCCCTGCACCATTGATTACAGACCCACACGTTGTGCTGCCGCTTAGCGCTTGTGACAGGAGTTCCATGTGCCCCCATTGCAGTGGCAGACCTATAGCAAGGCAAGAAGGAAAGCCTTTAGTTCATACCACCCCACCCACCCTCCCGCTCTATGGAAGAATATCCCTGTCTACAGCATTGCGGACAGATACATGTCTGGCTGGATTTTGAAAACATCCAAGGAAGGAGATTCCACAACCTCCCTGGGCAGCTTATTCTATTGCCCAAGAGTTCTCACAGTTAAGAAGT
>QEPC01002185.1:1284350-1300740 GCA_003113815.1 Sphenodon punctatus | reverse complement strand
GGGGGGGGGGGGACAGGGGGAGAGAATATCCCTGGTACCACAGCTAGATCAACATAGGGGCTTTGGGGCCCCAAAACGAATGCAGTCCTAACCCCAGTCCCTCTGTGGGTGGGGATGGAACTAGGGCTACTGTGGATGAGGCGTCCCAAATCATCTGCTCATTCCCTGAGCTCTGGCTATAGTGAGGAGTCGGACCCCACAGTCCTCACTTACTTTCATGAGTAAAAACATAAGAAGTGCCATACAGGATCAGACCAATGGTCCATCAGGCCCAGCATCCTGTCTCCAACATTGACCAATTTTGGTTGCTTGGAAGAAGTACCCAACAGGTCACAATGGGAAGATCCATTCCCTGTTGTTCACTCCCAGTTCCCAACAGTCAGAGGTTATAGACCTATCCTCCAAAAACTTGTCCCACCCTTTCTTAACCCAGCTATACTACTGGCCTTGACCACATCTTCTGGCAACAAATCCCATAACTTAATTGTGCATTGAGTGAAAAAATAATTTCTTTTATTTGTTTTAAATCTGCTACTTGTTAGTTTCATGGAGTGTCCTCTAGTTCTAGTCCTATCTGAGAGGGTAAAAACTGGTTCCCTATTCATGTGTCCCACACCACTCATGATTTTCTAAACTTCTATCATATTCCCCTCTCAGTCGTCTCTTCTCCAAGCTGAAGAGCCCCAACCTATCCAGCCTCTCTTCATACGGGAGCCGTTCCATACCCCTTATCATCTTTGTTGCCCTTCTCTGTACCTTGTCTATTTCAGCTATATCTTTTTTGAGATGGGGCGACCAGAACCAGAGAAACAGCACAAGTTCGCCTCCCTCTGCCCCAGCTAAAGCACAGCAGCTTGAAACCCAGCTAAGCCCCAGGATATTGGAGCTCTTGGGGAAGGGAGTGTTACACACAAGGATCTGATACTAGTACCACCCTCCAACCTCAAGCACACAGGAGGACTGGGAGGCAAGGGGGTGTGGGGGAGGCAGACTGCCTGGGTGCAAAGGGAGAGGTAGTCAGAGGGGAGGTGGGTCTCTTATCACAGGCACCACGGGCGGTGTGAAGGGAGGCCACAGCAAGCAACTTCTTTGGCTGCTTCTGCATGAACACAACCTGGGATTGTCATTCTAGGATAACTGTTGACACGATCATTAATTTTCTGGAATAAAATACTATTATCCCGGAATGGCAGTGTAGAAGCTTATATCGGTATAAGAGTTACAAGGAGGACTGCATCAATCCCATGATGCAGCACACTTGCATTTCAGCACCTTGGGGAACTCAGACCGAGAGGAGAATGCCTCTGCTAGAACATCGGTCTTGTCATTAATTGTGCAGGATGTAAATTTCCAGAGGGGATTCTGTATTGGTGTAGAGAGATGAGACAAGGCATTTCCAAAGGGAACTAGATTCTGCCACACAGACGGTGCAATTGAATTTCAGCACATTCTTCTGCTCTGATTTCTGGGAATACAACGGATTGGTGGGGATGCCAGTGCCCTTGGAGATAGTGGACACATCATCTGTCCCTCCATTTCCAGCTGCCCCTCTTCTGCACCCCTAGTCAATCTGAGGGTTTAGTGAGAGAGGGTCAGTATCCCCTGGTCCTGGGTGCCTCTCCTGGCTGCTGTGTGGGCAGTTGTGAGCCCCTCTCCTCCCAACGTCCTTGCTGTGCCTATGTCACTTGCTGGCATGGGTCCCTGGAGCAGATGGGTGTGATGGATTCCTTCCACTGCAGGGTCAGAGTGGATTCAGAGGCAGCATGGGTAACATTTTGCCACAGCTTTCTCTGTTGTAAATCCCTGCCCATGACATTTTGCCACCAGAGACTGCAGAACACCATAGAGACGGTCTCTTATACACATCTAGATGTGTATAAGAGACAGGTTGTAAATCACTGCCCATGACATTTTGCCACCAGAGACTGCAGAACACCATAGAGACGTTGGATAGTGGGGAAGTAAACGCTACTTGCAATTGTTTTTAGCCGGGGGCTTCATTCCAGCATAAGTGTCTACACAGGCACTATCCTGGTCTGGTATTATTTTAGTCTGGATTTGGATTTATTAATACCTGATTATCTGTCCACATGAATACGTAATCCTGGTATTAGAGCAATTTATTCAGGATTGTGCACGTGTAGAGGCAGCCTTTGTTCAACATGAAGAGCAAAACAATGCTTTGGCTTCCTGGTGCAAAGTTAATTAAGTTCTGTCTGCCCTAGGACTCTTTAATAATGATTTTAAACCAATGTGTATACAGATACCCTTTATAACTGGAAATAATCAGTCTAAGTTAAATTATTCCTCTGCAATTGTACTCAGTGCATGACCAGAATCACACATGGTTAACATATTGCCTATTGGAAAGTACAGGAATTTGCTTATTACACAATAGACTTCTGGTAGTTGTAAGCAATATATAAATGAACCCTCTGTCACAAAGGTACCTTGCTATTTTAGTTGCTGGTGATTTAGTTTTACTACAGGTACAAAACCTTAAGGAGAAAACCATAACTGCGACTTCATAAATATTAATGGTGGCAAATTATTTCTTGCTTATTTAGTTGTGGGAGATTCATCATGGTCAGTTTATAGAGTGGCCTTAAAATAAAGAGCTGGTTATTTACATGGAGCTGATTATTTTTTTCCTGAGCCATGTCTCCTTTTTAAAAAGTAATTTCTTGCATCCCTGCTATGAAACCAGTGTCCATGGGTGGTTTTGAATTAATCTATATAAATAACCACCAACACCCACCCTGTTGCTTCCTCCCCTCTGAGCAATAGGTCTCTCTGGGCTTCGGCTCCCTGCCCCCACATCATGGGGAGGGCAGCCCTGCCCTGGGTTGGGGTTGGACAGACTCTTTCCTGACAGATTGGGGGCACCCAGCACCACCACTGTGGTGATGGGGGACCGAAAAAGCCAAAGGGTGCTGATGGAGGAGGGGTCAAATCCAGGGATGGGCCCAAGTAGAGAGGGGTGTTTGTAGTCTGTGAAACCACCCCACATGCAGTTGCCAACTGGTCCTCCTCTAAATTGGGGGTGGCCCCAGTGGGCATCTCACTTTCCTGGAGATGAATGGCATTTCCCCTGGTTTGGCGGCAAGGAGGGACAGAGCCAGTCTGGACAAGGCTGCCCATCGGGCCTGTGTCCACATCAACACCCAGAAAGCCCCTTTCACCCCAGCCTTGTCCCTTTCTACAACGTCCCAGCTCCCCTTGCAAGCTGAGCTGCCCATGGGCTCTGCTACCTCCAGACATGGCTGCATTTGCCCCCAGGCAGGGTCCCACAGTGCACTTTGGCGAGAGAAAGAGTCCCAGCTCGGGGTACTGTACTCTGGGCTGGTGCTAGGCAGCTATTAGTCTGAATCTCTCCCTTCCTGCACTCACCATACTTTTATCTTGCAGTCAGCAGCCTGCATTGCACCGGGCAGAGTGGAGAGGCTGATAAGCTAATGCTGCAGCCAGAGCCAGCACCCAGCCACACTGAAAAGGCTGCCAAACAGAAAGCAGTGTAACTTCCTGGAGAGGTGTGCTGTCTTCCCCGCAGGCTACACGTTGAATGGGGACTGAAGGACAGGGCTCAAGATTGTCTTAAGTGAAGCAATGGCACACACGACTGATCTTGCTTTTCCAACCCTAGAGTAGAACCCACTACCCACCTCTCGGCTGTCCCTGCCCTGGGTACAGCACTGTCCCTGAGCCACCAAGCTTCCAATTTACATTTAAATGACCTCAGAGGGCCACTCATCTTGCTACAGAGATCAGGATGTCCTGGGTTGCTGGTTTCATTCCCCTCTCCCCCTCTCTGGCTGAGCTGTGGCTGTATGAACAGTGGCTGAGACATCCTGTCCCTCCTGTCTGTAACTGGGTAAATTATCGATGTACTTAATAAGCAGAACTTATCATGTGCCATAACTCACTCGGTGACAGCAGCCCAGCTGTTCCTGGAGAACATATTGTTTGGGAATAGCGTAAGAGGCAGTGCACAGCGATGCTGAGTGACCCATGCCCCGTCCTGCTGCACATCAATCCTGCCTGCCCATGCCACGCCTGACAGCTGCTTGCATGTACCACAGCGCTGCAAATGCCCTCTCTGTGTGGACAGGAGGGAGACTTTGGGTGTCAGGTTGCTTCACTCCCAGTCTGGCCAGTTTGTCGGAAGGCGACCTACCAGATGCTGAAATGGAGCAGGCTGGGCCTGCTTTGGGGCAGTCTTCTGGCAGTGGCCACACTGGCCACCCACAGAGCGGGCCGGCCAAACCTGGGGCACTGGCCTGGAGTGGAGCTTCTGTCTGTCTGCATGGCAGACCCAGGCTTCAGTTCCACCCCTGGCTGACTGTTGCCCCAGCAACACCATAGAGTTGTGGGCACCAGCCTAGAGCACTGGTGAGCACTGCCCACAACTCTATGGTGCATTGGTGTGTGTGGGGGGTGCCATGTGGGCAGACTGCAGCCAGGGGAACCTGCTGGGTCTATCTAAAGTGGACCCAGGTGGGGCTAGAAGCGGGCAGATGTGGGGGTGCACCTCTGGAACAGTTCCGAGGCGGGCTGCCTCTGCGGTCATCTCAGAACACCCACTGTGGCTCCTACACAGAGGCATATATCAAAGCTACAGCGTTGGGCAGAACTCCTCCAGACAGGCTGCTATACAGGATTGAGAAAACAATTGCCTTCTGGGGCCGGCCATCTGCCTTCCACACCCTCCAGCCAAGATCCAGGACTGCGTTTAGTTATCAAGATGACGATGTAGATTGATAGACAGACAGAAGTTATGTTATTGAAGCTCTAGGGGCGCTCGTAGAGACACTAGTGTCTGTTAGTGGTAACTAGGCACCTACCTGTCCTTTATGTTGTTGAAATCCCGTTTTTTGTTCAGGTGATCATGGTGTTCAGGTCCCTGAGCACTTCTGAACTTATTGGGAGTTGCTGGGGATGAGTGATTTTACAAATGCAGCCTGCTGGGGCTGACTAGCTTTAAGGGTGATTGAGGGACACTTGCAGTTAACAGCTGGTGAGCGAATGCCAGGCCAAGAAGCTGCCTCCAAGCAATGTTGAACAAGGACAGAATTGGAGAGTTGTAGCTGCTGGTGCTCCAGAGAAAGAGGCACAGAAGACCCAGGGTGTCACCCCAACATCGAAGCCACACTGTACCCCTGGGCAGAATGGGAGCCCCTTGCACATGTCACAAGTTCGACATGCTGAAGGCTTGGCCAGGGGCCAGCCTTCCCTTCAACCTTACAAAGAGAGACTGCATGCAAGAGAAAACCAAACCATCCCAGCTTGGGACCTGCTGTGAGTGCCTGGGAAAGGCAAATCCCTTGTGCAATGGTGGGGTGGGAGGGTGGGAAAAGTTAGTCTGACCTTATTGTCTCTGAATTCAGGAGCGCCTTCTAAGGACCACCTGGAATGCAACTAGTGGATGGAGTGTATGCAACATTTGGCCAGCATCCCTGGTATTCACCTGTGAAAGGGTCTCTCTCTTTGCTCGCCCAGAGCTCTAGGAGGAGCTGGGATAGCCTAGAGCCCTGCACGGCAGATTGGAAAACTGAGAAAGGGTGCAAGGTGATAGGTCCTAAACTCCTGAAGAGTACCTAGACTGGTCTCTGCACTGCAGCCCAGTCTGGCAAGCACGCCTGGCAGAGACTCCTGCTTGAACATTGTACTATTGTGCACATAGTGCTCCAAGCGAGAGACTGTGCAATGCCATCTTGTAGTGGAGTGATTGTGAGTCCTTGTGGGACCAAACCCACAGTGGGCAGTACACCACCACAAAGGCACTAGAGCCCAGAGCAGAAGGGCCAGCCTTAGAATTTGCAGGACCCAGGGCAAAGATAAAACATAGGGCTCCTGGTAGCCCCTCCCCTGGGAAGCATCCTCTGTAGGGTCCTGGAGATGACTGGGTTTGGGGCCCTATAGGGAGGGAGTGGGACCCTCGCACTCTGCCCTGGTAAAAATAGGGGCCATATGGGGCCCCTGGAAAGAACAGGGCCCAGGGTGGTTGCCCCAGGTGTTCTGTGGTAAGAGTCAAGACCAACCCTGCATAGCAGGGATCCAGTCCTTGGAAGCCTCAGAGTACAGAGGCATGTGTTTGGTCCTTTAAGGGAGCCAAGAATGGGCTCAGCTGAGTAGGGTGAGGCAGCCAACTGGCAGAACCTCTGCCATATAAGTCTGAGCCTGTGAGCTCTAAGGAGATTACCAGAGAGATAAGAGGAAGTTAGAGGGCTCTGCCTCAAAGACTGTAGTTTGTCTAGAAGGCCTAGAGAAAGCCAGCCTTCCTGGTCCTGGCAACTGGCTGGCCAGATGGTTTCAGAGGCAGGCAGTTTCACGCTGGTTGACAGGGAGTGCATCAGCCACAGGGCCTGCTCTAGCAGGCACTGCCAACCTTTTTGAGGGACTCCCCAGCAGAGAGTCCAGAGAAGGGACCAGCTGGCAAGAAGGAATGGTATGGAATGGTGTGTATTATAAAGCTGTGGGAGTGAGGGCACGTGTCGTCGTGAGGTAGACAAGCTGCCCCATTGCAAATGCAAGCATCGAATGGCCCAGAGCATCCATTCTTGTTGAGAATCTGCATTTATTAATGAAAATGACCTTCCTGTAGGGGTGAAGTGGAAATTCCACCCATGGTCCCATTCTGCTCAAACCAGGCGGTTTGAGCGTTCCGATTGGAACGGACAAAATTGGTTCTGATTGTGGATTGGAATGAGCAAAATAACTTTAGCCATTTTGTGCATGCATAAAATGGCTGCAGCCCATACTGTGCATGCACTAAACGGTGTGATTGGCATTCTGATTGAAAACTTCTTCAATCAATGTCAATAGAAATGCAGGAAGGGGGTTTGGATTAATCAGAATCTGTAATGCCCACCCTTAATATTAGGGAAGGTGAAGATCTTTGGGCTTTTGCTTCTCTAGAGTAAATGCTTTTGGTCTTTGCTTCTGGTAGTTAAGCCAGCAAGCCTCAAATATTTGAAAAGCAGGGTGAGTATGCAAGCACAGACTGTTCTGTATCCTTTCCTCAAAAGCAAATTTGAATATGCCATTGAATTTGGTATTCTCTGAATATTTGTTTCAGCTCTAGTCCAGGAATAGCCTCCCAGCTAAGTGTTATTGCCAGAAAACCCCCAGGCTGGAGCCCCGTTTCCCTGTAACAACACCCCCCTACCCCCAGCCTGCTGTGATAAGATTGGAACAGGAGAAAGAGACCAATTAAGTGCCATGGAATCTGGTTGGATGCACTTCCTTCACCGGCCATGCTCTCTTCAGAGGGAGGAGGGGAAGAACAGGTGCAAGTGGCAAAGAAAGGAAATCTCATTTTCTCCCTGTTCCTACAACCAGCCCTCCCTGCCCAGGAGAGAGCAAAAGGACATTGGCAGCAGTGGTGTTTCCATTTTTTGCCACTTGCAGCATCATGGGAACAGCAAAACCATTCACTTCACAAGCACCTTGCTGTGGACCACATCTGTGGAGCGAAGACTTAATACATGGAGTAGAGAAAAGGGGCTTTGCCCTGAAAGGGGCATTGTGCAGGTATCTTAAAGCTGCTAGATCAAGGGCTCTGAAATAAAGGCTCACTTACCTTCTGTGGAGCTGGGGGGTACAGAATAAGAGGTGCCCATTATGTTCTATGGGAGAGTGTGTGTGCCTGCACCTCATACAGCCTCTCATTCAGTGGCCCCTCTGGCTTGTGAGCTTGTTGGTCGCATGCTTGGCTTTTTCACCCACTTGTGTTTTATTGCTCTGTTCGCACCTGAGACCACAAAACACTTCATATGGGAGTGGGGATGGATGGGAGGATTCTGGAAGGAGAATCAGAGACTTAGGAACGTCCGGGGCCCCACTGCTAGTGGCTCTGCTCGGCTTTGGAAGCGCCTTTGACATCACCCCCCCAGATCAGCATACCTCCCGACACTCCCTATTTCGGAGGGACAGTTTGTCTTTGGGTGCTGAATCCTACTGTTCCTCTGTAATGAGAAAGTAGGGTTTGCCATGTTGGTCCCAAATATAGGCAATAGATACAAAGAAGGAAGTCTGACCGGTGAGGTCCGAAAGCCTGCATACCTCCACCAACTGGAGTTGGTCCAATGAAAGATATCGCTGTACTCTCAGAAGAGAGAGACACAAAGGCTGGTGTTCAAGCCTTAGGCACCTTTTTCCTGGTTGCCTCCCAGAGAAAGCCCTTGAGGACAACTGGGAGATGCTGGCATGGCAAGACACTAAATATCCCTCTTTATGCACTTGGAACGTTGGGAGGTGTGTGATTTGCAGGGTGGGTAGGGCTTGTCGTCCCTTTGGCTGCTTGAAATGTTGGTAGGTATGGACCAGGGCAGTGGCAACCTCAGTAACTGCAGGTCTTTGGTGCAATGGAGGTCAGTTGTGGATGTGGCTGCTTGGGGTGGGGGTGTTGGGTTTTCCAGGCCCTTGCGAAGCACAGCATCTGCAAGAGGAGGATCTGTGTCTGGGATTCCTGACTGCTCCGCAGAGAATGCCATTCACCCTCTGCCCCTGCTCTGACTCTACTCAGGCCAGCAGCGAGTGCAGGACACCTAGCTGCAATGACCTCTGTGTCTTATGCCAGTTATCACCACTGCAATTATTGCCCCTTTCTGCCTCTGTGAAGAGTGATTGGAAGGGGAGGGGCAAGGGCATCTCCTCATCCTGCAGACATGCCTTGGAAGTGGCATGCATTTATACGCAGCGTGATTTTATGCAGTATGTGCACCGCACACGTCTAAAAGCGGCCATAATACACTCCTCTCTCTCCCGTACTCGTGCCTGCCCACCCTGGCCCTTCCTACCATGGCACAGAGCCATGAAATTGTGACTGGATGGGTTCCCCATGTGTGACCAGGATTTTGGGGTTCCCACCTCTCTGACTGTGCCTCAAAAGAACACTGGATCAGCCACAACTCAATTACCTGTCCCCGCTTACAGTCACTACTGGGCACCACTCTCCCTAGAGAGTGCCAGCTCATAAGAGGTTTATCCTTTGATGCATTTGTCTCGAGGCTTCACAGTCATCTGAAAAGTAAATGGGTTAGTCTCATCTTGGTGTCAAACCAAGACTTCCCAGTCACTATCCAGTGCCCATAACCACACAGACACAAGCTTTATAATAATGTTTTATACACCAGGTACACTGCTGGCACTATATAAATAATATAATAATTAATTACTAGTATAAAAGCTAAAACAGATAATACAGGTTCAGAGTAAATACAGAATGTGCATAAGAAAATGAAATCAAACATATGCAATGCTAGCTTAACTGATCAGGTTCTCTCTTTACTAGTTACCTAACCCTTGTTCCAGAGGACCAAAGTTTTCTCTGATGTTTGCAGGCGGGCATGTTGCATCTTAGCTGGGAGCTGTGATCTTCACATACTGATGGTATCAAGCATCTCTCTCCTCGTGTCTTAGGGCTCTTTTAGACAAGCGGCGCTCCGTTTCACGTCCGCAGCGCACATATTTTGAAACCTCCGCCTGGTCTAATTAGACGAGAGGGAAGTGGCTTAATATGCGCATATTACAGCGGAGGCACATTTTTTAAGTGCGCGAATTAAATACCTCATAATCGAGGTATTTAATTCACGCACTTAAAAAATGCGCCTCAGCCGTAATATGCGCATATTAAGCCACTTCCGTCTCGTCTAATTAGACCAGGTGGAGGTTTCAAAATATGCGCGCTGCCGACACAAAACGGAGTGCCGCTCGTCTAAAAGCGGCCTTAATCATGCCTTTTAACACTTCAAGTCACCTAGCTTTGAGTTTTTTTATCAACTTCGTTGTTGGTCATTTAGCTATTGTATAGCCTTAAGCTAAGTTCACACAGATGGCTTCGATCGCCTATGTGATTGTCTTGGGTCTTGAGGTTTTACAAAGCTAATTCATAACTTCCCATGACACCATGGCACATACCAGCCCCCTGGACAATCCAAGACCCTGCTGTTTTCCTTGTATTTCCTGCTGCATCTGGCACAGCTGCCCACCTCTGGCGGGGATAAGCAAAATCAGGTGGGTCCAAAGCCAAATCCTGCCTCATCTCCCCTCATGCAGCCCCAGTGGATTCAGTGGGGAGTGGGTGTAGCTGAACACCAGTGCTGCTGCCTTAGGAGGTGGCTGAACACATAAGGGCTCAGTCCTGTGGAGCTTTTGAGAAAGGTGTGGCAGGGCAGAGTCCCTGCGGGCCACTGGCCCTTTAAGAGTGAGGTGGCACCAGCCTGAAGACGGGGCTAGCTGCGCTGCAGGTATGAGAAGCAAGACCGTTATGGGCCTAGATGAACCCAGTTGAATTGGGTGTGGCAGAGCTGGCTCAAGGGAAGAGGTGAATGCCAGAAAGTAAGGCTGTTTTTAAATGGAAACCCCCCCCCCCCCCCCCCCCCGGCAGTCTGTGCTCGCGCCGCTGCAGTTGTGTGTGTGTGCAGATGGGTGCACACCCATCCCCTGGCCTGCACAGAGCAACCTGCATTTCCGTTGGTTGCTCTGTGCAGGGGCAATGGGTGAAGGTGCGTGTTTTGCGGGAGTGTGCACACATGCCTGCCGCTTTCAAATGAGACACACCCACCCATGTCCACTGCATGGGCATGAGTGGATGTGTCTTATTTTAAAAAGACTAAAGTCCCTGAGCATGCTCCCAGAGGACTGGAAGGCATGTGAGTGTCTAAGTCCTTCAGCATGCTCAGTTGAAGCTGACAGTGCAAGAGAGACACAGGCCACTTTCAGACATCCCCTCTCCCCCCCACATATTCTGGCTGCGGGGGCGGGGGGAGGAATGCACAGCCAGGATATGCGCAGGGATCTGCCGGTCTGAAGGCCCCACCCTGTATGGCTTTGCCGGCAGGCATGCAGATGAATGCAGAGCAGGAAATCGAGCTCTGTATCCATGCGCATGTCTGCCAGCAAAGCTGCGCATGTGGGGCGGGGGGCGGCTTTCAGACCGGAAGATCCCCGTGCATATTCTGGCTGCACATGCCCCCCTGCAGCCAGAATATGCACGGGGGGAATGTCTGAAAGTGGCCTAAGACTTGGTAGGCGTGGGCCTGTCTGGGCATGCCCAGGCCTATAAAAGCCCAGAAGGGTCAGTTGTTAGAAAGTCACAGAAGATGGACCTCCGGCTGCAGGAGCTCTGTGTTTCTGGAGCTGCAGAGGGCTGGACAAGGCTTAGAGGGTATTGCCAGTCAGAAGGGGTCCAGAGGCCCAGGTGCCTGGCCCAGAAAACTAGAGCGCTGTTATAAAGAACTGTGATTATGAGCCTAAGGGGGTTGCCTGGATGGAGACCTGAAGCCAGAGGGCTGTGGCCTAGCTGAAAGGTGGAGAACTGGGTATAACTAGAAAAAGACTATAATGGTGGAGACTGTGATACTGATAGTAGGGTTGATCCACTACCTGCTTATGCACTGTGAGCAACGTGTGCATGTGCAAATATTGTGCAGGTGTTTGTGCACTAGTATGCAGCGTGCATACCACACACACATGAATTTGCTGGAACAGAATACTAGAGTGGCCTCCTGTTTAAATACAGAGGCAAGCTGAACCAAATACATTTTCTATTAACTCCAAATTGCAGATGGCCAAGGAATTGCACTTGACTCTGTCTTGGTGTGTTGAGACCAACACACACTTCTGCAACAGTGGCTGTAAGAGCAGAAGCTTGTGAGGATTACAAATGGGGAAATGGAGTCACAGCTCTGTTTGGAGGTGCAGGGGATTGTCAGTTACCCAAAATCCTGGTTACACTGCCCCTTCTCCTTTTTCAATATTTGCAAGAATCTTTCATGTTGCAAAAAGCTGGGTCCCCAGAAGGATTCTCTGGGAACTAGATGAGATGATTGGTCAGCCAATGGATCAGGGGTGTAACCTGGTGTTCAGTGTGTTCCTAACTCTCTGGCTGCTGGAAGCTGGGAATGAACAACAGAGGATGGATTGGCCTGAGGCGCATCTGATACTGGCTGTCAGAAACAGGATGCAGGGCTGGATGGACCACTGTTCTGAGCCAGTCTGGCAGTGACTCTGTTCAGCTTTGGAGCCTGTGTTGGTCCAGCTGGCTGAATGCACCTCCTAACAAACTTGTGGGAGATTAGTTCATCAACCCTCCCTCACCTTAGCTTTGGTGCAGGCAGCAGGAGCCCAGCTCAGCATGTTTTTAGGAGCTTAAACGATGCTTCCAGTGTGGAGGATCTTTTCTGAAATTGCAAAGTATAAGGCAGTGATGGTGCCCATGAATACTGAGAGCTACAACACTGGTGCTTTTGTACAAGATGCCCCTGCATATATATGTGCCATGCTTCCAGCTGAGCATACCACCCTTGGCTGGAGAGAGAAGCCACTGCAGTGGGGAGAAGACTGCTGATCAAATATGGAGAGTTGGGAGGGAAGTGAGGGTGGGCATCTCTGTCAGCGTGGCCTCCTGTGAGATGTTGTTCGAAACATCGGCGTAATTGGCCTGCATTCAGGCAATCTCTGGAGGAGCCGGGGGATATGAATGAACCATGCAAATGGGCTTTATACTGTGTGATTATGGCAATGATGGGACTATATACCTGCACACGCAGAGCAGCCAAGGGGAGAGGGTACTTATAGCACGGCTGGGAGCCTGGGGTCTAGCCTGGGCTCTGTCTCTGACACCTTGGCCAAGCTCCTGTTTGTCTTGGTGCCTCATTTTTCTCCCTCTCTCAGTGTGTGTAGCACTGAGGCACTTTTCAAATGGGCCATGGTGGGTGGGGGGATGGGTGTGTGCTGGTGGAGATGGGTGTGCGCCCACACCCACTCCACCCACCTCCATGCACGGAGCAACCGGCATTGGCACCGGTTGCTCCATGTGTGGGTGAAAGGTGGAGGTGGGTGGAGTGCGGGAATGCGCACGCCCCTCCCCCCATCGGCTGTGTTCCCACGGGCACCCCACCCCACTGCTGGTGGTGACCTGTGGCGTTCCTATGGATGCCCCCCCACCCACCCACACGTGTACCAGGTGGGGGGCACCTGTTTGAAAGGCCTGAGAACCACAGCAGAGCCTGTCTCCGAGCAATGACAGCCCCTGCAACATCCCTCTCCTTCTCCTGTGGAGCAAACGGGAACCAGTCACCTGCCTGTCTGCACGGGGGAGATAACATTTCTGTTTGATTAATAAAAGCTGGAAATATTCCCCCTGCTGTCTCCCTGTCCCTAAGGCAACCAAAGCCCAACCCTTCCTATTAGGCCATTTTGCATGGATGCCCCTCCCTTACCCATGTGTGCAGATGGTGGGGTGGGGGGGCGTCTGTGTGATCGCCATGGTGGGGGTGGTATGTGTGCGCTCCTGCGCTCCCCCTACCTCCCCCCATTGCCCATGCATGAAGCAACGGGCACCAATGGCAGATGCTCTGTGCATGGAGATGGGGGGAGGTGGGTGGGCGTCTGTGGGACGGGCCACCCACGCACCGCCCACCCGCCGCCACCTCCACCCTTCCCCCATGGACTGCGGCGCTTCCGCGGTCCGTTTGAAAATGGTCTTAGTTAGAAATGCAGGTTGGAAGGGACTTCAGGGGTCATCTAGCCCAGCCCCCTGCGCCAAGGCACAATACATTATTGTACACAATATAGATGCTTGTCCAGCTGGTTTCTAAAAAACCTCCAACAAAGAAAATCCCTTAGTCTCCCTAGGCATTGCCCAACTGCTCTTACAGCTAGGGAAGCTTTCCTAATATTCAAACAAAATTTACCTTGTTGCAATTAAGCCCATTGACTTCCATCTTCTGTGCTGATGGAGAATAGATGTTCATCATGTTTCTTGTGTCAACTTTTTAGATATTTGGAAACTGCTCTCATGTCCCTGCTTTAGTCTTCTTTTCTCTAGACTAGTCTGCTGTGTTGGTCCCAAAAGAGAGATAGTAGTACAGTGATCTTTTATTGGACCAACTCGAGTTGGTGGAGGTATGCAAGCTTTTGGACCTCACATGGTCCTTTGTCAGGCAAATCAGGAGTTAGAACTAGAGTTAGAACTATATTTGGGGCCAACATGGCAACCGTACTTGGCTCCAGAGTAAGAGATGGAGAGAAAGTAATTCAGATGCTAGCTTCTGTTGGTGAGAGTGTGCAAGCTTTTGGGCCACACAGGGTGCTTCCTGGGACTTGTAATTTTTTCTCTGTGCCTGACGAAGAGTCCTGTGTAGCTTAAAAGCTTGCATTCTCTCATCAACAAAAGTTTAGTCCAATACAAAACTAGCATCTAATCTACTTTTTTTGGCTAAACATTCCTGATTCTTTTAGCCTTTCCTTGTGTGATTTTTGCATCCCGATCCCTTTATCATCTTTGTTTTTCTCCTCCCGAATCTTTCGAGTTTGTTGATAGCCTTCTTGAAGTGCAGTCTTTTTGAAATCTCATTTTGTTTTTTCCAGACCAGGTCTCTAAGTTTATCCATGTAATTCTGTATTCTAATCCTGTCCACCACAGCATTTGCAACCCCTTCCAGCTTTGTGCCATCTGTACATTTGATGAGTATAATCTCCACTCCATATCATTAATTGAAATGCTGAGGAGGACTGAACCTAGGACAGTGGGTTAGAGCTCTACTCTAGACAAGAACAAGACACCTGAAATAATGGAGTAGTCCATACACCAGCAGGAGAAGCTGCTGTCTCCACTTTCATGCTCAGTGGCCTGGGGACCATGTGGAGCAAGGATCATGGCAGCGAAGGCACTGCTTCCCAGTGACAAGCTCCAGGGGTCTAGAGTAGTGAGCATGGCATTGCTCTGGTCCTGCAGCTGCCCACAAGAATGGTACCACTGCCAGCTTCAAATGGCAGCAAACTTGTGCGAGGGTCAGTCCTGCCAGCACCTGCCTTGGTTTCAGCTCGGCCATTAGGGGTGACAAGGCTGAGGAGCTTGTGGGCCAGTTGTGGTCTGGACTGCTACCTCTTCACATGTCCCTCCCCATTTGCTCTCCTCCGTTCTGCCCTCTGGAGGATGCCGCCTGCTTGCCATGTAATGTCCAGTTTGTAACCAGGATATGATGCCAGTTTAGTGTTAATGGCTCTTTGAAACAAGAGCCTAAATCTGGATTCCCACCCACCAAAAAATAAATAAATCACATCATGGAAACCCTGACCCAGAGCCAATTCTCCCTCCTGCAATCCCCAACTGCAAATGCGCAGTAATCCGGTGCAGATCAAGCCTGAGATTGGGAAGAAAAGTCATGGTACTGTGCTGCAGCACTCCAGTGTGTGAGGGGGGAAGATGGCTTAGGAAGGAGGAGACTCTGGGGCAGGTTAGGGCAGTGGCAGAGGAGGAACAAAGTTCCCAGGTGGGAATGTAGCAGGAAATGAAGGCAGAAAGATAGGGAGGAACAAGGCCGTGAAGAGCCTTGAAGGTGAAGGTGAGAAATTTGTGCTGAATGGGAGGAGGGAGCAGGAGCCAGCAGAGGGAGCAGAGAAGGGGCTGAACATAATGTGGTAGATGAGGTGGATGACCTTGATAGCGGCATGTTAAACACTGTAGATCAAGATCATTGTAGATCTAGCAAAACAAAAGAAAGAACGAATGAGGAAAAATTTGTCAGCAAGTACAGGAGCGTCTTTCTTTCACTCTGCAGCTAGGAACAAGTTGACTGCCTGCCCTTCAAAGTGCAGTCTTAGCAAGGTTGAGGTTCGGTGGTTCAGTACCCGCTCCCCCCCAGTACCGCACCAAGTATTAATGAGACTCTGAGGCCGCTTTTAAACAAGGTGCTGAAAAGCGCCTCTGGAGCCCCGCGTTGAGAGACAAGCCACACGGGGAGTGTTTACACGCTCCCCACGCTGCCAGAAGTGACGTGCTCCCCGTTGTCGGCGGCGGCTGGAGATGCGGTGCTTGGAAGAGGCACGTTCTGAAAGCCTGAAAAGTGAGGCTTTCAGAAGCGCCTCTTCAAAGCACCACATCTCCAGCCGCAACCACTACTGACAACAGGGAGCACGTCACTTCCGGCAGTGCGGGGAGCATGTAAACACTCTCCGCGTGGCTTTTCTCTCAACGTGGGGCTCAGGAGGTGCTTTCCAGTGCCTCATTTAAAAGCGGCCTCGGGATCAGTGCTCAGCAATTCTCCAGCCCTTGCTCAGAACACCCAACAGGGGCTTTCACACCTAGGAATGGATGGTGGGGGCAGAGACGAGGGGTGTTTTTAGATGTGATGGTGGCCCACTTTACCACCACATCACCATCATGGGCTACTGTCACGTCAGTTCCTGGGGTGCTAGATGTTCACCTGGGATAGATTCTGGCCATGGTGGTGGCTAGCCTGGGCTGTCACTTTTATTATTATTATTATTAACAAACATTTATATAGCACCAGCAGTGTAACCTGGCACTTTACAAAGTAATAAAATAGACATGGTCCCTGCCCCTAGGGCTTACAATCTGAGAGACAGGAGCTGGGGGAGAGAC
>QEPC01002185.1:1245840-1284250 GCA_003113815.1 Sphenodon punctatus | reverse complement strand
TTTGGGCTGCCCTGGTTTTAATTGGGTTCATCATGGTAATAACTTTGTTTGGAATTTTGCCTGTGTGTACAGCAATTAAATGAGAAATTGGGAGAACTTTCACTAACTCAGATTCAAAGAAGAGCATGCTGCTATTTTGTCCTGGTCAGGGTACATTACTGGGAGGGAAAGAGAGAACTGGAAAAGTAAAAGGTAAATTATAGTACCACTATTGTGGCCAACTGAAATGTTGGACAGTAAATGTCAGGTCCAATGTGGCCTATTGAACCAAACATTTCACCCTTCCACCTCTTTCTCTTGCCCAGGGGATCAGTCCTGTCCAGGCATCATCAGATTTTTTCTTTTTTTAAGGCAGTTTGAAAAAAACTGTAATTTATTTCATTAGCAGTATTTTTTACAATGTTTTTTTCAAACTGCCTTAAAAAAAGAAAAAATCTGATGATGCCTGGACAGGACTGATCACCTGGGCAAGAGAAAGAGGCGGAAGGGTGAAATCTTCTACACTGGGCTAGTCGCTACCACGGCTGGGAGCTGACAGCCTGCTTTACTCCCGGTCAGTTGATCATGTTTGAAAGTCCACTTTGCTGGATCCAATCCAGAGTCCCTGCCATTTCTGGGTACCATGGTAGCCATCAGTGGCCACCATGGCTTCCCTTTGGAGGTGGAGGGTAGGCTTCTGGGTGCAGCACAGGGGCAGATGCACATCCATGTGTCTCCCCGGTGGCCCTTGTCACGTTAGTTCAGGAGCCTGGCCTGGTCCTGGCTGCGATGGCAGCCCGTCTTCAGACCGGGTAAGTCTGTGGTGGTGCCCGAGCACAGTCACGTATGAAAACATCCAAGCATAGTCAGAAAGAGCCCCGGCTTCCCAACTGCCTGTAGCTGTGGGGCTTGGGACTGAACCTCTGTCTTTTGGATCTGAGGTGGTTGCCATGGCTACTCTGCCACCAGGGTCCTGGTACCCAGCCCTGCTTCACTCAGAGGGGGAGCCCTAGGGTATCCAGGCTGTATGAGAAGGGAAGGGGCCACACATGCTGTTATCTTGAAGGTTTCTGGCCTGGAGAGATCCCCTGTGTACACATGGATGAAAAGGCGGGGAAAGCCAGAGCATGTGAGACCAGGCTGGGGTGGAGGAGGCGGGGGCTCTTCCAACCTGAGGGAAGCCTGGACTGTGCACTGGCTGCTGGGCTCTAGGGAAGGCCAAGCAGAGGTTTGTGCAGTGATCAGGGCATTGCCATGTGGCATGAGTGGAGCAGAGGGGTGTGCTGTCCTCCTGGGGCTGTCCCCTGGATCTGGAGAGGGTAGTTTGGTGGCACTGATTGTTTCCACTTGGGCTCCACTCCTCTGGCAAAGGCATGGAATGACTCCCGGGTGAGCTCTTGGAGCTGGAATTCTCATGAGTTGCCAGGCCAATTTGTGGCGATAGAATGAGTTTAAGATTGTGCTGCTGGTTTTCAGGGCCTGGGCTATATTTGAGACCTGCTCCTGGAGTCTCACACTGATGGTTATCTGTCTGATCTCAGAAACCATCTGCTCCTTGGTGATCCCACCATTGCATCTTTAAGTCAGTGGGTGATCGGGCCTTTGCTGTGGTGAGTCCCTTAGTATGGAACTCACTCCCTCTGGATGTCCGTCTAAGTTCTTCCCTGAAAACTCATTTATTCTCTACGTGCTTTTAGGATCCTCTACTGGTTCCCTTTAATGTAGTCTGTCCTTCCTCTTTATCTTCCCCTTTTAAATGGTTTAAAATTGGTTTTAGATTGTTTTTTTATATTTTTATGATTGTAAAGTGCTCTGAGTGACATTTAAAAGCAGAGAAATGCTATAAAAATAAAATGAAAATAAAAACTGTTGTTCTTATCCTCTCTCTGTCCACAATAACCTAGTTTGAGCAGTCATGGGCAGAGCTTCTGGCCCACTGGCAGCAGCACCAGACAGCAAGAGATCAGGGGGGCCCAGTGCAGCTCTTGGGCACCAGGAAGCAGCCCCTCCCACACATTATCAGGGCTCCATAGTATTTGGGGCATTTGGTCCCTGTTTTTTCTGGGGATTAGTCCAGGTCTGGGACAAGAGCCACAGGCTATTGGGGGTTGAACTAGATAGTCCTTGAGGGTTCTTTCAGCTCTAAAATTCTATGATTCTATTGCAGTGAATGGAAGAGCATGTATTCTGGCTTGAGATGCTATCACCCCAGCTCAATAGTACTAAGTGGCCAAGGCCCTGAGCACGAGACTCCCTGCCAAGGGGGTTTCTGCCACAGCACAGGACGGGAACCACCAAATGGAATACATCTCCATCCTGAGCCTATTAATGACAGACCAGAGTGCTGCTCCTCACCCTTGATCTCTCAAAACTCTGCCCCCTCTCTCCTTCTCTGGCTACTGCTGGATACACCCACTCAGGTCTGGGCTCCAGATCTGGCAGGGAGGCTGCTGCCCACACAAATAGCCCCTCTCCAAAGTGTTTGCAAATGACCCGCCCCCCCCCCCCCCCCAAACATGCTACTTGGAATTTGCTAGCTCCCCGTGCCCTGGAGATAGTAAAAATTAGTGCTGATGGTGGTGGTAGGGACCAGGAAGGACAGGCGAAGTTGTGTCTCATGCCAGTGCGCCAATCCTTGCCAGCTCCCTCCACTGGGATGGGGTGGAAGGTTGCACTGGATTCTTAAATGGATGCCAGGCAGAGAGGATCTCAAGGAGGCTGAGGTTCTTGCAAAACTCCACATTGCAAACCAGGGAAGGTGGAGTTAAGAACAATCACATGTGCTAATGTCTGGATGAGGGCAGCCCAGGGCATCCGAACCCCCTTAACTCTACCACTCCAGGGATGCTTCCTTGAGATGGAAACTCAGCTGAAACATTGGCCCTTGGACACTAAGGGTGATTTCAGAAGTGACGTGGTGAATGTCCACCACAGTCAACCTCAGTCAAACGCGGGGGGTGGTGAAAGCGCCGTGCATGTCTGTTTGCTCGCATCCAGATTTTCACCACAGTCAAATGCGGCCTGGGGTGAAGCTAACCACGCTTCATGCGGTTGGGTTGGGAGGAGGCCCAGAAGTGTGGTGAATGGTCACCACGGCAGGGGTGAATGAAAAGTAACTTCTGAACGGAAACCCGCAGCTGTGGTGGAAGGAATTGACCGCAGCCGCGGTGCATTCTGGGGCTCGAACCGCGGTCCACGTCTCCACTGCATGTCTGTTGTGTTCCCCCGGCCCATGTTCTCTCTGATTGCCCCCGGGCAGTGGTCACGATCCTGTCACTTCTGTTGGGGCCGCACGTGTCACCACAGCCCACGGTGAATCTGTTCACACCGGGGTGGGATTCACCGTGGTGAATTGGAACACGTCACTTCTGAAATCACCCTAAGAATTCCCAATTTCCAGCCCCACCTGTCACCTCCAATAAAAGCAGTCACACTCAGTTCCTTGTGAAATTCGCACCCGGCTCTTTATTGGTGCAACGCTGTACACATTGCATTACTCTGACACAGTACATGCATCCCTTTGAACCCAGGAGGCATGGACACATGTGGCTGATGTACAAACAGGGGTGACCAGCGAGGGCACAGGGGCTGTGACACGCACAGCATGGATATGCCCAGAAGGGCTTGCTCCCAGAATAACCTCCGTGAGTACCCAGAGTCTGTAAATGGCTGGGAATCCACTCAAAGCAGGAAGTGAGGCTTTTGACAAGAAATGGACTTTGGGAGCTGGCTATGCTTAGGAGTGGAGCTGCCCCTCACCCCACTTTCTATCCTCTGTATGGATCTGGGGTGGAGGGGGCAGGGCTGAAGTAGTGCAGGGGCTGAGGCTTGGGTGGGTCCCTGGATTTTGAAGATGCTGATATTATACAGCCCCAGTCCTGGTCTTTCCAGCAGTGACCTCTTGCCCACCTGCAGCAGGCTCAGCTCCAAGCCTGTCTGCAGAGAGATTGGGGCTGCTGGAGGTGGACCTGGGTTCAAAGAGGGAATCCCCCCTCAAACTGAATCTGGTCCTGATTAAGGACTGCAATGAGTGAGAGTCAGAGCCAGACTGGTGCAAATTGTTGTCAGTTCATTGAAGTCAATCCTGCTTCACTGATCTGTACTAAATCAGGATCCATTCCTGGTTGATAGGAAATGGTTTTGTCACTGTTCGTACTGGGCCTCTTGGGGAGGGGGGCTAGCACACAAGCCCCTAGGCTAGGTGTAATGGGCGACCATAACTACTTGTAGGATCAGACTCGAAGATGGCTAAAGTGAGTTTCTGCAGGGAGCAGACTTAGGGTGGGCAACCATCTCTTTTTAAGGCACTGGAGGCTCAGACAGGAAGTGATTAATCAGTCTAATTCTAAGGAGTAACCGATGTGGGGTGTGGCTAATTAGTGACATGACAGAGAAAGGGCCAAATCTGGCCACCAGGGCTAGGTGTAATGAGAGAAGCCCAGTCAGAAGGAGATACAGACTCACAGAGAGAAAGCTCTAGGCTGCTGGGGCTGGGGGCAGCCTGCTACTAACAAGGCAGGCAAGAGACAGGGTATTGGAAAGAAGTGCAGAACACCTGAGGGGGCAGGAGGCCGAGGCCTGGCAGGGAGTCCAGGGTGTGGACTTGCCCTGAAAGGAACTACTGTAAGAGAATGTGTCTACTTTTGAAAAGTTATGCCAGGCTAATCTTGTCTCCTTCTTTGATAGAGTAGCTAGTTTAGTGGATATGGGGAATGCTGTGGACATAATATATCTTGATTTCAGCAAAGCGTTTGACAAAATTTCACATAAGATCGATCTCCATTGACAAGCTTGCCCAGTGTGAGCCGGAAGACACAACGACAAGGTGGGTTCACAGCTGAATAAAGAAATATACACTGAGCGATCAGTGGCTGTGGCTCATCATTAACTGGAGGGAGGTATCAAGTGGGGTCCTGTAAGCCTCTGTCCTGGGTCTGGTGCTATCCAACATCTTTATTAGTGACTTGGATGAAGGGGTAGAGGGTATACGTATCAAGTTTGCAGATAACACAAAACTGAGAGGGGTAGCTAGCTAGCTAACCTCTTGTAAGACATACTTTAAAAAAATCTTCATCGGTTGGAAATCTGGGCTGAAATTAACAAAATGAAAGTCAACCAACATAAATGTAAAGTTCTGCATTTAAGGAATAAAAACCAAATGCACAAGTATAAGATGGGGGGGGGATACCTTGTTTGGCAGCAGCATCTGTGAAAAGGATCTATGGATTGTTGTTGATCACAAACTCTTTTTTGGCAACATGAATCAGCAATGTGATGTGGCTGAAAAAAGACTCATGCAGTTTTAGGCTGCGTTAACAGAAACATTGTTTCCAAGTTTAGTTGGCGGAAGTAATAATTCCACTCTATTTGGCAGTAATCGGACCTCACCTGGAGTACTGTGTCCAGTTTGGGGCGCCCTGTTTCCACGAAGAGCATTGACAAACTGGAGCCGCTTCAGAGGAGGCAACAAAGATGATAAAGGGTCTGGAAAGCAAGTTTTAAGAAGATAGGTTGAAGCAACTGGGTATATTTAGCCTAGTGAAGAGAGGATTAAGGGGAGACATAACACTCTTCAAATATCTAAAGGGCTGCCACCAAGAAAACTGAAAGGAACTGTTCTGCAATGTTACAGAAGTCAGGGCTAGAAAGAATGGGCTCAAATTAGAGGAAGGGAAATCTTGGTTAAATATTGGGAAATATTTCCAAACAGTAAGAGCTGCGCAGCGATGGAACAAGTTGTGAGCTCTCCATTGCTGGAGGCTTTCAAAAAAAGGTTGGACGGCCCTCTGCCAGGGATGCTGTAGCTGTAGTCATCCTGCTTCCAAGCAGAGGGTTCACAGAATCTTAGAGATGGAAGGGATCCCAAACATCATCTATCCAGCCCCCTGCTTGATGAGATGATTACATGGGTCCCTTCCATCTCGGATTCTATAACTATCCGCTTGTGCTTACGATTTTGCATATTCTCTGTTGGACATAACAGCTGTACTGAAGGCAAAAGCCAGCATTAGCCTGATGTATTTGTGGTTAAGGTGGGGGTGTAGCAGGGACTGGAGTCTGAAATGACCTATGTCAGTCAGTCCATTGGTAGGACCCTTCATCTCCAGTTTTTAATTTCCTTTTGTTTTCCCAGGAATTTATCAGTCTTTACAACAACAAAAGTGAGTGAAAATCGGTGCAAAAATGACATCATTTTTCTGGGTAATTGTTGGGGTTTATTTTGGTGAACAGAAGGATAGCAAAAAAGTATATTAAGTAGATTAATGCTTTGATAAATGGAATTTAATGTAGTTTGCTTAGAACTGAAACAGAACTCAAAACAGTGTATGCTACCTCCAAATTTAAGAAAACTATATCTCTAATCACCCAATAAAAACTTGGAGAGGGGGAAAGTTGAGAGGATTTCTGAATATTTATTGATTTTACTGCTAATTGTGTGTTAATCTTGAAAGAAAAGTGCCTGGGGTATCCCCTACCCCACCCCCATGTTCAGACGTGATGGGGCGGCTTTGGTCCCGTCATGGAATCACCCTTTTGATTCCCTGCCGGAATCGCCCCGTCATGGCCAGCAGACGTGCCAGCCGATCCCGGTGGGGAATCGGGGGGGGGGGGACGGGGCTGCGCGGCACAACGTGTGGCCGCACAGCCCCACCCGCCCGCTCTCCGGGAGACGGGCGGGTGCAGTGGCCAATCCAGCTGCTGCGTCTGACTCGGACCCGTAGTCTGGGCCATGGCCCGGAATCGGTGTCCGGTAACAGATGTTACCAGCCGCCGATTCTGGGCCGTGGTTCAACTAACCACGCTTTCAGAGATGGTCCCCGGAGCAGCCTCGAAAGCGTGGTTATTTTGATTCCCTCCAGAGGTTCACTGTAGTGAACCTCTGGCGGGCATCAAACAGACGTTACGGGACCATTCCCCACCACAGGGTATTGTCTGTGGTTGAGTGTGACCTCGTAATGTCTGAAAATACCCTTTGTTAAAGTGCTTGTCAATAGCGGTCTCGGAGGTCCCTTAGGGTAATGAAATCCCTGGGCGGGAGTGCCTAATTTGCCCCTTCATGTGACAATGACTCCCCCATGGGGGAGGCATAAAAGCACCAAATACCTGCGTTACTTGGGATCGCTCCCCGCAGGGAAGTCCCAAACAAAGAAGAAAAATAACCGAAGCCCAGGCCCCTAAAGCCCCTCTGCCAGGGAGGAAGACTGGCACATACCTGCTCAAAGCCCTGTGCCACCTGGGCAGAGATGAGAGAGAGATGATGGGAGGGGGGTTACATTTGTGTGACAAATCTTAAAGCTGTTAACTGGTGGTGGGCCCACATGTAGTGCTGGGCATGAGATTAATCAGTACATACAAATGCGCACGCACTAGTGAGTGTGCATGCATGTGTATTGTGTGTGTGTATATCTTCCACTACATTGCCTTACTTCAACAGGCAACTTTGCATACACACATAGACTAATCCAATGGTATTGGATTCCCAGCAGTTCTCCCCACTGCCCCATAGTGAGATCCTTGGGGAGCCTGAGCTCCATGGTGCTCTTCTAACTGTTGAAACAACCATGCAAATAGTGATTGGCCAATCAAACATTTTCAAAAATTCATTCCAAATTAATTGATTTTGGCACTGCAGCTTGCTCATTATTTGCTAGGCAAAACTGGGAGGACAGAGCTTTCATCCCCTGCATCATGGGGGGAGGAGGATCATCAGCCAGAGGAATTCAAAAAGAGACTGCCAAACACGCTTGCAGGATGCACAGATCACATGGTGAATAATAATGAGTCAATGAATGACAAGCAAATGGATGCCATGCTGAGCACAAAGTTTTGAAAGCTGGATTCTAGCACCAGCCCCTTTCTTCATTCCACTCATGAACCGGGAAGCTCTTGGGAGCCGCTGATTGGTCGGGAGGAGTTCCATGTCGCAGACTCAAGGCTCCTTTGCAGCAGTGGCCTCTTTGATTAGTCCATGGCCTAGTGGAGTGGAAGTGTTGGAGCATACACAGCTTGATAATAAACACTGCGGGGTCGGGATGTGAATGTGGGTAGGAGAGAAGAAGAAAAGCCCATGAACTTCTGGTAACTGCTTACTCTTTATGGTGCACAGGAAGCTGGTCATGGGTAGGATGGACCCTTCGGGCAGGCAACAAAACATGAGAGACCAGGGATCTATGTTGTGGGACTGCAGGCTCTGCTCCTAGATAGGGGGCAGCTGGGCGCACCCTGGAGGAAGCAGGCTGCAAAGTGCCTTGGCTCCAATGTTTGAGCAGCAGCAGCAGCAGCAGCAGCAGCAGCAAATACTCAAGAGAGGTGATGCAGTGCTGAGTATGCACATGTGCATGTGTATGTATGTATGCACAAGTGTGGGTGTGTGTGTACGTGCATGCCTGTGGATGTATGACCAAGATGGCCCTTTCTCTCTTGGGTGGGGAGAGGCAGCAGGATCAGAGGAAGGGATTGGGTTTGGGGTTGTTGCTACTAAAAGCAGCAATGGTGGGCAAGCTCCACCCCCAGTGCCCGCCTGTCCACAGTCCAGTCTGGGCTTTGGAGACAAGGCAGAAATTACACAGACTGGCCGCTTCCACAAGACCAGCTTTAATGTGAGAGTGAGGAGAAACACAGAATAAATTAACGGAAAAGAAAACCAGCCCCCCAGTCCCCAGACAGACTGTACAAGCTGCGTTACACACCAAGTTAGCACAACACAGGAGCCATGGGGGTGGGGGTGGCAGGGTCAGCTGCCCACTTCTCAGCTGAGCAGGAACCCTGTCAAGGTACTGGGAGTGCCCCACGCTTACACTGAAACAACGGGCAGGAATAAGAGTCCCACAGCCGGACCTGGGTTTGGTTGTTTATTCTAACTCAGGCTACGGTGTTAGTAATGGTAGCGTCATGGCAGTCACACCCTGGCTTCCTTCTTGGGAGTCAAAATCAAGAGACTATAAAGAGGAACAGAGCTTAAAAAGACAGAGGGGGATATTGCTGTAAAAAGTACAGGCATGCAGGTGAGGTGCTCTATACAGTTGGCAGTACATGAAATGGTGGCTGCTCAGGGCGTTGGCATTTCGTACAGTTCAAAAATGAGCTGCATCTTCTGTCTGTAAAGACAAAGCCTCCACCCTGAACGGATGGCGCAGTCAGGGCCCAGGGCCTCTCACTTGGGTTTGGCAGAGAAAGAAAGAGTTGAGTGCATAGCGGATTCCTCGTTCCAAAACCTGAGCTCCATTCCTGCCTCTCCTGGTGGCTTCTTTCCCTGGGGACTTGTCACTAGGGAGCGGAGCTGGGGGAGGTGTCAGCAGGCGATCTCCTCCAGTGTGCCCAGGGTGGTCTGCAGGGGCACGGTCACAGTGTGGCTGATGGTTTCGGAGTGGTTTGGCATGGGGTCACAAGTGCTCTGTAGGAGGACAAACACGAGTTACGAGACAGCTGCTCTCTGCCTAAGCCAGGGTGTGAGCGGGGCTGGATTAAGGAAGGGGATTTCCTGACCTTCAAATCCCACCTAAAACCTTCTCTGTGACTCTGCATCCCCACAGGTTGCTCTTTTTATGCATCTCCTTATACTGTCTTATCCTCCAGGACCCCCTTTCCTCTGGCTATAACTAAGCCAAATGTGTACTTTTGACATCTCAACTCTATGGCCCTTTTCAAACAGGCTGGCGGTGCAGGGGGGATAGGTGGAGGCAGCGGTGGGTGTGCGGTGTGGGGGTAGCTGTTACATGGACGCCCACCCACCTCCATGAACAGAGGCACCTCCGTTTTCTCTAATGCCTCCATGTGTGGGGGATCAGTGGAGGTGGGTGGAGCATGCACGCACCCCCACCCCCACCCACTGGCCATGGCAGTCAGACAGACGCGCGTCCCCCCCGAGGGGGAGGGGCGTCCGTGTAAAAAGGACCTATGAATATATTCCTGTCTCTGCCTGGGTTCCCCTCCTCATTGTCTCCCCTTGCCTATTCATCCTAGATTCTAAGCAAGCCTCTTGGGGCAGGGACCAATTTCTAGTTCAGCACCGTTGCTGGTACTATAACATTTTTATTATTTATATATTTAGGGGTTGCAAGCTGGGGACCTGGATTTTGAGGGCTGCCACCAAGAAGATGGCAAGGCTAGAAATAATGGGCTTAAGTTACAAAATGGTAGATTTTGGTTAAATGTCAGGAAAAACTGATTGGGAGAGCTGTTTGGCAATGGAATAAGCTGTCTAGGGAGGTTGTAGGCCCTTCATTGCCAGAGGTTTTTAAAGAGAGGATGCAGTTATCCTGCATCCAAGCAGGGGGTGGGACTAGATGACCCTTGATGTATCTTCCAACTCTAAGACCCTTTTTGCATGGACCCCACGTGTGCGGGTGGGGGGGCGTGTCCATGAGATTGCTGTGGTGTGTGCTCCTGCACTCCACTTACCTCTCACGCATGGAGCAACGGGTGCCAATGTTGGATGCTCTGTGCATGGAGGTGGGTGGAGGTCCGTGAAACGGGCTGCCCATGCACTGCCTACTCGCCACCGCCGCCTCCACCCATCCCCCTACGCACTTGCATCCGCTAGGAAAGGGCCTTAGATTCTATGATCCTATGACATTCAGAAGTGCCATAGTGAGTCAGATCAATGGTCCATCTAACCCAGAATTCTGTCTCTAGTCATGGTAGCTTTGATTGCCTCAGAGAAGTGCACAACAGGTCATAATGGAATGATCCATTTCCTGTTATTCATTCCCAGCACCTAGTAGTTTGGGGTATCATCCCCTGGCCAACTTGACTAAAAGCCAAATTATGGGCCTCAGAATTTATCCAATGCTTATAGAATGATAAAAGGACTGGAAGACCAGTCATGTGAGGAAAGGTTGAAAGGAAGGGGTATGTTTTGCCTACAGAAAAGAAGACAAAGGGGCATGATGGCAATTTCCAATATTTTCTAAAAGAATGACAGAAAAGAGACAGTGAACGTTTGGTCTCAACTTCACAGAAAGTAGAAAAAGAATGAGCTTAAATTACAGCAATGTAGATTTCAGTTAAATGTTAGGAAAAACTTCCTAAGTATAACAACGGTTGGGCAATAGAGTAAGTTGCCCAGGGAGGTTTGGATTTTCCTTCCTTGGATTTTTTCAAAACTTGGCTGGACAAGCATCTGTCTATGGGTAATTTCAGACGTAACGATACCATGGTCAACCACAGTGAATCCCCAGTGGTGGCCGTTGGTCCCATTACGTCTGTTTGATTCCCGCCAGATGTTCACCCCAGTGAATCACTGGCGGGAATCAAAATGACCATGATTCTGGACCTCCGTCCTCCCGAAGGTCCAGAATCGTGGTGGGATCGGGCCCCAACCGTGATCACACTGGCCACGATCCGGGATGGGCTGAAGGTAACGTCTGTTACCTTCAGCCCGGCCAGATCATGGTTCCGACCATGGGACGGGATCAGGCGCAGCAGCTGGATTGGCCGCTGTGCCTGGATTAGCCGCTGCACCCGCCCGTCTCCCGGAGGGCGGGTGGCCGCGGGAGCATGGGGATGGTGGGGCCGTGAGGCCGCATGTCACATCGCGCAACCCTGCCCCCTCCCCGATGAGAATCAGGCCGGCACGTCTAAAGGACGGCCAGCCTGATTCCTGACTCGGATCTGAAATGGATCCCGGTGCGTGATTCAGCGTGGCAGGTCTCTGGGTCCGGCATGTCTGAAATTACCCTATGATGCTGCAGTTATATAATACCCTGCCTTGGAGCAAGGCGCTGAACTAGATGATCCTTGAGGACCCTTCACATCGTACTATTCTATAATTTAATAAAATGTACCTCAGATTGACAGTGTCCCAAGAAAGACTTTCTGACTTGGCAGCTATTTCAACTGAGCACTCTTGAGGAAAGAACATAGATTTTGATGATGTGATAGATGACTCTCATCTCCAAAAGCCAAGGAAGTTATTTTAAAATAAACAAATTTATTTTAAAATGTAAAAAATAAATGCATTGTTTAAAATGGGCAGGAACTCTTTGGTAAATAAAATTTAAATACTGAGAAAATGTTACCTCCAGTATGTTATGTTCCCATATCAGATGTAACAATTACAAATTAAATTAAATTACCAGTGCTTTATTTCTGTATATTTTGCCATTGCTAACACATAAAATATAAAGGGTTTAATATTAAAATTGGACAGGGCTGAATATGAATTGTTTTTATTTACTTTTCTATACTTTACTTGAGGTGGCAATTCTGTTTGTTGTCTGAGCCCCCCCAAAGGTGTGCTACAGCACTGCCTCCTCCGTTCCCGAGGACTGACCTCCTTACCATGTTCTCATCATGGCTCCCCTCGTCCTCGTCCTGGCCGAGTAGGTCTAACAATTTCTCCTTGATCAGCTGGAAGAGACGGGGGGAGGGTTACATGCAACACTGGCAATGCCTGGAACTGCACCCCTGGGGCTCCAACACCCCACACCCCTAGCACTGGAGCTGGGAAGCCACCCAGGAGTGGGCTCCCTCCTGACCCTACAGTATCCTCTCCCGAGCTCAGGCTCCACAGGGATCTCACACCCTTAAGTTCACCCCCTCCCTGACAGCTCCCAGGCCAGGGTACTCTCATCTGGCTGCTGCAGTAGGGTTCTGGCCCATTGGATCCTTCAAACTGTCCATGTGGCTGTATGAAGCCTCAGGTTGGCCACTGGACTTGCACCAACCCAAACTCAGAAGGGAGAGGACCTCTGCCCACTTGGCTCCTAAGCCTGATTTTTAATTTTTTTTAAAAAAAAGAAACAAGATTTAAAAAGTGGGATCAACCCCACACCTAGAATATCCCCACATAAGCCAGACTTGACCCCATCATGTTTCATTTACAAAGTTCTGCTACTGAAGCTACAGAAGTATTGTATGCTATATTTTGTATCTTATGTTTTATAGTCCTTTTGGGACAAATAAATGTACTTTGGCATTAATATTATTATGTCATTGTTCAGTTAGACATTGTATGTATAGTGTGTGAAATCATTTATATATTACACAGTATATAAATTGACACTCAATTGTAGTTAGTGATTTGCATGCTACAGAACAGCAACAGGTGCTGTCTTTAATTCAGCAGCTAGAGAAGGAATTTGCACACAGGGCAGCTGTGTTGCGAGTCCTTAGTTCTACAGGGAAGGGACAGACCTGGAAGGGGTGTCTGCTAAGATCTGTAAATACATTCATTGGTAATTATGCAGCCACGGCAGCAGCTGTATGTTAAGCTATGACCCCATTTTCATGCTTATGACTGAAACTCAGACATGTTTTTTTTTTTTATAATGTGTTGTATTTTCTCTGATTTTTTTATGTGGGTGTTGGGAATAATTACAATGGGTTTTGTGCAAATTGTCTTGTTGGTCTGTTTTTTTATTTTTGGAGTTATGTTGTTTTGAAGTTTCTGCTTTCATGTAAAATCCTGGGTTATAACTTCTTTTGGGAGTATGATATCTTTGGCTGGGTTCACTTTACAGGCTTCAAAATTTACCTATATGTAGCCTGGGTAGTTGGGATAGAGCTTTCGTATGTTTGGCAGGGTCTGCTGCTGCTAGAGTGTGTTTATTAAGGTTTTTAAAAACAGTACATTCACACATGCTCATTGGCTACACAGACACACACCAGCAGTTCCACCCTGTCCCATTGTAATTATCCCATCTGTTCTGATTGGCTGTCAGGAGTGTACGTCACTGGACGTCGCAATACTGAAAGAATTGGCTGACCTTAACCAGCTTCAGTACATGTCACAACTCATCTCCTCCTGTCTCTGCCTGAGAAAGCAGACTGCACTGACTATTTGGGAAAACTGGGAAGGGAGGGAGAGACTGCATAGAAGTGGCGGGACACTGGGGAGCTACTCGTGCTTTGTTGCCTAGTTAGTATGTTCTCCAATATGCTGTGAATGTAACATTGCGGTTCATGACGTGATGCCAAGCACTGTACTCCCCACCCCCCATGGTGACGGCACAAATTTGTCCACTGTATCCTAGCCCCTGCCTCCACAGCAACAATGAGTCAACTGCTGCCTCTGGGGTACTGGCAGAGGCTAACAGACTGTGCCCCAGGACCCAAACGCATGGAAAACTGAAAAGGGAGGGAGACAGCCCATGCAAGTGGGCAGACGCTGGGAAGGTGCTGTGTATCCCAAATAGGTTCTAAAAAGAAGAACATGCTTGATTTGGTCTTCTGTTATTTGGAGATTTTTTTTTTATTAAGGTTCTACAAAACTGTAACTTCTTGATATGGACAGTGGCTGTATGTACCCAGGCATAAAGGAGTGCACGGCTGCTTTGTACAAATGGGGCTGCCCGGTGAGAGGTCCCAGTGGCATCTCACGACATGTGCTGTTCTTTGCCTGGGTACGTACAGCTTAATATGGCAAAGCAGAAATCAAAATTTGTGCTTTGATGTAAAAAGCTGGGACATCCATGTTTTCTCAGAGTATGATATCTTCGCCTGCGCTCACTTTCAATCTTTAAAATAGACCTATTTGTAGCCTGGGTAGTCGGAATAGTGCTTTTGTATGTTTGGCAGGGTCTGCTGCTGTTGGAGAGTTTTAATTAAGGTGTTTTTTTGTTTTAAATGGTACATTCACGCATGCTCATTGGCTACACAGGCCTGCACCAACAGTTCCATCCTGTCCCATTGTAATCATCATTCCGTCTGCTGTGATTGGCTGGCAGGAGTTTAGCAACTCCTGAACTGCTGCGGGGAGTTTAACTGCTGGAGATCCTCGCCTCCCGCAGCAGTTCAGGAGCTGCTAGACTCTTAACCCTACATGATCTTATTTCTTGGTGTTGGTGAAGGGAGTTGGAGCAGGATGGGGCGGGCATTGTGGGCGCTGCGGAATGTCCTCTCTCTGGCTACCATCCTAGACTCCCCCCTCAGGACACCACCTTCTGAGCTCTCCTGTCCCGCACCTCCTGAGCTGAAGGATCCATTCTGTTTCTCTTGTGTGTACAGAGAAACCAAGGTTCAAGCTCCTCCTATCCTACAGCCTGGGGCTCTGAGCCCATTCAGAGAGTCCTTCCACTTCTTTCCCTTCCTCTCCAATGTCCCCATTGCAAACACAACCCCTCCCTGCCACATTCTATTGGAGAATCACATTCACATAAATCTACCCCCCCCCCCCTTCTTCTACTACCCTGGCTGTGGCTTCTTTCTCCTATGTCACGGGCTGCTCTGGACTGTGAGCTTGGGGGGAGGGGCGCTGAGTTTGCAGGCTGGGGGACCCCCAACCCACTGCCCCCTCCCCCCATTCCAGAGGTGCTTGAGTTAGACGTGGGAGAATGACAGACGGGGAGATCCATCCATGCTCAAATAAATGTGTGTGTGGTGGTGGTGGTGAGTCTATGGGCGCTCAAATGGGGGAAAAGTCTATGGACATCACAACACTGAAAAGACTGGCTGGCCTGAGCCAGGTTCAGTACGTCACAGCTCATCTTCCCCCGCTTCTCTGCCCGAGAAAACAGACTGCACTATTAGGAAAAACTGGGAAGGGAGGGCGAGACAGTGTAGAAGTGGCAGGACTCTGGGGAGCTACTGTAGAACTCAATTGGTGGTGATCCTCTCCACTCTCGCTTTGTTGCCTAGTATGTTCTCTGATATTCTGTGAATTTAACATTGTGGTTTGTGATGTGACACAAAGCGCTGTACATATCTCCCCACCCCTGTGGCGAAGGCACAAATCTATCCACTGTACCCTAGTCCCCTTCCCCACAGCAACATCGAGATCTGCTGCCTCCGGGGAACTGTCAGAGGCAAACAGTCTGTGCATGTCTTTGATGCAAGCATGGAAATCTGAGAAGGGAGGGAGACAGCCTGTACAAGTGGCGAGACACTGGGAAGGCACTGCGGAATGCAATTAGGTACCAAAAAGAAGATCATGCTTGAGTTGGTCTTGTATTGTTGGAGAGTTTTTTAATTACATTTTTCAAAAAACATAGCTTCACAGTAGGGGCAGTGGCTATATGTACCCAAGCACGAAGGGGTGCATGGCTGCTTTGTGCAAATGGGGCTTCCCGATGGGAAGTCCAGTGGCATCTCCCGCCGTGTGCTGTTCCTTGCCTGGGTACATACAGTCACTGTTACTACTGTCCCACAACTTCCAGAAAGCTGCATGAAAGTATTACCAAGCCAGAAAGTTGCACAGAACTCCAGCTCCCACCGAAGGTGTGGGAAGTTGCGGGACACTGTGAAATGCAGCCAGTCAGCATTTCCTCAAAGTCTCCCCACAAAAGAACAGTTTGAAAACTTACAAAAATTAACAAGAAAACAAAACCACCAAGTTAACTAAATAAAAAAATCTTGTCGGTTTTAAAAAACATTAAGCTATGACATTGACATAAAACATCAAGTAACATATGCATGAAACAAACAAAACAAACCCCACAAATATAAACATAAAAACATCATCAGAGTAGATTAACTCATGGTGAATTATTTAAAGTGTTTATCATGATAAATAACTTGCTATAAATTGAGATTTGTGAACGTATTAAAAATCCACTTCTCCCATGCACATTAAAATCATGCCAAGTGATTCTGTCGCCATGGGTTAATCTACTCCAATGATGTTTTTGCTTTTATATTTAAAGTAGGTATCCTTTCATATGTGAGACCTTTTTTTGGTTTGTTTGTTGGGTTCTGGGTTTTGAAGGTATGTCTTGGGTTGTTTAGTAGTTTCCC
Source organism: Sphenodon punctatus (assembly GCA_003113815.1). NCBI lineage: Eukaryota > Metazoa > Chordata > Lepidosauria > Sphenodontia > Sphenodontidae > Sphenodon > Sphenodon punctatus. The sequence goes on along the minus strand of QEPC01002185.1, from coordinate 1,267,597 downwards.
TGGCAAGTACCATTTTTGTGGACTTTTTTCTCTCTTTGGGTAGTTGTCTAATGGTAGAATGTTGTTTTTTTTGGGGGGGGGGGATGATGTTGGACTTTTTAAGGAGTGGATGTAACTGGAGTGTGACTTACTGTCATGTGTTTGTGGTTTTTTAAATCTGTTTGGATTTTGTTAATGTCCTGTATGTTGTACATGTTGTTGTAATGTTGGTTCTGCAAATTGTACGATTTTTCATGGGCTTGGCTGTTGTTTTTTCCTTCCTCCTTTTTGTAGTTTGGGTTAGGTTGGATGTTTAACATGAGGATGTGTGTATTGGTTGTAGTACATGTTAGTATTTGCAAGTGATCGGTGTGGTAGAGTGCTTAACTGGTTATTTCTTTGTTTTGTGGTGTTTGTTTTGTTTCATGCGTATGATACTTGATGTTTTATGTCAATATTGTGGCTTAACAGTTTTTGAAACGGACAGGTTTTTTATTTAGTTAATTATTATTAATGCAGATTAATCTTCAATAATAACATTGAATGCAATGTCATAGAGAGACACGTGTGGTGCTAATGGGCTGGCAAATCCAATGCTAGTAAAAGAATTTATTGAAAGAGAATGATTTAACAGTGAGGAAGAAAACCAGCTTCCATAAGTATTTGGATAAGAGATCTGTTGACCCTGCTATATGCTTTTCCAAATGTTTAGTTTAGTTGTTAGTAGTTTCAATTTTAATAGCTGTTAAGGCCTGGGAGCAGGAGGAGGCCATTATGGCAAGAGAGGATGTGGGCTGAGAGGCAGGTTCTGTGAAATTTGGCCTGGTGACTGGGACAGAAAAAAAGTCTTAAATGGAATGGAACTTTGTGAGTGGATGACCTTTGTAGAGAATTGCTGTTGCTGAGGCGGTGTATCGGCCTCACCTAAGCCTTCGAGGATATAAAAGGCACCCCCCAACTTGATACTAACTGGACTACAGGCAGGTCATGTTTCTGAACAAGCAAACATGTTCCCTCCCCTCCTTCCTCTCTTTTATTAAAAGAATCTTGGCATCCCAAATCCTGTAAGATTGGGAACCAAAATCATGTTATCTTGCTTTTCCAGGGATCTGCTACTTTTTTTACAGGAATCTGCAAGTAAGAATTTATGCTTTTGGCTAGAAGTTTGTTTTAGTAATTGACAAGTTTAATCTTGATTGGCTATACTGTGATATATTTTATGGTCTGTGCTTCCATTTTAATAAAAGGTATTATTCAATGCATAGACTGGGGTGACTAAACGGTGGCTCAGGATCCACATGGCTCTCGAGCAGTCCAAATACAGCTACCAATCAGGGCTGGTCCTGGGCTCCAGAGTGCCCTAATGGTCCTGTGACATTGCACCCAAGTCTCAGCAGCTGAATCCCAGCTGCTTCTCAGAATCTCAGCAGCCAGGACTGCCAGCCAATCACAAAGCAGGAGAGGTTTGAGTGTGTGCATGTGTTTTGGGGCTCAGCCATGTGAAGATTTTGGTACATGGCTCTTGGAGCTGGGAACTTTGGCCACCCCTGGCATAGACTCTTTTTGGGGTTTCTAAATCAGAGATGTTAGCAGTCACCTTGAAAGAACCAGGTAAACCAAAACGTGGGGCATTAAATTTACCTAATATTTGTAATCATCTCAAGCTACCTTTCAAGTGGCTACAGTTGGTGCCAAACCACAGAACCTGGGGACTTGAGGAATATATTGTAGAATTCTAAGGCATTTTTTCTGTTTTTTCACCACCCTGTTTTGGAGGACTAGAAAAATCTCTGGAAAAGTCTTCAGGCAAAACCAAAAGCTTAGTTGACCTACAAATCTACTTGTGGTCAGACTCTTCCTTTCTTTAAAAGGCAGGAAAAAATGTTTCTGTCTAAAAAGCTAGTTGTCAATTTTCTGTCTCTCTCTGTTTTCAACTGCCTTCAATCTCTTAATTTGGATTGTTTATATTAACTTCTTAAGGCCCAGAAAGGGGGGAAAGGCACAAGTCCATACCCTTTATTAGTCAGAGCACAGATTTCTACTGGCATGAAATAAATATGCTTTTTCACGGATTTAGGCATTAGCTCAATCCCAAGGTGCCTATTTCCTTGCAGAGACCTCATGACCCAGGATTAGAACTGAATGATCAACAATTAAACAGACTGGAGAAAGCAATAGCGCCTCCCAGGGGTTACTTTGAAAGTTAGTGCAAGCTCAGAAGGGGCCACATAGAAGTTGGGGAATGGAGCATTTAAGGGATGCTCTCAGGAAAAGAAGAGCCCAGATCATGTGTGCCCTCATCTCTGCCCTGACCCTGAATTCAGGTTTTCAGTGCTTGGGAGTAGGAACTGAAACCAGGGGGCAGATCCAGGAACTGGAAAGGGGCCACATAAAAATAGCTGCAGGCTGCACTTGGCTCTGGACCTGAGGTTCCCCACTCCTGCAATATCCTGTCAAACCCAATCTACTGGGGCATGAAACGCAGCTTCCAGTGGTTGGAAAGGAAGGGCCATTTGGGAGAAACTGGTTGATGTAGCAGGGGGAGGATGGGTTCTTAAACTCCCTAATTAGATAAGAACCTCTGAGGCCGAGGAGGTGGATCAAGGGCCTTGGATGCCCTCTTTCAGTCACTGGGGAGTGAGTCCAGGTTGCCAAGCTGGAGGCAGTTCAGCGGATGCTAGCCCAGAGATGGGCAAAGTTCTCAACCCAAATTTTCATATGGCCAACAAGAGCCACTAGGGGCGCACGCGCACTCCCCCCCTACGCTTCATGATTGGCCAGTGCTCTGTGGTCCTGCCGGCTGAGTTTCTGATGAGCAGCTGCGACTGGGTGCAATGAAGTAAGAGACAGAGCCATTAAGGCAATGCAGGGCCCAGGATGTCCTGGCTGAGAGTTGCACCTGAACTGCCCAAGAGCCATATGTGGCTCATGAACGATTGTTTGGCCACCCTCATGCTAGACGTTCCCTTTCCAGGTGCAGGGTTTCCATTAGAAAGATCAGACTAGAAACTGTTTCTGCTTGTTTCCATGCCAGCTTGTGTAACCTCTCTGGCTCTGCACTTTGTACCAGGATGCCATGGAGCAAGGCAGACTCCCTGTCTGGGGGTGGGCCTCTCAGAGCAATCACTGGGGCTGGCACCCAAAATGCTCTGAGAATAGTGCAGACGCCTCTGTGCTGCTCCTGAAAGCTGGGCCAGCAGCTCAGGAGCATGGAGCTTCTGGTCTGGGGATGGCTTTAGTGTACAAGTACTGGCCACAGCCTCCCTTTGGCTGGTATGCATGTGACTGCCTGGGGCAGGGCTACCATGAAGCTAGAGGGCTTACTTGAGCCCATGCCCTGGTCTCTAGGGGACCCTTTGCAAGTGGCTTGACCACCGCTAGGAAATTTTCAGAGTGGGTGGGGAATAGAGCATGTTCAATAGTCTGCATTTTCCCACTTTGAAAACTTGCTAATGGTCCTCAGGCCATTTAAAGGGCCCTGCCATGAAGGAGGTTTTCAGAGTGGGTGGGGGTGGACTGCTGGCCATATCCTCATTCGCTCTTAAAGCTTCCTTCCTGGCAGGCTTGCTAAGGCTTTGGGGGGCTCGCTGGGAGTCAGGATGGCACTACCACCTTTGTGGGTAGAGGTGGAGACAAGCAGTGTGTCCCCTTGGGTTGGCCACCTCTTGGGGAAACCCCACCTCCTTGCCCTTCCGGAGACCCATAATTGGGACATTAGCCTGGGTCTGTCACAGCCTTGCTACATCCCTGGCAGAGTGCCAGTCTATCTGTGGGTTTCTTGCAGTCAGAACAAGTGTGCTGGATGCCAGGAGAAACCACCCCTAGGAGGCGGCCACTAAAAGCGGCCCAAGTAGCAAAGCTCAAGGTTTGGCCGTGCGTAGCTGCTATTTCTCGCCTCCAATTTCTGGGAGTGAAGAGTAGAACACCCTGCCCTTATCCAGACCCTTCATGGGACAGGCTTTTGGTCTCCAGAGGGGGAAGTGTTTGGAGAGAGGGTTTCTAGAGAATGAATAGTGAAAGGACTATCCCTGGACTGGGAAGGCAATACTGTATTTCAAACCAGGGAGTGAAACACAAAATGAAACTAAACTTGAAAGCACAGACTTTCACCCCCACCCCCCCCAAAATCCCTGGGGGTTTAGATTTTAATAAGAGCCGGGTACAAATATATAGGGAGCAGCCCTTGCTTGACCTCAGCAGCTACTATTAACTTCACGCTTGTAACTTTCAATACCTTTTATTGCAAAATAATTCCTCCAAATAGCAGCAGCAGCTCAGGAGAGACTGTGGCTCAGGGCAAGTGCCTGCCTTGCATTGCAAATGCATTGTGCTATCTCTAACACTTTATATTTACCACCCCGACTCCCAAAGCTTTCAAACCCCATTGTTGGACAGCCAGCCTCCCATTTAGCTGTCACAGCACTGGGTAATGTATCCCTCACTCCCTTCTCATTCCCAGCAGCAGCAATGGAGGCTGAGAGTGGAGATCTATTGCATACAGTGATCAGTGGGAGAAGATTCCTGTAATAAGGCTGGCATTGGGAGAGGCAGCAACTTGCACTGTGGTGGTTTCTACTGTTTCTCTGACCTAAACAGCATCAAGCCATGTAAGCATTTAGATGGGCGATATTGCAGCAGTGATATCAATTATGTAGTTCCTCTTCTTCCGTGCCAAATCCACCAAGGGCAATGAAAATCTGTACAGTCTAATGGATAGTGTAGTGACAACATTGCATATTGGAGGGAGGTTAGTTTTGACCCAGCCCCCTAAAGCCCTCAAAACTAGACCTCAATCATACACATTCATCACCCACACACAAGCCAGACAACTGACCTTCAGATTTCCTTTCTAAAGCACTACTCCTGGAGCTTGTCTTTTATAATTCTGCTGCTAGAGAAGGATTTTGCAAAGTGCCCAGTAGTTTATAGCTATGTTAGGCTACAACATTAGCAGCATGGTTGGGTGGCAAAGCTTTGGAGAAACTGTGCTGAGTGTCCGAGGTTCTGTTCTTACCATGCTTTTGTCTATCCACTCTGTTTGCTTATCTAAATATTTATTATAATTTTTACCCACCCTTCCCAATTAGGCTCAGGGCAGCTTACAAAATTCAGAAACATATAAAACTTAACCCACCCCCCCACCCAACCTTCTTCTGCCTGCCAAACAAAAGGTTCTTGCATCTCTTCTGAAAGACAAGCAGGTTCAAGCTTAGGCAGATCTCCAAGGGGAGGGAGTTCTGTAATTGTGGGGCAGCCACCGAGAATGCCAAGGCCGCAAATCTGAGTGACCAAAGGAGGCCAAACCCCATCAACAAGGACCACCTAGTTCCCGTGCTCTGGGGCGGCTCCTGCAGTCAGGGGGCACCCTCCTGGAAGTCCTGCGGTATTGCTGGGTGGGGACCGACAGGTGCGTGTTCTCGGTGGTCATGCCGTTGCTGTGGAACTCTCTTTCCACTTGACTTTCTGCCTGACACTTTCTGCTTTCTGACATAAGTATAAGACGTAGCTCTTCTGCCAGGCATTTGGTGGAGGGGATGGTTGCGGGGAGGGTTAGGAGTGGGTGGGATTTATATAATTTCTTTTCGCACACTCTGCCTGCTTGTGTTGTATAGGTTTTTATATTGTTGATTTTATTGTGGTTTTATGGTATTTGATGTGAGCCGCCCAAGGCAGGATGGGGCAGGGTATAAATACATATATAAATAAAATGGTCCAGCCTTGTGTTTGGCCAGATATTACCTGGGACAGACCCATGATTGTCACAGCAGCCATGAAATCCTGTTCTGCCTTGAAAGGCTCCGGACTCAGTGTGTACGTTGAAATCACCCAACACAATGAGTCTGGGTGATCTCACACCACCTCCGAGACCAGCTCAGCTACAGCAGTCAGGGAGTCTACCGTGCAGTATACTGCCATGGTCAGTACACCAGCAGAATCCCCCATCTATCCCAGGCCTCAAACACAAGGTGGACACACTATGATGGGCAAGTCAGACACCGGATACCTTCAACAGACCATAGTTCCTTTTCAGATCACCGCCACTCTGCCCTCCTGGTCCCCAGCCCTAGACTGATGCTGCATCGAGTACCCAGCCGGAACCATGCGGGACAACACAGGCCTAGAAGCCTCATCCAGCCAGGTCTCAGTAATGTGTATGAGGTCAGCGGCCTCATCCTGAATAAGATCATGGATGATGATAGTTTAATTAGCCACTGAGCTCACAGCATTAAGCAGCATTAGTGACAGATCAGAGACGCCACTGACCTCAGCCCCCAAATATCTCAAGACAGGGGATGAGGGGAACAGAAAACAAATGTCTGCCCCCGTATCCAAGGTGACTTTTCCTCCTCCCCATACCCAGCAGGACTCCAATTGGTTTAATAGCTGCCCAATGACTCCTCCCCAACGAGATCTCCCCCTCACCCAGCTCCAAAAGATGTCAGAGGGCATCCGTCTGCACCTGCCATTCCCAGAAGATAATAGGCCAGGGAGGCAGGCAGGCAGAGAACCCACCTCCACAACTCCTCAGGGGGCCAAGACACCCACCCATGCCTGTAACCCCTCATGGAGGGGGGCATGGCATAAACTACCTCCCCCCCCATCACTGCCCATATCTGCCTCTCAATGGAGGTTCATGGCACACACACCCCAACAGGTGGGTCATGGCACTGCCCCCACCCATATCCCCACCCACTAAAATTCCCCCATTCCATATCCCTCTAAAACCCATTAAAAAAAAAAAAAAATAGGCCGAGGCTTCAGCAGCCACCTGCAGGGGGCCACAGTCCTTTTGTAGCCAGAGGGCTACGGAGGGTGGGGCAGCCAGCTCATCTCTCTCCTCTCTTCCCTTCCCCTCCTTCAGCAAACAGCTGCCTTCCAATTAGGAGACATTCCTTAGTTCCTTCCCTCACTGAGCAGGATGCTGAATGAAAGGGAAAAGGGTGAGGTGTGTTGGAACTTGGAAGCACAGTCAAGAGAAGCAACTTTCTTCAGATTTCCTGTGACCCAGCTGGGGGAACATTCCCTAAGGCTAACTGAGCTCTTTCTCTCTGTGCTGTGTGGGGCTGGCACACAGGTAGTCAAAATAGGAAGCCCCCAGTTCGTCTTGAGTCCTGATTCATTGTAATGGAGGGCTCCATTGCCTTTGTGTGAAGAAATGATCATGTGGCTTGTTTCACCCGTTGCTGATGCCAGTTAACAACATCGGCTGCTCCCTGGTTCTGTTGGACAGGGTCAGTTGAAAGCTGCTAGATTTCTAAAGGCCTCACGTTGCCCATAAGCAAGCCTGGTGCTCTGCAGATGCATCTCCACCCAGGTTGCCATATAGGGTGGGCACGTGGTTGGTTGGCATGCTTCCTGCCTTTTAATGTCCTGGAGGCCTGCCTCTGCTGGCCTGGTGCCTACTCTCCTGGCTGGCATGAAGAGGTTTGCAACCACTTGACTCTGAAGTGCCCATGAGGAACACCTGTAGGATATGGGTCTGTCAGCCTTGCCCATGCAGACACTTTGAGGAGCCTGGTCTGAGCTGACCCAGATGGAGCCACACAGGGTACCAAAATATGGCAGTGCCTCTGCCATGCACAGGATTCAGCAGGGTAGGCAGAGCATTCTGTGATGCCAGCATAATTGAACGTTCTGAATGCTCTCTGTACCCAGCCCTTAGACCAGGTTTGCCCCATGGCTCTCCCCCTCCCCACGCGGTCCTCGTTCCTGTTAGTAGGGTTACCACCTCTTGTAGTTTGACCCTGAGATTCCCATAAGACAAAATGGGAGTTTCAGGGTCAAACCACGAGAATGAGCAATCCTACCTGTTAGCGATAACCCAGGGCCCTCATGAGGGAATGCCTCTGCATGGGGCCAGACATGGTCTCTGCGGTGCACTGACTGTTCTGGCTGCACCAGAGCATGAAGGTCAGCATGCACACAGGACACTCCTTAGCAGTACTTGCCAGCTTGCTCCTGACAGCCAGAGATTTCCTTAGCATGCAGCCTGAATTCCCTGTGTAGAGGCTCTAGACCAATCCTGCTCCTTTTGGTCGTTGCGACTGAGCTGAAGTGCAGCTGCAGGCTGAACATGTCAGGGATTTCAACTGCATAGTTTCTGTGATGTTTGTAAGAAGGATCCAAGTTAGCCCTGCCCTGGGATTCCAGATTGCCTGGTCCTGGGAGGTTCTGTTCTGCTGCAAATGCAGCAAGTTGCATAAATTCTCACAATAATTGCCTCTAGCAGCAGAGAATTACAGTCTGAGAATGGAGCCCTGTGAGCTAGTCCGTGGGGTGCTAGTGCTACCAGCTGCTGGCATATATTCTGGGGCCACAGGACTCCCTACTATGGAAAAGGCTATTCCTTTCCTTTCCACCCCACTTGATACCAAGACCTCCCTCCCGTTCTCAGGAACCCGAGTAGTATTCTGTGGGGCTTTTAAAGATATGAGATACTCAAAAATGATGGATTTGCATGCTGTGAAACTAATTTGCCTCAAATGATTTGCATAATTTGAACACAAGTTAATTTGCATATAGCTTGTAGTATCTGGCTTTCCTGGCCACAGGAATTTCTTTAGCAGAGCACAGATGCCCTGGCACATCCACATTGTGTGGTGTCTGGCAGGCAGCTGGCCAGGTAGGCAGCTGGCCAAACAGGTAGCTGGCTCCCAGCAAGCAATGCCACTCTCCATTCTCTCTGACAATCACTGATGACCGGGTGTTGCTCTCCTGCCAGCTTCCTCTTTCTGTCCAAGCAATAGTGGTGTCTGCCTGAACCTCTCTGGGTTTATGGCCCAAGCCTGTTAATGTAGAGGCTGCAGGCAGGGCATCTAAAAATGAGTACAGACCACTCTCTTCCCCAGCTGGGGTTGGAGCTGGTGCTTCAGCTTGTGAGTGAGGAGAAGCTGTTCCATGGCTGGAGTAGCTGCGGGTGGAACTGAGGGATGTGCAAATCAATAGGAGCCCCAAGCCCTGTGGAAATTGTCTTGCTGTAAAGCTAGAAGCTGCAGGTTCCTGACAGTGACCTGAAGCTGCCCTTCTGAGCTCTTGTACCCTGCTCCCAGGGATTCATAGGCTCCCAAGTGGGAAATGGCAAGCAGAGCCCTAGCTCCTGGGGAATATGTGGCTCGTCCGTCTGAGGCAGCAGCCTCACCCATCAGCACACACAGTCTGGCAGATGCTTCTTTTTGGAATGGCTGATGGAGTGCAACTGCAATCACTGGGATGGGCGTGGCCAGCTCAGCTGTATCTCCCCAGAGCTGGTGGCACCCAGGTCATATTGGGGGAAGCTGGGGCCTGGGACTCTCCCCCAGTGCTGGATTCCCTTTGTGGGAGGGGTGTGTGTGTGTTTCAGAGCTGTTAGGCTGCTCTTTGCACATTCAGTTCTTCCCATAACAGTCACTGTGGCAGTACAGTAGTAGCAGCAGCCTCTCTGGGTGCTCACGGAGGAAGGTGGGAGGCTGCAGCTTGCAGAGTCCTTGTTCCAGGGGGTTCCTGTACTTAATTTGTAAAAAAAAATAATTGCAGAGGCCCAAGCCTGTCCAGAAACCACACCTCCCAGCCCAGAGCATGTCAGACCAGAGAAATGAACCCAACTAGTAACTTAATCGCTGGATTAACCTACCTCTCTACAGCTGAATATAAAACAGGAGTTCTTGCAATTTAATCTACACAATGGCCAGCGCAGGGGCATAGGGCAGGAAAGTCATTAATGAAAGCCAAATAACCAGCTTGTTTCTGGCTTTTGCTTTTAACCCTGGAATGGTCAATATTGGCCTTTTCCTGGTCTTACACATTGCAGGGTGCTTTCCCAGGACTCAGCGCTCCCTACCCCCAAATTTAATTGCTGGGGTTGAGCCCTGGCAACCCCCCACCCCTTAAGCCCTAGTTTCCCCAAAGCAGAGTTGTTACAGATGCAGCTACAGAAAGAGACATGCATGTGGCCAGAGCCTGGGTGTGTTAGATGTTCACACCCCTTAGCTGATTGTTCTCAGCTAAGGGCTCTCTGGGGGGAATCAAAGACACTTGTTTTTTTTTTAGACAGACAGCTGCCTCACCTCTGCTCTGCCTTGCTGCTGGGTGGGCTGACTATTTAAAGGTGGCCCACCCAGAGGTGAAGCAGGGCAGGCTGTCTGTGCTCCAGGGCAGCTCTGCTGGTGGTGCTCCGGAACATCCCAGAGCACCACAAGTGGAACGAACAGCCCAAACCTAGAGCAGTGGCCAGGGGCAGAGCAGCATCTGGGTCGCTACGGCTCTGCTTCAGGTTGCCCCAGCAATGCCATAGAGCTGTGGGTGGCAGCCTAGAGCAGTGACCGATCCTCCCACAGCTCTATGGTGCGGGGGAGGGGATGCTGCACGGGCAGACTGTGGGCCGTGCCAGTTGCTGGGTCTATTTAAACACGGTGCTGTCAGCGCTACACATGAGGGATGTGGGGCTGGCCACCCCTGGAGCAGGTGTGGGGCTGGTCTGTCTAAAAACCCTTTGTTTCACTCCCTGCTGAAAGGTCTTGCATTCTCTCTTATGAGGTGCGTGTTTGGGGTGGGGATGTGTTTGATAAGGAAGGTAAGGGAATGGGCTTCAGAACTTCTGGGTTCTCTCCCCACTCTGCTACAGACTTGATTTGGGAACCTAGGTCAGTAATTTCTCCTGTCAGTGCCTTCGCTTCATTGTGTACACAAGATGTGGTGGGTGGGTGACAGCAGGTTATGATTTATCCAGTACTACATGCTTATAATTATCAGAAATCTTCTATGATTATTCCTGTATTTTCAACAAGCACGTATGTAAATCATTCCTGTTTGGTGTCCTGTTAATTCTCAAAAAATACTAATTATAATGATATAAGAATGGCATGAATCAGACCTATAGATTAAAATGTATTAATGTAACTGCATTAGTCACAAGCAATTCCAACGATAGACAGAATTAATTAGAAAGGTTCACAAAGTAGTAACTCTCAGCCCAGGAGAGAGAAGGTGTTGATATGCAAATGCTAACTGTATGTGAGACACACCCCAGGAGGCAGAGGAAGCTTGCGGGATGTTTTTAGCAGCAGGCAGAGCTTATTACAAACAAACTAAAATCAAATTAGCACTGGACTGATCAAAGACTGTTTGCTCTATATAAACTGAGAATAATAATAATTTTTGTTTGTCCTTGGCTGTCTGAACAAAGGAGAACCCTGTCCTGAAGAACAGGGCTCTGAAAGAACCTTGCTAAGAACTGGACGGAAGCTGCCTGCAGAGGAACAATGTGCAAACTTCAACAGAACTTTGTCAATGAGTTTCTGGGTAAATTGATAACCCCATTTTAAATTGGGTGAACGTTCCTTTTTTACATACCTATACCTGTTTTTTAAAAGTTATTTGCATGATGCTCCCGTTTTTAGGGGCGCTATAGCCAGTGGAGTAGCAAACCCCCAGAATAATAGGGGACAACTCCCTCCACCCCCTGATCTCTCGCTCCTTTTTTAGGTTGCTGTAAGAGACGAATATTTACTGGAGAGTGAGCTTTTGAGGGTTTAGCCTGTGTTGTTTTCAGTCCTTGTTTTGAGGAGCCTGGCTGCCATCTTGGCAGCATGGGGTGTTGTAGGCAGGTTATGTCAAAACCAACCGTCCTCCACTGGATCCGGTGGAGGGCAGGGGGAGGGCTGCACCCTCCCTACGTGGTTGGTGCAGTGGAATGATGGGCTGGCAGGTCTCAGGAGGTCTGGCTGCCACTGGTAGGCAGGGTTGGGCATGGCAAGTTAGGCCCTTGTAAGCTGCCCCGAGATGCTGTAGGCATGAGGGGGGCAGCTAATAAATACAAAGAATTTTTTTTTAAAAATAAAAATAAATAGATACCTTAGGATTCTTGCTGATAGTGTGTGTGTGTGTGTGTGTGCGCGCGTACAGGGGTTTCTGTGGGAGGGGGGGGATCACCTTTGTCCATGGAGGGATGGCTTCGGACAGGGATTGTGTGTGCATGTGTAGCTTGGGAATAGGGGGAGGGCCTGGAGGGTCAGGCAGCCTTACAGAGAGACAAACAAAGATGGCATCCTAGCAACCACATGTGGTGAGTTAAGGCAGAGGAGTCTAAGGCAAGGAGCTTAATCGGGGAGAAGTGGCTCTCTCTTGGCCGGGTAAGCTCTAGGTCCCATGTCCGGGATGGGGCAGGGAGTCAGGGGCATGGGGGGAGCCTGGGACGGCAGGGAGTTTGGGCAGGCAGAAAGCTGGGGTATGTGTGAAGCTGGGGCAGGTTGGGAAAGTTGCAGGGATCAGGCAGACAGCCCTAGAGAGGCTGCCTGCACCAGCATCTCTCTGGTGGGGTTCTCTCCCTCTGCAGCATCCCTGGCTGCAGAGGGAGAGAAGGATCCCCTGGGAAAGCCAAGGTTGGTGACGGGGCCTTCCACTGCTCAGCTGCTACTTGCACAGGTGGTCCCCAGCTTGCTGCCCAGCTGAGCCACATGGAATCCCAGCCAGGGCCTAGCTAATTGGCTCTGACAGAAAGCACACACTTCAACCAGGGAGCAGTGTCAAAAAGGGGAGAGCTAGTGCTACACACAGAAACAGGCTCTCTTCCCACTCTGTATTTTGCAATGGCCCTGGGGTGAGCAATATGCTCTCTACACTGGGGCAGAAATCATTCTGGCTTAGCTGCAATTAACACAGGACTGCAAAGGGGAAGGGGGGCTCCATGGGGTTGGATATACTAGGACTGACTGTTGAGGGCTTCTGAGACCTTCCACAGCAAGTGGCCCTGGCTTGGAGACAAGCGGGCGCCCCTCAGTTACCTCAGAGATGCTCTTTACACCAAAAGACTAAAGCCAACTTCTTCTGAAAGGGCTGGGAGCAATGGGAATCCATGCTGGCTCTTGCCCACCCAGTCATACCAAGCTTGCAGCTGAACATGAGCACCTGCATGGAGCTTGCTGCTGGCTCAGTCCAGGCAGGGGGTCCCAGTGGCTCAGCCAGGTGGGTACAGAGCAGCAGTAAGTGCAGTGAGGTACCATCCCAGGAGCAAACCAAAAGGTGTGGGGCAGCCTAGTGGCCATGGGACACTAGGCAGCTTGCAGGGAGCGGGGATTTCTAGGGGTCTGAGGCTGTAACAAGGGGCAAATATCTGAGGACATCTATAGGACTGGACCTTCCTATATCCATGGGTCATGGCCCAAGGTTAGCCAACCACATGCATGTAAAAATGAGATCGGGGCAGAGGGGTACACCCTGATAGTTTGAGGTATAGACACCATCCCCTCAACTTTAGCTCCCCAAATTCCTAGTGGCCACATCAAAAGGGAGGGGGTATTTGTTTTAACTTGGACATGTGGTGGTGAGGGTCAGGACATGGAGCTGTCCCCTATTATTTCTGGAAGTTGCTACTGTTTGCTATAAGCACCCCTAAAAATGAGAGCTTCAAGCAAACAACTGTGAGAATCAGAGGTGTAGCTATTATAGGAGCACGCGGCAGTGATGTAACTATGGGTGGGGCACATGAGGTGACTACCCTAGGGCCAAAGGCTCCAGTCCAGGAGCAGTGGAGGAGACTGGTGTCTCCGCTGTGTGAGAAATGGGAGCATGCAGCCAGTAAAGGAATCTGCTTCCCCCTCCCCACAATCACCAGGGCAGGGTTTGGAGAAGGAGGGAATGGGCAGGGCAGCGCTTACCTCATAGATATAGTCAAAGAGCTCTAGTATTGTGAGGATACTAGCACCAATGAACAGGCCCATCTGACCTCCAATGTCACCTGGGGAGACAGAAACATAGCAGCGTGGTTACTCCCAGGCTGCTGCAGATAGGGAATGGAGGGGGACACCAACACACGGAATCCTCAGGAACCATTGCAGTCCCCTGTGCAACATCACAAGGGACCAGAATTTCCATATGAAAGTGACTGTATGGCTGCTATGATGGTGCTGTCTCTGACAGTGTGGAGGCAATTCCAGAGTCAATGCCAGGGCCTATTGGAGCTCTGGGGACCCTTAGCCCCACCCACAGCAGTCCTAGCCCCATCTCTCTCTAGCCAGACTTGGAGCCAGTACTCCTACTTGTAGGTGGAAGGGGACAACCCCAGGGGAATTCCACTTGGTGGAAGAGATGGCTATCAGGCAGCCCAGGCTCAAGGAAGATGCTGTCATGCAAAGAGAGTACATGCCTTGCCACCTCACTACAGCTGGTGGGAGTGGCTGAGGGTCACAAAGAGCTAGGAATAAGCAGAGAAAAGAGGAAACCGCTCCCTGGACTCTAGGAGAGTTTCCAATGAAACCATGGCCCTAGAGCAAGATTCACTTTGCCTTCAAGAGAGCAGGCTCTGCATGGTGAGTGATAAGTCTCCCTGCTCAGAGGAGACTCTCCCTGTGTGTGCCACTGGCAGGCAGGAAGGGGTAGCCACTATCACACTCAGTGTGGTCGGTGTCAAGGTTGAGCTGGGTGGGAAGAAGGCAATGGGTAAGCAGTCTACTCTCACTACAGTTGAGATGCAAGTGGGGCAGAGGCCTTGACTTCATCTGTAGTCAGACAGAGGACTATGCTACCATGTTGCTGCTCCCCCATCTCCACTGGGCACAAAGCAGGAAGAGAGAGCATCAAAATCAGTGGCAGAAAAAGGGACTCTAGCAGGCTACTCTCCCCAGCAGAGATGGAAAGGGGAGTGTCTCCTGTACCTTCCTGGGAAGGGGAGGACACAATAGGGTGCCGGTGGGGGTGGGGTGGGGTACTGCCCTCTTAATAAAGCTCTGGTTGCCTCTAGGGTAGGGCAGGATGCCTGAAGCAGAGAGGGCAGTGCAATTTCCATTACCCACACTCTGTATCTCTCTCCGGCTCTTCTGCACTGAGGCCAGTCAAACCACAGCTGAGGCACTAGCTCACATCACAGAGGCCACTGTGCTAGCTTGATTGGAACCCAGGATCTCCCCAGCCCATCTGTCCCTGTGCTCAGAGGCTGTGCCCAAGGCCATGGCGCTGTGTTAATGCTGAGGAGAACGGCACAGGTTCCTTGCACCGTCCACTCCTTCCCTCTGGTTTTGTGTCTACAGCATGACCAAACACTACATTAATGTACCATCAGCAGGTGTATTGAACTGCAAACCCAGGCAGTCTCTCTCTGCTGGGGCAAGTCAGGGTCAGCAGGGGGCTGGTTCATGGTTTACTCATAAGACAGGGATGAGACAATGCAGGGGTGTGGCACCTGAGAGGGATTGCACTTGAGAGCTCTCAGTTGTGTGGGAGACACTCCATTCCATGTGGTCAGGGAGCAGCACTTTTCCCTCAATGGAGCTAGCCCATTGGGAATCCTGAGTCTTTCAGCATCAGGGCTTTAGCTATAGCAGTGCATCTGGTCTTGCCCCCCCTGCACTGCAGCTGGCTCTCACCACTGAGCATGGCAGGGAACAGCTACCTGATTCTCCCAGCCCCCTGGAAGCATCTTTGCTGAGATGCACAGGAAGCAAAGCTAGCTAGAGGTGCTTTTGGCTGCATGTTCCTAATCTGTCACTGAGCTGCAGGAAGGAAGCAGCGTTAGCAGAAAATGGAGACTGGATGCTCTGTGATAGTCAGCCAGCGTGGCTCTGCAGGGGATACAAACAAGGCAGTCCTCACCCCCATGGCTTGTTCCCCTCCCTCAATCCTGCCTGTAACTGTCATTATTTCATTTGCTAGTCCCATGATTTTAGGGCTTTCTCAGGCCCAGGGCTATGACCCTTGGGATAAAGGTACAAAGGTTTTGAATATCAGCTCCCAGCCCCCCTGACTGCGAGGAAAGGTTCATGCCTTTCTATGACTGGGGCAGTTCCTATGTGGTCAGAGAGCAGAAGGAGGAACATGAGCCTGAACAGAGTAGATCAAAACCTGTGTGATTGCAGTCAGTCACAGGAGAGCCTGACAGGAGAGCAGAGGGTGTTGGGTAGGGATGCAGGCACTTTGGGAACAGGCTAGCAAGCAAGGTAGAAGCCCACAGCACCAGAGGCTCAGTGTGCTGTCTTGGCTTCCTGTGTCCCCTGCAACTTCAGATAGGGAGGGCTGGGTGGCAGCCTGGCATTCTGGAAACCCACATTCAATTCTTAACTCCCCATGTGTGAGTTTGGGAAAGTCACAGAGAGAGAGAGTTTCAAATGTAAACATGCCCCCTAAGCTAAATTATTGTACCAATGAAATGTGATCCTTTCCTTGGAAAATGTACATCCCTCAAGTTTTCCAGGCCTTAGTTCCTCATCTGTGCAGTGGGTGAGCAGTAGCCCTGCTTCATGCATGTTTGTGGAGATAAAGATATCAATGATTGTATACCTCTCAGAATTAGGGTTGCCACTTCTCACAGTTTGACCCTGAGACTCCCATTTTGGCCTATGGGAAAGTCAAGTCGCAAGAAGTGGCAACCCTACTCAGAATACATCCCAAATGATGCTAGACAAGCATGAGCACCTAAGCTAGAAAGCTCCAGACTAGAAAGCTAGAGTGTTTGTGAAACAACCATCCAAACTGAAGACTGAAAGGGGAGAGCATTTTTGCCCCCTCCCCAGTTTTTAAAAAGAAAATATTTTAAAAACAAACAAACCCAGTTATGCAAACAGACCATCCTCTCCCATAAGCCAGAGCAGAGCCCCTGACTTTCCAATTTCCTTGACAAAGCTCTGCCACTGGAGCTACAGAAGCAATGGGCAATCATTTTAAAAAAAAAAAAAAATTTGAGAAAAACTTTGCATATTGCCTATTATGCAAAGAATTGTTAAACAATGATGATTGCTGCAGTAGTGCTAACAATCCAGCAAAGCTTTGGGACAGATTGTAAGAGTCCTGGGTTCTATTCCTCAGTGTGTCCCCCCTCTGCTAGCTTATTTAGAAAATGAAGGATCAGTCCCTTTGGAGCAAGGAACTGATGGACAGGAGTCTAGCTAGGTTGAAATGGGCCTTGGTGCCATCCCTCCAAGAGGAAGGAGATGCAGCTGCACCAAGGAGTGTGAGCCTCAGTGCAGCTGCACTGCCTGTCCTTATTAAAGCTACACCTCTGCTAGTTGACGGAAGAAAAACAAAAAAAAAGGATGCGGTACATGGGGAAACGTATTCAGTAGGAATGAAATTCAAACTTCCAGCTTGGGAAATGTACACCAAGGCTACCCAAACCCCAGGGAGTTGGGGCAGAATGTTGCCTCTTAACCTTCCCTCTCCTCATCCTGGCCCAGTTTGTGACTCTGTCATTAGAGAGCGCTCCCAGGAATGATGCAGGAGGATTACAATTACAGGAGAAATGACTCGCTTGTTACGGTGTCAGTGGGGAGCCCGTAGCCCCGGGGGGTAAGGCTTGCTGTTATCTTAGCCCCATTTGCTGCTTTCAGTCTGTGTAAAAGCTGCCAGACTGGATGCCCATGAACAGCATGAGTAGCTTCCATGCTGTGGGTGCTGGGCAATTTGTGCAAGACCTGGAGGTGGCTTCAGGTTGGAGCTTAATGATGAAGTATTATCACCGACCGGGCCAGACTATTAGGCCTCTCCTGCTGCCAAAGATGGAATGGGCCACAGGGACACGTTGTCTGTGAAACTGCACATTTCACTTGTGAGCCTCTTTGGGTGAAAACAGACATAACACTAACACCCCTTTAACATTTCTTATGCATGTTGCAGGGCTGCAGAGGGCACCAATACAGCCCTGCAACATGCATGAGAAATGTCAAAGCGGTGGTGTTAAAGCGGAGTTAGCGTTATGTCTGTTTTCACTCTCTGGCTTGTACTAGAGCAAAGAACATGCTGGCACGACCCAGGAGAAGCTCACTGCACACACACACACACACACACACGTGAAGAGCTCTGTGCGGCTCGAAGGTTTGTACATTCTCACCAATAGAAGTTGATCCAATAAAAGATATCATCTGAACTAGTCTATCTCCATCACATGCATGCCCATGGGACACTAAGGTCAGGGAATAAGCACACATGGGTTGCAACATGGCACTCTGATGGCAGGAGATGAGTACACACACATGGCTTACAACACTGTATTTTTACTGCAGAGACACACACAACACAGATTACGATACAGTACTCTGATGGCAGGAGGCACGTGAGCACATGCACGCACACACACAGAGAGGTTACAACACGGCATTCTGATGGCAGGAGGTGCATGCACACCCATGGATTACAACTCTGCTCTGACTGCAGGGGTCGCACACACATACAGGTTACAAAACAGCACTTTCACTACAGGGGACAACCACACACACACACACACACACACACACAAAAGGGTTACAAAAGTGTGCTCTGAAAGCAGGGGACACACACAACTTACAACACTCTTCTGACAGAGGGGGCTCTTTCCCCGGGAGGATGCTAAGGTTGTGGGGTCAGGTCACAGACACCTGGCCAGCACGGCTGATGGAATGCTCTGTATTATTGACTGTCCTGCCCAGATCAATAGCCATTTCTCGTGTTAATGTGACCCTCATATGGGATTTTAATGGCAATGGAACACTTCTAGAGCTCCTACTCCCACACCCGAGGCTACCATATGTCACACTGACCCAGCTGCTTCAGACAGACATAGAATGGGGGGCTGAAAGGGACATTTAAAAGCTATCTAATTCAACTCCCAAGAGGCATTTGTCTAACCTGTTCTTAAAGGTTTCCAACGATAGGGCCTCCACAACCAATCTGGCAATCTAACCCACTGCCGAACTGTCTGTAGGGTTAGAAAATTCTTCCTGATGCATAGACTAAATCTTTTCTCCAACCCCATTCCCTCTAGTGCCTCAGAGGCCAGAGAGAACAGCAGGGCACCATTTTGCTTAGAGCAATTTTCTACGTATTTGAAAACTATGATCACGCCCCTTATTTTGTCACCTTTGTTCCAGGCTAAACATTCACAGTTCCATCAGTCTCTCTCTACTCATAGTTTTTGCCTTCCCACCCCTTTATTATATTTGTTGCTGTCCTCTAAACCCTCTTCAGTTTGTCAATGTCATAAATTGAACACAGTACTCCTGATCAGGGCTGAGAGAGAGGAATGATAACTTTCCTTGTCTTGCAGACAATACTAGTGCAACCTAAAAAAGGATTTGCCTTTTTGCTGCTGCGTCGCATTGTTGGCTCATATAAAGTCTGCTATCTATTATAATCCTCAGACCCCAAATGACTCAGCAATCCCAGCTACACTGGCATGAATCTGGAGTGATTCAATTTATTCCATAATCCTGGCACTCTGGGGTGAATCCGAAATGCCCCACTTCGGTCAGCACCAGCTACATTCATTGCAGACTGAGACGCCAATCCTCCCTCTCTCCTGATCAGAAAAGCGGCTGCTCCCAATTCTGGGCATATTTGATGCCCTCCTTGCCATTCTGAATCCATCCAGCCCTTTGGAGTTCAGCATATGGATCAGCTCATGGCCGGGGCTGGGATGCAAAGGGCTCGGTTGTTGCAGGCCAGGCTTCACTTAAGTCTGTCAGGACCTCTGACTGGTCTGGAGCCTGTCTGTCTATGCCAATTCTGAGAGGCATGGAGTGCAGCTGCCAGATCTCTGTCCCC
Organism: Sphenodon punctatus; assembly: GCA_003113815.1. Classification (NCBI taxonomy): domain Eukaryota; kingdom Metazoa; phylum Chordata; class Lepidosauria; order Sphenodontia; family Sphenodontidae; genus Sphenodon; species Sphenodon punctatus. The sequence continues at coordinate 1,248,139 of QEPC01002185.1, read as the reverse complement.
AGGAGACCCCAGTAGTCCCCATTCAGATGGTTGCATGTTGTGTCCTAAGGCAGGACTGGTCCAGTTTGAGGCGGTGGGCCTGGGTTGTCAAAGCTCTGGGAGCCATGCTTTGCATATTAGCTTCACCCACAGCAGCCTCCGCCTCAGTTTCTCCCCAGACAAGGCTGCAGCTGTCGCTGCTGTGGGTGGGGATGGGCTGCAGCAGCAGCAGAGCAGGCGCCTCCTCATTCACGGAGTATCAGCTCCAGCCAGGGAGAGATCAGGCCAGAGGTTGTGTTCATGTTGGGGGAGAAACCTCAAAATCCAAGGTTCTGGGCTACAGCCCCCCAAACCCTTGTATCAACCAGGCCCAGCATATCTCAGAGCAGGCATAGGGAACCCCAGCTTATGGTTGGTTTTTTATTTAGCTCCATTCCAATTCCTGGATCTGCCCCCTAGACCCCAACTCCTCGCCATAAGTACTGAAGGTCAATGCTCAAGGGGAAGGCAGCAGAAGAAATGGCAGAGCACTCAGATTAGGATCTGCAGGTCACATCCATGAACCAGACCACCTCCCTCCCCCTGCCCTGAGCACCCAGTGATGGTTGCCTGTTACGGCGGTTGGCAGAGCTGTCTGGTTACGCGTCGGTCCCTGCCCCCCTTCGGGAATGTATATTCCATCCCCTGACATGACCTGGCGTGGCCACTCCCTCTCCAGGATGTGCAGCTGCTGAGGTTGCTGCATGTTTGTTTTTACCCATAGTGGATTGAGAGGCCTCCCTCTCTTTTGATCAGAAAAGAAGTTGCCCTCAATTCTGGGCATGTTTTATACCTTTGTTTTGTCTCCATCTATGTCACTTGCGACCAACACGACAACCACACTTTCTCTGGACTAAGCACAAATATGAAAGAGGAGAATTTTGGAAGATGCAGGTCAATGTCTCCACATTTTTGGTGCAGCATGACTAGCCTTTTTCACAAGAAAGAGAAGGTTCCCTACCTTGGTCCAGAAAATGAGGGGTGCTTGGAGGGATTAATCTCTCTCCTGTGGGCTCTGCCTGCCCCGTGCAGGACTAGGAAGGCTCAGGGAGTAAGCAGGACTTTGTGCTGAATGGATCCCGTGTGATTGGAGAGAAGCAGGTAAACAGGCACGTATGTGCATGCACAGGTGTGCATATGAATGTGTACATGTCTGCATGCATACAAGGGTGTATGTCTGTGTGCACATATATAAATGTATGTACTTGCATGTGCACATGTATGTGTGCCCTCCCTATCTCTCGCCTGCCCCACCATCCCCCTTCTCCCAATCTTATCCCCATTCCCTGCCTTCCCCCTGATCAGCTCCCATTCTCCTGCTCCCTAGAACTGTCACTCCTCTACCAATAAAGCACCCTACATCCATGATCTCTTCCTCTCTCACTCCCTCCAGCTCCTTGCCCTTACTGAAACTTGGATCTCCCCTCATCCCCGACTCTATCACCCCTGCTACCCTCTCCTTTGGGGCAGGGGCGGCCCCTCGCTTGGGCACGCCCCAGCCCCAGTCTGGATGCGCGCGGGTCGGCGCTGGCACTGGGGCCAGCTCCAGATGTGCTCGTTGTGGCTTGCTACCCACCCGCAGCCCTCTTCTGTATTTGAGTCCCCGCGTCTCTTCTGCACATGTGCACCATCCGGGAGACATTCTTCCCCGGGCTGGCGCGCATGCGCAGAAGAGACACAGGGACTCAAATCCAGAAGAGCTGCGCTACCCGTGGGTGGACTCCGTGCGCAGGCGCAGGTTCTGTTAGGTCGGCACTGCTGCCAACCTAACAGAATGGGCTGCACGCGCAGTTTTTGGGGGGCGTGACCAGCTTGGACAATGGGTTCTTATGGAACCCATCATCCAGCTATTTTAATGGCCTGGAGGGGCGGCTTTGAAGCTAACCTAACAGAATGGGCTGCACGCGCAGTTTTTGGGGGGCGTGACCAGCTTGGGCAATGGGTTCTTATGGAACCCATCATCCAGCTATTTTAATGGCCTGGAGGGGCGGCTTTGAAGCTGCCTCTCCAGGATGCACCGCGGCTGCTGCGGGTGGGCGGGGTCTCTCAGACCTCGGTCACTCGCTTCCAGCCCGCTGGCAACCATTGCGGCGCCAGCATTCCCAGCGGTGACGATGGTCCGGACCTGCTCTCTGCCATCAGGTAGGGACCACCGGGTCTTTTGCCAGGGGATTTGGGGACAGTGAGGGAGCGGGGGGTGTTAACTGGGGAGTGGAGGCAGGTGGGGACATGGTGGGGGAGTGGGGGCAGATGGGGACATGGTGGGGGCACACGGGGACAT
>QEPC01002185.1:1224797-1242730 GCA_003113815.1 Sphenodon punctatus | reverse complement strand
AAATAATAATAATATGCGTTGGGGTATGTGCAGTCCCTGCAGGGATCCAGCCTGCCTGGCAGTGGCCCTCCTAATGGATGCTGTCAGGGTTAGTTTGAGGTGCTGTTACACGAGTTGACACAGATGATTTCAATTGCTGTTGCTTGTTAATTGTGAGTCTAACACTGCTGTGTTTGAGGAGAGACTGGTTCTCCTTGTCACCCTTCAGTTCCCTTCCTGTCACCCAACTTCTCATCAATACAATCAGCAGCTACAGTGCTGTCTGGCCTGGCCTCAGCATGTGAGTCTAACGTGTGATGGGAGCTGTGTTCACATACCTGCTGTGTGTGTGTATGAGGGATGGGTGTGGTTTTGTGTGTGTGCACATGCCAAAAAGAGTTTATGGGCGCAGGCAAGGTGGAACTGAGGCTGCTTTCCCATGAGCTGCTTCGGTGCTGCGGGAGCATGTGCTATTAAAATCTAGCAAAGCTCCCGTCTCGTGGGAAAGGAGGAATTGCGGCTTTCCCACTGGCAAGCTCATGCAACAGACAGTAGGATTTCACTGTAGACTGCAGTCTGAGGGTGTGGGTGAAGAAGTGTATGTGTGTGTCCATAGAGGCGTGAGGGGGAGCATATACATGTCCCTGCCTATGCATAGGTTTGGTGTTTCTAATCTATTGCCCCAGACGTCCAGGGAGATCATTGCATCTGGTCTGCACTCTGGGCCCAAAATCTGTTGTGTGCTGCCCTTACCCCTGAGGGCTCTGTCCAGGGTGCTCAGTGGTTGCAGGGATTATTAACAGGCTGTGGATTTGACTGCTGGTTTGATTTCAGCCTGGGATGCTAGTAATTGACCATTATACTGTTTGGGGCCTGCAAGGAAACAGTTTCCTCTCAGACAGGAGTGTGGACAGGCCCATGGCTGCATGTGGGGAGCCCAAACCTGGGTAGTGAGAAAGGCTGCAAGTCCAGGTTTGTTCTGGGTCAGCATGGGGGTGGGGGTGTTCTCCACACTACAGTGTGGGCTGGGCTACAATCGAAGGGCAGTTTGTGGTGGAGACAGGATCTTGCTCTGGCCAGTGCTCTCTTTGGCTGCCATTGAGCCCGGTGCCCACTACACTCAGTATGTAAGTTGCAGCAGACGACCAGGCTGTGCCTGGGCAACTTCTGCAAGCGCATCCCCCCAAAGTGAGCATGTTCTGCGCGAATACAGAGTGGCACCACATGGCCATGAAACCTGCCTGTGTGCCACTCCAGCAGGCGGGCGAGGGGAGCTGGCACAAAGCAAGCGCTTTCTGGCACAACATCCCTACAGCTCTCACACTGCAAGGCCAGAGCACAAACTGGCACCACTGAGAACATCTCATTTCAGGTACACATGGCAGTCATCAGGCTCCTCAAATGGCCTCTAGTCTCTTTGGAGACACACACTCCCACCTCCTTCCCTGCAAAAGAGCAAAGATCTGCCCCACCCCAAGTCACACAAAGCAGGAAATTGGCTCTCTGCTCTCTCCCACTTCTCTACTGGGTATAGAAGGTGTAGTGCAGAAACCCTCCCTCACCCTGGGCATCACTTACAGGAGAATCTGCCCTGCCTATACCCCCACCTGGACATTGTTTCCCACATCCCTGACCCATGGAACCCCCACACTGACTCCCCTTGCAGACTGAGTGGCTGCCTCACATGCACAGACTCCAAGTCTGTAGCACTCTGCACTCACCGAGCAAGGCTGCTACTTCATAGGCTTTCTTCTGTTCGATGGTCTCATAGTTGAGTGCTTCAAAAAATATATCCAGCACGAGAACGTTCTCTCTATGGAGACAGGACAGGGGATCAGCACCCACAACCACTGCTGAGCACTGCACTGACTGGGCAAAAGGAAAGGAAGAGCCTGGCTTGCTTTCCCCATTACCCCAACCCTGCCCTATAGGCAGGGCCTAGCCAGAGCCACACGTACAGCAGAACATGCACCCTGGGGCAGAGCACATGGGACAAGCTGTGGCTGGTGTCAGAGCCAGGGACCTTCCGGCAGGGACACCCTCCTCCCTGAGGTTGGAGGGAATTTGCTTGTGGCAGATTATCCCACAGCTGCCACTGATCTGGCACCTTCCCTCAAGCAGCTGGCACTGGGTACCACTGGAGACAGGAGAAAGAGCTGGTGGTGGGACCCTAGTCCAGTTTGCACCCCCACCCCCTGGCCCTAGATGCTTCAGAAGGAAGTGAGACCCTGCTCCCTACATGGACAATATACAGCAATAGGTTCATGAGTGTGTGTGTGGGTAGCATCTCTTTAGAGAGAGAACTGGAATGGGACCACATCCCCTAGCAATGGGACTAGGAGGGCACGGGAAGGTCCTACTGTATAGGTCTGGGATGGCTGCACTGCTCTCCCCTGCCTTGAATAAGAGACACAGCACACCCAGTTAAAGCCGTATGCCCCGCAAACTCACGCAGGCTCTGTGCCCACCATGTGGACCAGGGGTAAGAGCTGGGCTACAGTCTGCCCTCTCTTTCATCAAGAGGAGCCTGAAAGTAGGATCCCCATAGGGATTCACACTCACTGTCCATGCAGATCCCACACTCCAGAGACCCAGTCACTCAGAGCATGTGAGCCATGGAGGGGGCTCGAGAGTCAAACAGTAGCTGGGGTGGCCCTATCTATAGACACTGTTCCACAGGGGAGTCAGAGAGACAAGTGACTCAGCAGAGCTAGGAAATGAACTTCCACATCTCCAGCAGCCATCTCTGCCCCCCCACTCGCCTGCTCACTCTCCTCAGCTTGCATGGTAAGAAGCCTGGGCTTTCAGCACACAGTGACTGAGGCCTGCAAAGGTGCAGTTGGCAGCAGGCCTTGTTTTTCAGTAAGGCTGGGGCCCCTACACCAGCACAGTCCCTGCCCCAAACAGCTTACAGCCATGAGATATGGCTGTTGGGTTGGATGCAGAGGCTCAGAGTCCCACTGGGCAGCTGGCAGAGCAAAAAGGCACAAACCCCTGGCTCGCAGGCCCCTGTTTTCTGTGCTTGACCAGGCTAACTCCCCACTCAGCACAACTGGTCTGAACCGGGCTTGCTCGTCACTTACGAGATGTACTTCTCTGACTTGTTGAACTTCTTCTCGAGGTACTTGGCTGAGGTCTTGCTGGGGATCTTCACCATGGAGAGTTCCTTGTTGTAGCGCGTCAAGTTGCAGGGGGTCCGGCAGATGCAGTAATTGCTGTCCCTCTCTGCAAGCAGTCCTGCAAATAGAGAAGCTGGCCCATCTATTACAGCAGCTCCTTGACCTTGTGGGGAGACAGTGCAGGGGCTGATTGCTTGGGAGCTTCCCAGGGTCCCTCCCAGATTAGGCCAGGTGGGAAGGGCAGGGAGAGGCACAGTTGCTGATCAGGGGCTCAGGTAAGTGAATGCTCACCCGTCCCCCACCCCCCGCATGAGAGATAGGGAGAGCCCTTCTGGAGAGAAGCAGGGGCACATATGCAATTTCATAGCCACTGTAGTAGAAATTCCCATGTCTAATCATCTCAGGGGTTGCTTTCTGTCCAGATTAGTAGGGACTCAAGGCTGTGCAAGACTCCCTAAGGCAGCTCCCACGATGTCAGGACCCAGCATCCTCAGGGTTCAGTGGCACTGGCAATCTCCGCAGCACCATCACACCTTGCCCTCCTACCTTCCACATAGGGTTCCTCTGTGGTGGCTCGGCCACACCCCTCCAGGCTTCTGATAGGCCCTTCACTTCAGCTTTACCCTACCCGCATCAGCTTCTTGATTGGCTGCCTCTACAGCTCTAAGGCCTCCCAGCGGCCATAGAAAACCGGCTGGAACCATATTTCCTGTTTCTCCTCCTATGCTCTGTCCCTGTATTAGTTCACAGCAAATCTAATAAGTGCCAGAGGGATAGCATGTTGTTAGTAATAGCGTTAAGGCTGTTTGCACGGAAGCTTGGCTACAACTGTAGCTACAGAGTGAGAGAGCCAGCCTTTCTGTGAACCAGGAGTAGCTGCCACCTCTGAACCAGAGGCATGAGCTATGTTTGCCTGAAACTCTCCTGCTCAGTGCAGGGTGTTGCTGGCAGTCGGGGACTGGTGTTCTTTGGTGGCAATGGGAAAAACGCAGTGTACATAGATCCCTGCTGGCAGAGTTAGGGAGTGTGTGGACATGCTGGAGACCATCAAGCCTCTGGCACCAACACCAAGCCCACTCCACCAGAGAGGAGTAAAGCTTCCTTTCCCTCTGGCACCTGGACTAATCCCATCCCCATGGAGGGGGCATGAATCAGTGCCTTGAAGGTTGGGGGCAATGGCAGTGCAGCCGTTCCTTGGTGTACCGTCTCCTCAGCCCCTTCGATACCTCACTGCACAATGCTTCCACAGCATAGCAGTTACTGGGGAGCCAGATCATGTGTCGGGAAGGGGACTTGCTGCATGCTGGCATACTGGGGGACAGGTCAAGGCACAGTCAGGCTTTGCGTGGCCAGATATGTGAATTTTAGAGGACACATGAGAAATGCAGGTTGCAGGGCTACATTGGCTTCAGTGCAGCCCTGCATCCTGTATTTCTCATAAGTGTTCTCTAAAATTCACATATCTGGCCACCATAGTCAGGCTCGGGCAGAGCAAGTGTCAGGATCCTCTCTCTGGGGAAGTGTAAAAGAGATGGCATTTATGGAGTGATTCTCCCATCCTTGTCAGTCACTCCTGGCTCCCAACAGTCAGAGTTTTAGGGACACCCTGAGCATCCTTGCACCCTGAAATCCTTGGCACGCTGACTTGTGCTGCACTCTGTGACCATCTTGACTACCAGTCATTAACACTCCCATCCTCTGTGAACTTGCATAATAGCTCAATGACACTATTAGCTATGTCCCATGGCATTGATTTCCAGAGAGTAATCATGGGGTCTGTGGGAAGGTCACTTTGTATGGTTTATTTTAGCCCTGCTGGCTGTTAATTTCATTGGGTGCCCCCTAATTCTTGTATTATGAGAATGTGTAAAGAGCAGCTCCCTCCACTTTTTCATCTGCTCATGATTTCATAAAACCCAATCATATCCCCAATCATCTGCCTCCTTACTATCCTGAAGAGCAGTAATTTTTAAGTCTGTCCTCATATGGAAGCCAGACACAACTTTGTTGCCCTCTCTGCAACATTTAAAGTCCTTTTAGAGTGAGGGTGACAGAACTGCACACAATAGTCAAGGTGCACCATGGATTCATATAGTGGCATTAAGAAATTTTCTATTTTACCTTTTCCCTTTCCTAATCATTCCTAGCAGTCGGTTTGCCTTTCTGATTGCAGCTGCACGTTGAGCTGATGTTTTCAGCGAACTATCCAAAACAACTACAAGATCCCTTTCCTGAGTGGTGACAATTTAGAAACCAATGTTGTATATTTATTTATTTATTTATTTATTTAAACATTTGGTATCCCGCAACCCATCCCGCCTCAGGCGGCTTGGGGCGGCTCACAAAGAGTCATAAAACATATAAATACAAATATAAATAAGACAAATATACAATTTGTACAGGTAGGCTAGCTTTATTTTTTTCTCTGTGTGCATCACTTTGTACTTATTAACATAGAATTTCATCTGCCATGAGATGGGGGGTACAGGCATGGGGAGAATNGAACTATCCAAAACAACTACAAGATCCCTTTCCTGAGTGGTGACAATTTAGAAACCAATGTTGTATATTTATTTATTTATTTAAACATTTGGTATCCCGCAGCCCATCCCGCCTCAGGCGGCTTGGGGCGGCTCACAAAGAGTCATAAAACATATAAATACAAATATAAATAAGACAAATATACAATTTGTACATGTAGGCTAGTTTTATTTTTCTCTCTCTCTGCATCACTTTGTACTTATTAACATAGAATTTCATCTGCCATGAGATGGGGGGTACAGGCATGGGGAGAATGGGGAGCTATTCCATGACCCTCTGTGAGGGGGTATTTGTCAGAGGTAGCTTGAGGGGGGTATTTATTTGGATTTTGGGATGGGGTTGTTTACATTCTGTAAACCTAGCGAAGTCTTTTGCAGAGAAGGGTGGTATAGAAATTTAAAATAATAATACATTTTATTGCCCAGTCGCTCAGGATGTCAGCGTTGGAATGGGTCCAACCCCTGCTTGGCTGCAGGATGACTACAGCTACAACATCCCAGACAGATGGTTGTCCAACCTCTTTTTGAAAACCTCCAGTAGCAGAGCACCTACAGCCTCCCTAGACAACTTGTTGCACTGCTGAACAGCTTTGTCAGGAAATTTTTCCTGATATCTAACTGTAATTTGAACCTGCTATTTCTAGTCCTCTCCTTTGTATCAAGAGAGACAAAGTGGTTAGAATGATATCTTTTACTGGACCAACTGTTGTTGGTGGAAATAAGCAAGATTTCGGGCCACACGGGGCCCTTAATCAGGCATGTTGCTCTACACTTGCTCAGTTTATATATTTCTACTGGCTAAGCTACATGACCGAGGAAAGGCCCTGTGTGGCCAGAAAGCTTGCTTATTTCCACCAACAACAGTTGGTTCAATAAATAGATAATTCAAACCACTTTGTCTCTGTCATTTGGGACCAACAAGGCGACCCCACTCTATCTCTGGATTCCTTTGTATCAATGAAGAACAATTCCTTTCCTTTTCCTTTGTGACAGCCCTTTAGATACTAGAAGACTGTTATGAGTTTTGATATCCTTCTTTAAGTCTTCTTCAAAGTCTGTTTGGGACTTAATTATTTTCAATAATTTTGTATCATCTGCAAATATGGCCACTTTCCTGTTCACTCACTTTTCCAGATCCATTACTGAATATGGTAAACAGCACTGTTCCCAGTAGAGACCCCTGAGGCACACTGCTGTTTATGGGTCTGATTCTATACATGCATGCATGCATGCTGTATACAAGGGTGAGTGTGCACAATGCACTGTGCATGCACTTTGCACGTTCTGTACATGCAAAGTCCATGTAATGCATTGTGCATGGTCTGCATGCGCATTACATACATAGCCCAGCTCTCCAGTGTGAAAATCATCCATTTATTCTTGTGCTTTCTTTCCTTTCTTTTAAACCACTTATTGATCCATGAAAAGACCTTCACTCTTGCCCCATGGCTACTTAGTTTTCTAAGAACGTATGGAAAGGGACTTTATCAAAGACTTTCTGAAAATTCAGATACGCTATATAGATTGGATCAGCATAGCAGATTGGTGAGGCATGACTTCCCCTTACAAAAACCTTGTTGACTCTTCCCCATCATGTCATGTTTGTCAGCATCTCTAATAATTCTATTCTCTATTATTGCTTTTGCCAATACTACTGATGCCACGCTCACCAACCTGCAGTTTTCAGGGTCACCCCTGGAGCTTGCTTTAAAAACAGGTATTACATTAACTCCCCCACAGTGCCCAGGTTCAGAGGCTGATTTTAGTAAGAAGCTGAAAAATGTTAATTAGTAGTTCTGGTGGGGGAGATGACAGAGGCTCCATCTACTTTTCTGGCTGTTGGGAAATTCATATGACACGGGGAAGCAGAGTGGTGCAGGGGACGCCTATTAATGTGAGAGTCAGAGGGGCCAAAATAAACGAGGAGGCTGCCCCCCCTGCCCTTAACTCAGAGGACCTATGCCCCTTCTGCCCCGCCCCCTTTTAGATGCACATGCCCTCGTGCTGTATTTGCAACACAGGACTGTTACAGGGGGAGAAGCCACTTTCCAGTAGAGGTGGCATGTGGGGTCTCTATCCTCTGATACCACCCCACCCCTCCTGAGATTCCCCATGGCAACAGTGAGAGAGAGCGCCCCTCCCCTCAGGGGTGACTCACCCAGCGCTGGTTCGGCGCACTCCTTGTACTGCTCCGGTGTGCAGAACGGTGCGTCCCCTGTACAGAAAGAAACACCAAACAACAGTTGCCAGCTGCAGCAGGGGGCTAGAGCAGGGCAGAGCAACAGAGAACCGGGCAGAGAACCGGGGGTTTGTCTGCAGGGAGGAGCAGACAATGCAGCCCTACAATCTGTATTTCTCATAAGTGTCCTCTAAAATTTGCATATCTGGCCATCCTACTGGGGAGTGAAGGGAGGCAATCAGAACTCCCCAACAACTGGGCTGTGACTCAGTGAATCTTTACGGCCTTGCATGCTGAAGGCTGCCTGTGCCTGCTATGAGACAATCCCAGAGCAGCCTTCTGCAGGCCCCAACCAGCTGGGGGTGACAGGTCCAGGCTAGTGTTTGGATGCAGAGGTTTCCATGGCTCATCCAGGTGTGGCTTGAAGAGACACTAGCAGTTAAATGGTTGATGCCCTTCTCCCTCAATCAGTTTAAATCCTAATCCCCCAAATAAAGCAGTGAATTTACCCCATGATCCAAATTCAATGGGTGACATGCATCCTCCACCCCTCCCTCTCCTGGTCTATGCTGCTCTGTGGCAAGGCTGCACTGTCCATTCACAACTTTGTCCTCTGCAGTGTCACAGGGTGCAAGGAAGCTCCAGATACATTCCCTTTGTGGTCTCTCCCCATGGATGCTGCTCTAAGCTGTACCCCGCTGCTCTCAGCATCAAAGTGCTGCTCCGTCAGCAGACTAGAGAACATAGGGTGCACTGGCCAAGGGAGGGAGAGGCAGAGGCTGCTATGCAAAGGGAAGGGGAGCTAAGAGAGCTAGAGGTGGGGAAAAACCTTCTGAAGCAATGCAGGCTGCTGATGCCTGTGCAAGTTTGCCCAAATGCCCAGTGTCCCCATCAAGCACAGAGCACCTTGAGCAGCGAGGGGAAGTACGGCTGTAACATGGCGTTCCTTTGCCCAGAGCAGGGCCCTTTGACATCTAACACTATAAGTCTCCACCCCTGGTCCCAACAGGATCTGGGAGTTCCAGGCAGGGATTAGTTGGGGGCTACAGACCTGGCCCCAGGTTGGTGATGTGAGGTAGCAGAGCTGCCATGGAGGCCCTGACTGGCTGCCACACCACCTGGCAGGTATCATGGCAGACTAGCGTAGGAGTCTGGGGTTGGAGACTTCCAGGCTGGACCACTGTAGGCTCGGACTCCTGGGAATCCCTCCAAGCCCGTGGGCGGTGTTGCAGCAGCATATGCTGGGGGTGGGGAGGTCTGCCAGGATGGGGTGCCTGTGGCCAGCAGCTTGTGGCAAAGGCTGCCATCTCCATTCAGCTGGTGCTTGGGGAGGCTGATTCTCCTGTCTGTCTTAGTTACAGCACTGGCCCTTGGTCACTGACCTCAGTATTATTTATTTATTACAACTTATATCCTGCCCCCTCCTGCTCCAAGGCAGCGTACAAATATATTAAAACCATATATAAAAATAATGTTAAATAATGTTAAATACAATATATAAAAAAACCCATAAAATTACAATACACAGAGTAGAACTACAATTTCAGTACACGCGAGCAACACTGCTGCTGGAACGCAGCCCCCAGACAGTGCTTGGGAAAGGGGGAAGCTGTCCATGGGTCTTGAATGCCCCTGTAGACTGAAGTCCCCTCTGGGGCTGCCTGCTGGCTGCCTGCTGCAGGGGGAGAGCCTGGCTGCATTACCCATCTAGGAAGCCCCCAGCTGGTTCAGGCAAGGCACTGACCTGGCATGTGCACCATCTTGCAGTTGCAGTTCTCTACAATGTACCGCGTCTCGCAGTCAATCCTGCACGCCGTGATGCTGTAAACTGGAAAGAAGTCCAAGCCCATTTCAGAGGAGCGGCACTCTCCCCATGGAGGGGGCAGGTATGTCAGCTGAAAGAAAGTGGAGAGCTGCCTGTCAGCGTATGGCAAGGCACAGCTCCAGCTAGTGCACGAGGGCACTTTGGAAAGCCACTGAGGAGAAGTGCTTCTTTAGCATGAACTTTGGCTTCCTGCTAGTCTCTGAGTCTCTTGTGCTAGGCTGGCCCCTACAACCCTATAGTGTTGACTGGGACAACGGCCATCCGGGAGTGGAGCTGCAGCGTGGGTCTGCCCCACAGATGGATAGCAGCTCCGCTCCAGGCTGGTGCCCCAGGTTTGGCTGGCCCGCTCCACCGGTGGCACTCCAGGATGTTCCGGAGCACCGCCAGTGGGCACAGCCTGTCCGCCCCCACATTTGGCAGTGCCACCTTTAGATGAACTGGCCACCCAGGGGTGAAATGGGCACCAGAGCTGCTGGCCATCTAAAGGCATTCACCATGTACTGAAATGCGGCTTCTTCTGGGGTGGGGATGGCCATAAATACTGGAATCTCTCACCGTGTGTGTACTGAAATGCAGCTGCCTCTGGGGTGAAGGCAGCCATATATACTGGAATCCCTCAATCCCTCACTATGTAGAATCACAGAATCTTAGAGTTGGAAAGTACCTCAGAGCCGCCCCGAACTGTCTCAAGAGGGGGCGGGATATAAATATGAATAAATAAATAAATAAATCTAGTCCAACCCCCTGTTCAATGCAAGAAATCCACAGCTACAGCATCCCTGACAAATAGCCATCCAGCCTCTGTTTGAAAACTTCCAGCAAAGGAGAACACACCAGTCTGTTCCACTGTCAAACAGCTCTTAACATTAGGCACTTCTTCCTAATGTTTAGCTGAAATGTGCTTTCTTGTAATTTGAACCTCTTGGTTCTAGTCTTGCCCTCAGGAGCAACAGAACAAGTCTTCTCTATCTTCTATGTGACAGCCTTTCAGATATTTGAAGATGGCTATCTCATCCCCCCTTAGACTTCTCTTCTCAAGGCTAAACATACCCAGCTCCTTCAACTTTTCCTCATAGGACTTGGTTTACAGACCCCTGACCATCTTTGTCACTCTCCTCTGAACCCATCCCAATTTGTCAATGTCCTTAAAATGTAGTGCCCAGAACTGGACACACTGCTCCAGATGAGGTCTGACCAGTGCAGAATAGAGTAGAACGATTACTTTTCATAACCTGGCCACTATACTTCTGTTAATGCAGCCTAAAATTGCATTAGCCTTTTTAGCAGCTGCATCACACTGCTGGCTCGTGTTCAGCTTGTGATCAACTACAACCCCAAGATCCTCTTCTCATGTATTGTTGCCAAGCCAGGTATCCCCCATCCTATACTTGTGCATTTTATTTTTCTTGCCTAAAAGCAGAACTTTACATTTATCTCTGTTGAATGAAATGCAATCACAATTCTACTGTTTTCAAAAATCCTAAAATCAGCAGACTTACAGTCAAATCTCAGGTGATCCCCCTGTGCCAGCTTCCCAGCCCCCCCATGCCAAGTAATTCCCTGCCCCAGCTCCCCAATCTCCCCCATACCAAAAGACCCCCTGCGCCAGCTTCCTAGCTCCCCTCATTCCAAGAGACCCCCCCATCACTCTGTGGCTGCAATTTAACCCCCCACCCACCCACTCCCAGCACCACTCCCCACTCACAATTTGGTTTTGGTGTCAAATAAAGTTATGAATTTTAGTTCCCAGGCCCGTCTTCTGAGGGTGTTGTGTAGGTTTCCTTTGAGGAACCATTTCACCACAGTCACTCCATATCAGATCTCTCAGTCCTCATCCTCAAAAGAAACCTACACAACACCCTCAGAAGACAGGCATGGGAACTAAAATTCATAACATTATTTGACACCAAAAACAATGGACTTAACAAAGACCTAGATTTTTCCAACCACTACAAAAATCTGTAAACTTTGACACAAAAATTAATAGACTTAATTAGACTTAATAGACTTAATATAGAACCTATATTTCTTCAGCCACTACAAATATCTATTATACCTTATAGTCTACTTCATTTTAAATTTTTGTTATTCTCTGTACCAAGTTCCTAGATATCATTCTAACTACTTTGTCTTCCTCCGTAACTGATTGTCAGCTGAATACTCAACCTTTGTGTTACTGTGAACCCAGTTCCTTTGATATGCGTATTCCCTTCACCTGATAAGCTGTTTCCCACTATAACCCCAACCCATATGTTTTCCCTCTCTCTGTTTACCACTACCTATTGTTTCTTTGTCTCCTACACCAATATATTATTTTATAGCTGTTTTTAAATGTCTGGCACATCTCCCTCTCTTTACCCCCCTCTTACTTGCTACCTTGTCCTAGCCACTCCCACCTATTCTATGCCCCTTCATATATACCAGCAGTACATTTGCTCATGTTATATATGTCTCCTGGCTACACTACATGCCTGAGGAAGGGCCATGTGTGGCCTGAAAGCTTGCTTATTTCCACCAACTGTAACAGTTGGTCCAATAAAATATATCATTCGAACCGCTTTGTCTCTCTGTCACTTGGGACCAACAGGGCAACCACACTCTACTTCTGGATCCACCTGGGAGAGGAAGAATCCCCATCTGTACAGGCAGGATCAGGGAGTGGTGTCTTCTAGACTGGGGATGTCCAGTGGCAGGGAACCTAGCTCCACGTCTGCGATGCAGGGTGGGGGAGTACCTGGTGAGTGCTGCAGTCCACTTCTAGACTGAGCCGTCTCCCCCCTCTCGTGCCCCAGCAGTTCCTATCTGCACTGCTCTTGGGCTTAGGCTCAGAGCAGCTGCCCCTTTTGCCCTACTCTACTGACTCTCATGTAAATCCCCACTGGAGCCTCGTATTGTATTGGTGCTGCGTCTCCTAGTGCAGCGCCCCCTGGGGACATGAGATATAGTCATCTGCTGCAGATTCACCTCCCACCACCTAGCGAGCTCTGCTTAACTCAGGACACTGGCACTGAGCCCTAAACAAGTGTACAGCATTTGCTTCCAGCTTCCCTCCTCCTCTTCCCCAGGCCATGTTGCTGTGTTGTGGGGAATCCAGAGCAGCCATCCTAGAAAGCATTGCTAATTCACAGCCCTAAAGATATTGCTAAAAGCAGCGGAATTCCAGCCCCCGCTTCCCAAGGTACTGTGTACCTTGCCCTCCTCATCTTCACCACCTGCTAATATTTACCATTGCTCACTCCTGCTTGCTAAATGCCTTGCAATCTCCTCATCCAGGTTGCAGAAAACACCATTATGGTGTCTGGGCTTTTTTTCAAAGTAGCAGCAGATTTTGCAGGCTTTGCTACAAATACACAATGTTTACCGCTGGCACAGTTGATTGGCTAAATAAGGAAAGCGTTTAAAAGGGATAATGTTAATAATAATCTCATTCTAAAAACATGCCTTGCAATAGGCAGGGATCATACAAATTCTAGGCCAGGTCTATAATTTCTCTTTAGTGCAATTCCCAGCAGCTCCTATGATTCCTGCTGAATGAGGAACCAGGAGACAGGCCATGTGGTGGCAGTGGGGATAGAAGCTGTCAAATGAAAATCTGCCCCCCCACCCCCAAAACACAGACACTTGTGACAGGCTGGTTGCTGAAAGGAGAAAGCAGTGCTTGTGGCTAAAGCAATGACTTGCAACTCAGGAGATGTGGGCCTTTTTCTGGACTTTGCCTCAAATTTTACAAGTGACCTCAGGCAAATCCCTTAAAGAAATTTTTGATTGGCTTGGAACCAGTCTGGCCAGCAGCAGGTGCTAGAGAGCAGTAGTTTGAGATTCTGTGCTTGGGTCAGGGTATCCATTGCTCAGCTGGATTCAGATGCTCAGCTGGCTGCTGGGATGCCATAATCTTCTGCTATGGAAGCAGGGCCTGTCAAAAACTGAAAGGAAACAAAGCATTCATGCAAGTGAGACCATTGCCAGACTCTGATAACAGAGGTAGGTGTGTGTGTGTGTGTGTCTGGGGAGGGACAGGTATTATCTTGCTCCATTCAAAGTGTCAGCTGATTCTACTCTACAACTCATCCTGGTCAGTGTAGTGGGCTAGTGGCAGCCTGGTACACATATCTGTAGACTCCTTGTATCAAACCCCTTTGTTTGAAACAACGTATGAATTGCTTCTTAGCAGAGGCAGCAGTGGGAACCAAACTTTAGCAGGGAGTGGAGCCCTCCCCCTCAATTTTAGCTACAGGCCTGTTTTCATGACACAATTTGAAAATCACTTTTGATAGTCTTGAAATAAAAAACAAACAACCCAAAATTTCCCTTGAAAGCTTGTTTCCCCAGCGCTTTGGAAATATTGCTCTTTTGTGTTGCCACAGGCAAGGCAACAAGACCGAAAATAAATGCTCCAAAATGTCAGTGGCAAACATGGACACTTTTGACATTTTGGAACTTCCTGCACAATTTTGAAAAAAGCAAATTCAAATTTTCCCTGAAACTTAGCAAAGAATATTTTGGGGTCTGTGACACTACTTTTTTTCCCCATCAAAATTTACTTTTGATGAAATATGCCAATCTAGCTGCTGGAAGTATTTCTAGGCCTGTGTCACAAACTGGGATTTCATAGATTCATCACACAAACCCTCACACATACATGCACACATACATGCTCTCAGAGAGTCCTACACAGAGTCACTGTAAGGAAGTGGGTCACTGACTCTTTAAAGAAGCCCACTTCGCCACCGAAGGCCCATCCCTCTGGGGCTATAAGACCCATAGAGCCTGACACACAGGGAGTTGGAGCCTGGTCGCTAAGCCAGCTAAGCCCTGGGTCTAAAGTCTCTGCTGTGCGCTGGCCAGGGTACTGAAACCCTGAGACGGTGAATAGCGAGGCACAGAAGACCAGGGAAGCTGAGGAGAAGCAGAGTCTGAACCTGGGAGCCTAGGGCTGGGATTGCCCTGAACCAGATGGAGATGCTAGCAAAGAAAGAAGTGCATGAATCCAGAACAGAGAACGCAGACTGTTTGGGGGCTGCTGAGATGATGTATCTGGGTGGAGATGTGCCTCCAGGAAGGTGAACAAAGCCTGGGTACAGGTGACCAAACCCTTTTTTGTGGTCCCTAATTTGCATAAGAGGTCAGGCTCTTGCAGACACTTACCCCCACTGGGGGCTGTGACAGTCACACATAGTCAGTCTCACAGAATTACTCACACACATTCCCTACCCCAGGGTTGCTGCCTCATGCTGCTTCTGCCCGACCCTATTTTAGCCTACAAAAAGCCCATGCCTCCTTTCACCAGCTAGTCTCTAAGGTGCCATTCTGCCTCTTCTCTTATAGCATCAGACAGCTGTATCCACCCATTTTTTGAAAACCTCCAAGGAGGTGACTGAATTTTGAAAAATCTCAAAATGGGGCACCCATGCTGTGCCCCCTGCTCGCTTGTCAGAACTAAGTCCCATCTTGGGGCTTGCACTGAGCGAGGATGCAACAAGAATCAGTCTATCCCACCATCACTATCAGTGCTGAGTTGGGGGTTTGCTCTGACAGGAGAAGGAAACAGATGCTCCTTCCCACTTCCAGTGCAAGCAGAGCCTGGATCCTTCCCCTGTCAGAGCAACTCCATTAGCTTGGGGCTGACACTCACAGTGGGAGGGAGCCATTCCTATTGCATCCTCTCTCAGTGCACTCTTGAGCTGGGGGTTTGGTCTCACAGGAGAAAGGTGCTGCCTGGGCGATGAACCCCACAAGAAGCTTTGAGAATCACACAAGCCCCCAATGCCATCTTCAGGTAGTCAGGCACTGCTCACAGGACTCCAGTTTCTGTCTCAACCAACCAGGTGAGAGGGAGGCAAATCAATTTGTCCAGGTGCCAAGATCCCCCTGAATTGCAGACAGAGAGAGAGAGAGAGAGAGAGAGAGAGAGAGAGTGCATTTCTGGGCATGTGCTGGCCTGTTTATCCACTTTAACTAATGAAACTTGCTTTGTTGTTAACTTGTTTTGCACACATGCTCCTGGGTTTGCTGGCTTGGGGGGTTCTTTCCCATGCAACAGCCCTTGAGAATGCCTACCCTAACTTTTATCATGGAACAGACCACCCACCAAGGGTGCCTGTTCTCTGCCAGGCTCACTGGGAACAGGATTAACCCCTCATCTGTCCACGTTGCAAGGGCTTGCTATGCAGGAGGAATATAGCACTCTTGTTCTCCACTGACCTACTGGTCTGCAGGGAACTGGAATGCCTCTCCTTTGAGTCCACATTACTAGCCCCAGGATGGAACTTGTGCTGTGGGTGAGGCTCCTGCTCCCTCACAGGGAGGGCAGGAGCAGTAAGTTGGAGAGTGGCAAAATAGAAAATCGCAGCCCTAAATCAGGTCCCCATGTGCCTGCTTTAAAATTAGAGGGGGAGGTGTGGGGTGTGGTGGCAGCAGGAAAAGTCCAACTTAGGAATTCAGCTCTGACAGTTGTCAGTCCTGTCTGAAGAAGATCCCAGCAAAGCTAGGGAGCTTTCCCAGTATGTTCTCTACCAGGAGTGGCCCCAATAGGCTCCACAGTCCCTGTTGCAATGCACAGCCAAATCACAGGAGCTTGTTAAGCTCCACATTTACAGCCAGGCAAATGGAGAGAGCATCCTCCCAGACTCAGACGAGATCTGCCAAGAGCAGCAGAACACAATGTAAAACATTCCTGTGCCCCCTTAGCTCCCAGTGACTCTCAACCAACTGAACACCTCCCCATTGCTCTGTGAGTTTTCCGTTGGGGTTGGGATTCAGCTGACCTCTGCAGCAGCCTGTTCTCCTCCCCACCCCCCGGTTCCCCTACGGCAATGCCCCTTGCCTCTGCCTTGCTGTCTATGTGAGCCTGCAGCCCACTAGAACTCTGCAGTGGCCGCTCCAGAGACAGGCTTATGACGTAAGCCTCAGTGAAGTCAATCAGAAAAGCCTGCCTCTGGACACTCAGGTGCTGCTGTGGCAGTGGCTTTTGCATGCTCTGCACCACAGGGTAATTTCAGACGTGCATTTGCCACATCCAACCATGCACCGGGATCCGTTTCGGATCCCGGTGAGGAATCAGTCCGGCCATCCTTTAGACGTGCCGGCTGATTCCTACAGGGGATCGGGGAGGGGGCAGGGCTGTGCGGCGTGCAGCCACATAGCTCTGCCCCCCCGCGCTCCCCTGGCCACCCGCCCTCCGGAAGACGGGCAGGCGCAGCGGCCAATGTGGCTGCTACGCCCGATCCCGCATCAGGGTCAGGGCCATGGTCCGGAATCGGTGGAGTTAACAGACGTTACTTTCCACCGATTCCGGACCATGGTCCAGCTAACCACGGTTCTGGACCTCTGGGCGGCCGGAGGTCCAGAATCGTGGTCAATGTATTTCCCTTCCCACCAGGTGTTCGCCATGGTGAACATCTGGCGGAATGCACTACAGACATTATGGTACCACAGCCACCACTGTGGTTGACTGTGGTATCGTAACGTCTGAAATTACCCACAGACTCCATAGCTGTGCTTTGGGAAATGTAGGCCTGACCCCCAGAGTGCAAGGGGTGTGTGTATAAAGGTCACCCAAGGCCAGGCTCCCTGGAGCTCCTACTCCTGCTGTGACAGGATTCACTGCTGCTCTCCAATTCCAGCTAAACTGGGACTTGCAATGTTGCTGGAAGTGGGGCTGTAGAAGGAGTATTTTGCACAGGGCAGCAAAATCCCTTGGGTCAGCCCTGTGGTCTGTTTCCTCTCTGGAGGCCTAGGATGCAGCACTGGGGTGGGGGTGGTGAGGGGTGAGGTGCTTTGCTATTGAAGTAACAAGGGTGAAGAGACTGCCTTTCCAAGCATCTTTGCACAGACAGGCCCTGGAGCCAGGCTTACTGTGGCCATTTGCTTGTCTCATCTCAGAGGCAAGTCATGGGATAGAAGGTAGTGTCTTACTATGGATCAGAAACTAGTTGAAAGACAGAAAGCAAAGGGTAGGACTAAATGGTCAGTTTTCACAATGGAGAGATGTAAAAAGTGGTGTGCCTCAGGGATCTGTATTGGGACCGGTGCTGTTTAATGCATTCAATAATGATTTGGAAAAGGGTGTTAAGAGTGAGGTGATCAAATTTGCAGACGACACCAAGTTATTCAAGGTAGTTAAAACACGAGCAAACTGTGAGGAACTGCAACAGGATTTTACGACACTGGGTGCCTGGGCATCTAAATGGCAAATGAGATTTAATGTGGACAAGTGCAAAGTGATGCACGTAGGGAAAAATAATCCAAACTATGCGTACACAATGCTGGGTACTAAGCTAGGAGTTACCACT
>QEPC01002185.1:1198255-1210757 GCA_003113815.1 Sphenodon punctatus | reverse complement strand
AAATAACCAAACCTGGGTATCTGATACAACAGGAGCAAATACAGGTTATTTATCATCGGCTTTGTTGGAGCTGGATCAGATAGTGTGCCTCCATCCCCTCCTGTTTGAGACCCGTGTGTCAGGACCCAGCCACAAACCAGCAGCCTAGGAATTCTTATGTGGTGCTCAGCTCCACCTAGCAATGGCCTTGTCGACACTCCTTGTCCCAGTCCTTGCCATGCCCCCCCCTAATTAGCTGCATGCTATATATATTAGGCAGTCCTACAATCACAGGAAGCTGATTGGATCATCTGACCGGTCCACTTCCTGCCTGATGTTTGCCTTGTTCTGACCTGCTTCCCTTCCTGTATCTGCCGTGCCTTCAACCCTGGGTTCAAACCTTTCTTTCCAATTCAGATTTGGGCACCATCATCCATGCCTTCATTACCTCAAGGCTAGATTACTGCAATGCGCTCTATGTCAGGCTGCCTCTGATGACTGTTTGGAAGCTTCAGCTGGTGCAGAACATGGTGGCCTGGCTCCTTTCAGGGACATATGTCCGTGAGCACATTACACCTATACTTTACAATCTTCACTGGCTACCTATAGTTTTCTGGGCACAATTCAACGTGCTGGTTTTGACTTTTAAAGCCCTAAATGGCCTGGGCCCCAAATCTGAAAGACTGTCTTCTCTACCATGCTCCACCACGACCCTTATGGTCAGCAAGGAGCGCTCCCTTGCGGGTACCACCTGCCAATCTTGTTCATACAACTAGGGCCTGCAGAGAAGCATTCTTTGTTGCTGGCCTTGTATTGTGCAGCTCCCTTCTCCCGAAGATCCAATAGAGCTCGAGCCTGAGCATTTTCCGGAGGGGGTGTAAAACTTTTCTTTTTAGCAGAGCGTTTGGAAGACAAGGATAGGGGTTGGGGTGGGTGGGCTTTTTAATGGAATTTTAATGCATTTTGTGTTTTTAATATTGTAAACTGCCCTGAGCCTTAGGGGAAGGGCGGGGTAAACATTTAAATAAATAAAATAAATGACCCTTTAGCCCTGACACCCCCCGGCCTCCCCGTATCCATTCCCTGAGTCTGCCCATGCCCTGGACAGTGAGTCCTTACACTATGCACTTTGGCTGAGAGCAGTGTTGGTATCACTGTGTGCCAGGAGAGCCCAGCGGGGTAATGGGAGGCCATCTCTCCAGCAGGGTTGCCTGACTGTGGTGCATACTGTGTGCTGTGCTCAGCACTGCCTGGCACCAAGGCCTCTTCCTAGCTGTCAGTGTCTCCAGACATCAAGATGTGGCAGATGAAAATGCCTCTCTGTACCACCTGTTGCTTTATCTCCATTGCAGCTTCCTTTTCTCCCTGGTGTGTGTGGTGCTACCTGCAGCCTCACAAGGCGACAGCAAGTCGCATAGGTACCTGCATTGGGATGAAAGGCTTCAGGCTCCCATCCACGGTGACTCAGAGCCCACGCTGGGAATTGCTTACTCTACAATGGCGATGGCTGAAGGAAAACAAGCCTCAAATCAGCAGCTCTGTTCAGGGGTGAGGAACTGACGAGACTCATGGGGGCATCACTTGTATTTATATATTTGAATTTGTACCCTGCCCTATCTCCAAAGACTCAGGGAGGCTTACATAAAAAACAATGCATACAAATAAGACCCATAAAACAATAAAAGACACCCATCCACCCAACCCCACCCCAAACCAAGTCTACTCCTGCCTACTGAAAGCATGGCTGAATAAATACATATTACACTACCGTCATAAGATACACTAGGTAGGGCTTAGATAGGGTGGCCATACCTCCCCTTTAAAGAGGATGCTTATGAAAAATACATGATGCAAGGCTGCACTGGAACCAATGTAGCCTGCACCATGTATTTTTCATAAGCACCCTCTTTTAAAGGGGAAGTATGGCCATTCTAGGCTTAGATGAACCCCCAAGGGAAGGGAGTTTCAAAGCTGTGGAACAGCCACTGAGAACACCTCCCTGTGAGCCTAGGTTGAAGAGATCTGGGCCAGTGATGGAACTTTCAAGAGGGCGCTCTTGGCTGATCTTAGGGGTCGTGAAGGGACATAAGGAGGAAGAAGGTCCTTTAGATATGTAGGGCTTGGGCCGTTTAGGGCTTTATACGTACCAGCACCTTGAATTGTGCCCGGAACACTATTGGCAGCCAGTGCAGACACTTAAGCACTAAAAAGCATGACATTTTGCAGACTGTGCATGGAACCTGGCTGTCAAACAGTCAGAAATGACAGTGCCTCCACCTGGGGCGTGGGGTGACAATATTGAGAGCAGTAGCTACAAGCAGCTCACTGGGTATTTTTGAATGGACGTAGGGTGCTCAACCCCAGACCAAGTCGGGGGTGGACCCCCATATCTGTCTGCTTGCAGCCCTGTCCTGGGTCCATTTTAAATGGAATGGCGGCTGCTGTAGCCCGTGGTCTGCCTGCACAGCGCCCCCCTCCCCTACACCATAGAACTGCAGGTGGGGCACCTGCAACTCTATGGTGTTGCCAGGGCAACCCCCAGCCGAGATCAGGGTGGCAGTAGCCGCCGGCTGAGCAGACGGACCGCAGCCCTGCCTCCAGTCGTTGCCCCAAGGGTTGGGCTGCCTGCTCTGCTAGCAGTGCTCCTGGATGTTCTGAAGCATGGACAGCCTGCCCACACTCTGCTCCACCTGCACCACGTGCCGCCTTTAAATGGACAGCCCGCCTGGGGGTGAGGCAGGGCAGAGGCATGGCTGCTGTTCATGTGAAGACACCCATTGTAGCAGCAGAGCTGGGACTGCGCTCCTTCCCTTCTTCTGGTGGGAGTGTCCTGTTCTGCAGCTGAGTGCCAGGCCAGCTCCAGAACAAAGCAGATGTCCAATCCAGGGCTGTAATCCATGGGCAGGGGGAACATCTGAGAGCAGTTCCAGAACCATCACTGCTGCTCAGCTGCTCTCTCCTACTGCTGCTGGGAGGCACTAGCAGCTGTTGCAGCTGCAACAGCTGAGCGGCAGGAACTCCAGGACTCAGCTCCTGTTCCCTGGCTCCAAGATTCAGCTCCCCGTTGTCCTTCTGCCAGTAACTGCAGGAGCAGCACAATTGCATGGACTCAATAAGATTTCTATGCAGCCTCTGAAATTGTGGCTAACCCATGACCCTAGACAGGCAAGGCCTAACAGTTGTTTGCTTCAGTACAGAATCCTTGTGACTCCTGAGTTTACTCTTACTAGCAGTTCTTTCCCTGACGTCAAGATCCTGTCAAGCCCCAGCCACCAGCTGGGGAGAGAAAGGGTGCTTGATCTAACACACAGATGATTATGACCTCAGGAGTCACATCTCAGCAGCAGAGTTACATCTCAGGTGTTAATAATAGCAAAGATGACTATAGCTCTAAGGCAGAGGCATCTGAAGGCCCTTTCAATGGAGGTCTAAGGAATGTCTCCGTGACACTGATAAAGTGCAGTTTGAAGGGTATCTCTCTTCATTTGCTTTACAACGGCAGTATAATAGAGTGCCAGATGCCACCATTTAGTCATCTGTAGTAGAGAAAGGCACCCATATGTTTCACATTACATGATAAAGAAGAATAAATAATCAGCATCTCCGATGGCATCAGCTGTTTCCCAAGCACACTACACACAAATCTTTTAAGCCTTTTAAATTGTATTTGGGATGTAGGTGATGGGATCAGCAAATGATGGATTCATGATCAGATATTTAGTTTAAATACTTCTTGCTCAGCTGGCCTTGGATCTGAGCCACAAGGTTGGCACAGTGGCTCTGGGAAAGGCACACACTGAATACTTAATCACACCTTCTCTAGAATGACTTGTTTGGCTGAGATACAGCTGACTTTAGAGTAACACACATGCCCCTGCTCCCCTCCTGCTGACTCCATCCATATGTACTGGACACTGGGAGCTTGGCAGCTCCAATCTAAAGCTTGCAGTGCAAGGGGCTCAAGGGCACTCTGAGTGGCTCTACTGACTCACTGAGGCACCTGGTTCTGATGGGATTCATCAAGCAGAGCTGAAAAAGTTATTTGTTTTAGTACCCATGGGCAATACCCACATTTCAGGTACTGCACTGGGTACCCAATGGGTTACCTGGGTACAAATTAGGTACCCAGAAACGCCAAAACAAATACAATCAAGTAAAATCCCCTAACACACAGCTCCCTAAACCCAGCCTGCCAAATGCCTAGCCAAACAGAAAGGTCTTACATTGCCTCCAGAAGATGACCAGGTCTGGGAATAGATGGTACGTGCTAGGGTGCTCCTGGCTGACCTCAGACACCTTTGCAATGTTGGGTATTTGCGCCGTCATGCTTTGGTCCTACCCGGGGTGAGGGCTCTCACCCTGGGCAGGATCTTGCCTGGCTGCCGAACAGATGTGTCAGTGGCCTGGGACGTGGCCTAAGAGGGTGAGGTGATGTGCCGATATGATCTGCATGATCCCGCCTCCCGCGTTGCTGAGCAGGGCTTGCCCACCTCTTTGACAGGCAGTCGCTGTGGCCTAGGAGGCCACCGTGCCTGCCTGGAACAGCCCTGGGCCAAGGTCAGGTAGAGCAGGCCATCACACATGACGGCACACTCTACCCCAATCAGGAGATGGCTTTCCTGGGCCACGGCGGTGCTTAGCCCGGGCTGTGACTTGGCGATGGGCCCGAGATACAGCCCGGGCTAAAACCTGCCACGGCCCGGGGAAACCCTGGGTCTGGCCTGGGGTAGCATATGGCAGGCCGGATCAGACATGACAGTCCCACGGGTGGCCATGCGGGTTAAAGTGTGGCCGCCCATGGTACCATTGTGTTTGGAAGTACCCATTGTGTAACTATTCTGGATTCTGATTGCTGCCACCTGGTTAATTAAATGTAACCTGGTTAATTAAATGGTTAATTAAATTTAAATTAACTATTTACAAATGGTTAATCATTGTTACAAGCCCCAGGGCCAGGGTCAGAGCTGTGTGTGAGATCCATGATGGAAGCTAGCAGTGTGTTGTGTGAGCTTGGGTTGAAATAAAGGATGTGTTTTCCAGTACTATAGTATTTTGTAGCGGCTTCAAGATATTACATTGGCGATGAAGGTAAACTATAAACAGCAGCCAGCAAGCTCTTCACATGGGGGAAGACCCTCTTTTATTGCAAGGAAAAGGGCTACTTATGGAGCAATGAAAGATGCACAGCAGGAGGACTGGCTTCAATATGCAGAGAGACTCTCTCAGTATTTCATTGCAAAGGATACAAAGAACGATAACAAGAAACGTACAATTTTATTAAATGTTTGTGGAGCAAAAACATATGGCTTAATTAGAAGCTTAGTGGCATCTGAGAAATCCAGTACTAAATCCTTTGATGAACTGGTTAATGTTGTGGCTCATCATCACAACCCCAAGCCATCAGAAATAGGTGCAGTGCTTTAAATTTAACAGTTTCTCTTCCCCCCAAAAAAATCAGGGATGACTGTGGCAGTTTCTGCAGCTGAACTGTGTTGTTTTTTGGAGATACATTAAATGCCATGCTGTGTGACAGATTGGTCTGTGGTATCAATGATGAAAGAATCCAGAGAAGCCTTTTATGTGAGTCCACCTTAGATTTTAAGAAAGCTCCGGAAATAGCAGAAGGCATGGACATCGCTGCACAGCACGCTTTGGAGCTACAGGGAGGCACTAAGCAACCTGTACTACATAGCCAAACAGTTGCAGACCAGTGCACAAATGGTCCAGCACTTCACATAAAGCAAATGAATCCTCAAATAAATCAAGGCATATTCTATGGGAGCACAAAAAAATACTTCAGATGTGGGGGTAAACATGATCTCCTGACCATACCGGGATACCAAGTGCTGGTTTTGCCATAAGCAGAGGAACCTTACAAAAGTGTGCATTAAGAAAAGAAAACTAGAAAGGGAGCAGGGAGGCTACAAAAAGATATTCTTCATGTTGCTGGGGAGGAAGAGATGCCCAAAGCAGAGAGCTCAGTATATATTATCTTTAATGCTACTGGCAAAAGCCAAAAGGAAAAGGCACTGCAATTGGATGTTACACTTAATGGCCAAAGACTAACTGCATTTAGGTAAGAAAAATCAAATGTACAAGTATAGCATGGGTGATACCTTGCTTGACAGCAGTACATGTGAAAAGGATCTCGGGGTTGTAGTTGATCACAAGCAGAACATGAGTCGGCAGTGTGATTTAGCTGCTAAAAAGGCTAATGCAGTTTTAGGCTGCATTAACGGAAGCACAGTGTCCAGGTCACGAGAAGTAATACTTCCACTCTATTTTGCACTGGTCAGACCTCATCTGGAGTGCTGTGTCCAGTTCTGGGCACCACATTTTAAGAAGGACATAGACAAAATGGAAAGGGTTCAGAGGAGAGCGACAAAGATGGTGAAGGGTCTGGAAACCAAGTCCTATGAGGAAAGGTTGAAGAAGCTGGGTATGTTTAGCCTGGAGAAGGGAAGACTAAGGGGTGACATGATAGCCGTCTTCAAATATCTGAAGGGCTGCCACATATAGATGGAGCAGACTTGTTCTCTGTTGCTCCTGAGGGCAGGACTAGAACCAATGGGGTCAATGACAAGGAAGCAGATTTCAGCAAAACATTAGGAAGAACTTCCTAATGGTAAGAGCTGTTTGACAGTGGAACAGACTGCCTAGGGCAGTGGCGGGCTCTCCGCTGGAGTTTTTCAAACAGAGGCTGGACGGTCATCTGTCAGGGATGCTGTAGCTATGGATTTCCTGCACTGAGCAGGGGGTTGGACTAGATGGCTTCTGAGGAACCTTCTAACTCTAATATTCTATTGTTCTAATTTATTTCAGGCATGCCACATGTCTGTGTGTAACTGCATGATATCCTGGTCATAGGAGAAACTGAGTCAGAACACTTACAAAACTTGGACTAGGTACTAGGTATTAGACTGGCTGATGCAGGTATGTGTCTTCAGAAAGAGAAGTGTATCTTTCAGCCCCCTGAAGTCATTTATATAGGACACAAAATCTACGCAAATAGCCTACATCCAATAGAGGAGAAAGTACGGGCCATCACAGAGGCACGACCACTGAAATTGGTGTCTGAGCAGAGACATTTTTTAGGTATGCTAATGTATTATGGTAAATAAATACCCAATGCATCCTCCGTATTGGCTCCCTTACATCTACTTTTACGGAAGGGAGTGAAGTTTCACTGGGGTCAAAAACAAAAACTAGTGTTTGCAGAAGCAAAGGAATTGTTAAAGTCATCAAAACTTCTAGTTCATTATGATAGTTCATTATGATAGTTCTAGTTCATACTGAGCTACTGTCCACTTCCCTAATCAACCCAACCCAACTTAAAAATGAGACGGGGAAAGACCCATTATTGTCTCGAGTGCAAAGAACAGTTACAAATGAACTCCATGAAACTCCAAGCATGGAACTCCAACATTATTACTCTCAAAGGGACTCTTTAAGTAAGGAGGCTTATTATTAGGATCCAGAGCAGTCATACCCTGAGCAAGTCAGCCGGCAGTGTTAAAGTTGTTACATGAATCACACCCTGGTATAGTCTGCATGAAGGACCTTGCATGCAGCTACATGTGGTGGCCAAAAATAGACCAACAGATCAAGACCGTTGTGCAACAATCTTCAGTTTGCCAATCCAACCGCAATGCCCCACCAAAAGCCCATTACACCCATGGGAGTGGTCACAATGACCTAGGGCCTGGCTTCATGTTGACTATGCTGGTCCATTTATGGGGGAAATGTTTTTAATAATAATTGATGCACATTCCAAATGGATTGAGAAGCACATAATGTCCTCTTCTTACAGCTGAGGCTACTATTGATAAACTACAACTTACATTTTCTACTTTTGGACTTCTTGAGACAGTGGTGAGTGACAATGGTCCCCAGTTCACTGGTGCAATTTTTCAGGAATTTATGGGGGGAAATAGCATCAGACACATTAGAATTGCAGCACACCACCCTCCTTCAAATGGCGGAGTGGAATGGGCTGTACAAATCATAAAAGCGGGAATGAAGAAGATGGCATCTGGTGGTAGCATAGAAGCCAAGTTGGCCAGGTTCCTTTTCTGGTATCGTGTGACACCACATTCCACAACGGGAAAGTCACCTGCAAAATTCAATGGGAAGGAAGCTAAGAACACACCTGGACTGTCTACACCAGGGGTGAGGAACCTTTTCTGTCTTGTGGGCCACGCTGAATATTAGTACGAGCTCCGAGGGCCACATAGAGGTTGGGGGTGGGGGTGCTTAATGGGTTTATTCAAGAAAAGGAAGGTCCACATCATGAATCTGTGCCATGGATCTGTCCCCTACCCTTGTGTGCATGTCCTCCTCTCTGCTCCATTATAATGAGCTCAGTTTTTCAGTGCTTGGGGGTAGAGGATGGATCCAGGGTCCAGATCCAGGCATTGGAAAGGGGCCACATAAAAGCTTGCCAAGGGCCACATTTGGCCCCTGGGCCTGAGGTTCCCCATCCCTGGTCTACACTGTGATGAAGCTGTAGGGAAAAGCAAACATAGCTGTTTGCTGTTTTGCTTCCCAAAAGCTGTTAGGGAAAAGCAAACATAATCAGAGTAATTACACAACATTACAACCACAACGGGGATTAAGGGAGGAGCTGAGGCAATCTTTCAGATATGTGGAGCCCAGACTATTTAGGGCTTTGTAAGTCAAAACGTGGACATTGAATTGTGCCTGAAAGGCTATTAATAGCCAGTGCAGACTCTGGAGCACTGGTGTAATGTGCTCATGGCTACCCAACCCCAACAGAAGGCAACACTGCATTCTGCACTAACTGCAGGTTCCAAACAGTCATCAATGGCACTTCCATGTAGAGAGCATTGCAGTAGTCTAGCTTTGAAGTTACGAAGGCATGGATTTTGGTGAATCTGATAAAAAAAGGTTGCAGCCTTCTCACCAAATGGAGTTGGTGAAAAGTGCTGGAGTTGGCTATGCTGCTGACAGTGTTATGGTGCCAACACCGTAGGGCGGGGCCTATTCAGTGGTGACTCCTCATGCAGACAGACTGACCACAATACCAAAGGAGGATGTCATCCCCAGCAAGAAGATGATCCTTACATCCTTCTCAGGGGGGGAGGTGCAGAAGGGACCCTCAGTCATGGGGGTAGCCCATCCCATCCAAGCCTGGCAGCAACCTATGGAGCCTGGGGGCATTTATTCCCTCTAACCCCACTGATTCTGCTAATGGAGACATGCTGGGGTGATAACAGAATTGCTGAGTGAGGGGCGATGGAGACAGTGCAGCTTAATGATCGGAACACAGTGTAAAAGGGAAGACATTATTGCCAAGCTCTGCTTGGGAAGGTTGCTGCCAGGCCTGAATGGGCTGGGCCATTGCCATGTCCCTAGGGTTGGCAGGAGTGGCCGGAGCCAGAGGTTTTTGCTCCCTCCCCCACCCTTGTTTATCCACCAGTTTGGCAAATTGGCTGGCTTTTAACAAGTGGTTTGGGTAAAATGGCCTGAACCGAGAGTATACCACCCCTGCTTATGTCCCAGTGACCTGGGTCACTCCCACCCCCCGCCCCCGCTGACTGCCCCTCCCTCCCACGCTGATATGCCTGAGTCCTCCCATGGGCTCCATCCCCATCAGAGCCAGTGCAATTAAGATACGGAAAAAGCCAATTAAGCTAGTTAAAGTTCTTCCCACTGCAGGCCCTCCTCTGCGGCAGCCTCTATGGACTACGTCTGATCTGAAGGCTGCTCCATCCTGCCTGTTTGATTCCTGCTCATTACAAATGGCAAGGAAACTCCTCCTCAAAGCTGCCTTATTAGCTGGAATCCATTTTTAAGAAAACATACTTGCTTCTTTCCCACCAAACAGATGGGAGGTGTTAGGCCAGCCACCCAGGTCTTTGGGCTTCAGCACAGCTTAACTGGTCCCCATGCCACTGCCGAACGCCATGCAGGACTGGAACCCCCCCTGCCCCTAGTAACCAGCTGCTGTCTCATGTTCCTGGCGACACAGTCCTGCCTCTTGCTGGGTGCTCTGCGGGTAGATAGTAGAGCGTGTCTGAGCAACTGGAGGTTCCGGGGGGGGCTATTGCTGAGGAGCTGCCTGGGCTATCATCCTGCCCCTGCCCTGGGTGATCTTGGGAGTCCAGCCTCTGCTCCTACTCTTCTCTCATCTGCTCTGCACTTACCCCTGGTGGGACTTGTATTCTCCCCCCAAAACCCTGCTATTATCCCTATCCCTACACTGCTCCTGCTCTGTGCACCCAGCCAGGAAGGAATTCAGTGCCCCGTGCATCTACATCCCTGCTGCACTGGGCTGACTCTCAGGTGACCCCTGTCTGGCTTGTGCTCCTGCCTCTACATCACCCTGCAGACTGACCTGGGAGTCCACCCTCACCTAACTCAGACCCCTGGCTCTGGCCAGCCCTTGACAAGTCCCTGGTGTGACTCTGCTGCCAGGAAGAGTGTGGGGGCAGCAGATGGCGCTCCGGTGCCGATATCCCTTGTGGCTTCTTTGCCTGCCCCAGTTGCCCTGTCCCCACTAGGGTTGCTACCTTTCACAATTTGACCCTGAGACTCCCATTTTGGTCTACGGGAGTCTCAGGGTCAAATTGCAAAAAGTGCCAACCCTAGTCCCCATCTGCAGATGCCTTCCATGGGGTACACATTAATCTGCTCAGCAACTGGCCAGCCAACAGAGCCTGCTCTTCCCCCTGCCGCTGGCTGCCCATCACATAGGAACGATTCTAAGCAGAGCTTGACAGTAATGACTTCCTTTTCCCACTGCGTCCTGATTATTAGGCTGCAGCTGCAATCCTATTATCACCTCAGTGTGCCTCCATTAGCAGGATCCAGTGAGATTAGAGGAAATAATGCCCTCAGACTCCATAGGTTGCTGCCAGGCCTGGATGGGCTGGGCCATGGCTGCTCAGTGTATGGGTGCTCAGGCTGGGCAGGATGGATGACAGGGCTGGGCTCAGGGGACCAGCAGCTGGTCTGGTCTCAGACTGTGAAAAGTCCAGGGTGAAAATAAAATTCAGGGCCCCCATAGCCCTCCCCACAATAGCCGTGCCCCTTTAGCAGTTGGCAGTCTGGTATTTGTCCAGTCCACCCAACATGGCTCTCCAGGGGCCTGTGGGAGACCTGCCATTGTCATGAACTTTAGGAGTGATGGCAAGGCCACACAGGAATGACAGTAGTGTTGCTGAGGCTCTTGGGGCCCCACAGGACGATCGGTGGCGATGGAGCAATGGGGTAGCGCTTTCTGTGAGACTCCCCAGACTGTGAGACTCCTAAGGCTGGCCCTGAGAAGCAGGGTACCCCCAAGCTATTATCCATCCCCTTGCACAGCTGCCTTCTAGGCACTGGGGTGGAGGAAAAGGGGATCACAGTCCCCCTCCCCCAAGTTTGGGGTACAGAGGACAGTCTCCTATTTAATTCCCCCTCCATAGCAAATCTTCAGGGTGACAGGATAGATGGTATCATCTTTGGGGCCTTTAGGGAGAGTGTCCCTGTGAGAGGAAGGGGACCTAGTTATGAGGACTAGGGCTATGTAAGGAGGGAGGGGAAATTTTGTATTTCTGATTTCTATTCTGGTTTCAGTGTCAACTGTGTTTTGTCTTAAATTTTTGGACCCTGCTGGTGACCCCACAATAAACAGAAAAGGACCCTGTGCCAGTAAGCTCCAGCCAGGGGAGTCCCACACCCTTCCTCTACCCCAAGCAGGGGAATCTCGCTCAGTGGTGTCATTCATTCAACATGAGGATCTGGTTTCCTGGCACCAGTTTTGCCTCCAGCTGTCTGGAGAAGCAGGCCAAGCCTCTGAACCACAAAACATTCCAAAATTATTATTAATTATGATAGGGCCACAGTTGTGGCCCTCTAGTTAAGGTGGTAGCAAACTCTCGCTGTTCAATGGGAGTCAGTAGAGCAAAAGCTTCTGGTTGGCGACCATTCTAGCTTTCCTTCAGTAACACATGTGTTCTATGATTACAAACAATGAAGGGGAGTCCAGGGGCAGCTCAGGCTAGTAGTTCTGCGGCAGTAGAAGCAGCACACTAGATTGGACTGGGAGATAAAGCTGTTTGTTTACAAACAACTCCTCCCCATGTGAGTGATCAGAAGGTTGTTGCCTTGTAAAGAAGGTTCTTTGAGATGGCTCCTAACATTCTCACAACTGGGTTGTGCATGCTCACCATATTCAAATAACAGACCACGTGATGGTCTCAAGCTCCTCCAGTATAAAAAGCGCTGTCCCCCTCAGAATG
This sequence comes from Sphenodon punctatus, assembly GCA_003113815.1. Lineage (NCBI taxonomy): Eukaryota > Metazoa > Chordata > Lepidosauria > Sphenodontia > Sphenodontidae > Sphenodon > Sphenodon punctatus. Next base: position 1,198,533 of record QEPC01002185.1, on the reverse strand, counting down.
ACAGTTCCTTCCAAACCTTTCTAGGAATATAAGAAAATTCCATGCGGGGCTGTAAGAGTGGGTGTTGTGAGAATGTTGGGACCATCTTGAAGAACTTTATTTAGACGGCAGCAACCTTCTGTTCTTCGAGTGGCTGTTTTTATTTGGCTCTGCTGGGGTGGTGGATCCATGGGCGCGCTAGTGCATGGGTGGGGCGTGCACACGGCCGCACACGCATCCCTACTCATCCACACCCATGGAGCAACCGCCATTTCCCCTGGTTGCTCTGTGCGTGGGGA
>QEPC01002185.1:1162681-1185736 GCA_003113815.1 Sphenodon punctatus | reverse complement strand
TGTATAGTTGGAGCCACCATAGGGCCCCTCCTCCCAGGAGCATAACAGCAGTATGCTGACGTGTTCAGCGAAACAGAGGCCGCCGTCTTGCCACCTCATCAGCCTTATGATTGTCCAATTGACTTACTTCCTGACACCGAGCCCCCGTATGGGTGCATTTACGCCCTCTTGGAGCCTGAATTTCAGGTCTTGAAAGAACCTGTGGCGGGGTTTCATTCAACACTCGTCCTCCCCGGTAGGAGCGCCGCTCTTCTTCGTCCCGAAAAAAGATGGAGGGTTGCACCCCTGTATCGATTACCGGGGGTTCAATACCATTATCGTGAAAAACAGATACCCACTGCTGCTCATTCACGAGTTGTTAAAAAAAGTCCAATGAGCCACGATTTTTACAAAATTAGACCTGCAAGGAGCCTATAACCTCCTGTGGATGCGACCTGGGGATGAGTAGAAGACTGCCTTCCGAAACAGGTATGGGCATTTTGAATATCTAGTTATGCTGTTCGGACTGGCCAATGCACCTGCTGCCATTCAGCATTTGATAAAGGACATCTTTCGAGATATCCGCTACATTTTTGTTGTTGCATACCTTGATGACATCCTCATTTTTTCCTGTACAGAACAAGAGCACGCCCAACACGTCAAATGCATCCTGGATTGGCTCCGGCATTATCATCTGTACTGTAAGTTGGAAAAATGTGTGTTTCACGTGGCCTCTATTGAGTTCTTGGGGTTTGTCATCACCCCCCAGGGGATCAAGATGGATTTGAAAAAGTTAGCCGCCATACAAGAGTGGCCAGCACCGCAATCAGTTAAATCCCTACAGTGGTTCTTGGGCAATGCTAACTATTACAGGCAGTACATCCCCGATTATGCCCTGATCACTGTACCATTGACATGGCTGTTGAAAAAAGGGCATGTCTATGCTTGGGGGCAGGAGCAACAAATGGCTTTTGATCAAGTAAAACACGCCTTTATGCAAGCCCCCATTTTGCAACACCCCAACTTTGAACAACCCTTTGTTGTAGAAACAGATGCCTCTGATACAGCTATCGGGGCAGTCCTCCTCCAGACCTCCACAACAGACGGCAACCTGCTACCCTGTGCCTTCTACTCCCGGCAACTCACTAGACCCGAGTGAAATTACACGGTTCTAGACTGGAAATTACTGGCCATTAAAGCCGCCTTCGAATCTTGGCAGCATTACCTTGAAGGAGCACGTAACCTGGTGGTGGTTATAACAGACCATAAGAACGTAGTATATTTACAGACTGCCCATATAGGTAATGCTGGATATGTTCATTGGGCACTGTTTTTTGCCTGTTTTTGCTTCCACGTACAATACAGGCCAGGACATCAGAACATCATCGCAGATGCACTATCCCATTGCCAAGAACGAGGGAACCTGTGCGTAGAACAAGGTAACCTGCTACTCAACAGAAAGGTCTTCGTCGCTGCCTGTATGCCCCTTACCCGATTTCGACAGCTCTCTAGCAGAGTTGTAGTGGTAACTACAGGAAACCAGTTTGACCCCCGACATGGGCTCTACTACCATAAAGACAGGATAGTTGTTCTACAGAAGGGATGAAGGGTCATTCTGTGGTCTCATCATGATGCCCCATTGGTAGGGCACCCAGGACAAAGACGTACGTTGGAACTTCTCCGGCGACGTTTTTGGTGGGCATCCATGGTCCGAGATGTCCGAAGGTATGTACAGGGGTGTCGGATCTGCGCAAGCACCAAGATACCACGACAACAACGGCCACAGAAGTTGCTTCACTTGTCCCCTGTTCCACACGGCCCATGGCAGTGAGTGGGTATGGACTTTATTGTGGACTTGCCTGACTCTCAGTTCCATAACACCCTATTAGTTATTGTGGATCACTTCACTAAACTAGGACATTTCATTCCCTGTCACGGGCTTCTTTCAGCACAGCAAACAGTGCACCTCGTCTTGCAAAATATAGTAAAGTTACATGGGCTGTCAGTGGACATTGTGACCAACAGGGGCACACAGTTTATTTCCCAATTTTGGAAGGCATTGTTTTCCACCTTACAGGTATGTTTGAGCCCCACCACTGCGTACCACCCCCAAGCAAACGGGAAGGTGGAGCAAGTGAATCAAACGCTGGAACAGTACTTGCGCTGTTACAGTGACTACTTACAAGATGATTGGTCCCAGCTCCTCTGCATAGCAGTTTGTCTATAACAACACGCTGAATGCATCGCTAGGTTCATCTCCCTTTTATATTACCTATGGGTTTCACCCCCGTATCTGCTTTCCGGAACTAACTTCTGCCTCTGTTCCCGCCACCGGAGTCTTAGCTCTTCAGTTGCAACAAGCCCATGCCCATGCCCGCACCATGTTAACAGCCGCCCGACAACGATATAAGGCATTTGCAGATCAGCACCAGAGCTAGGCTCCCGTGTTTTGTGTAGGAGACCTGGTGTGGGTAGATCGCCGACATTACCCATCCCGTCAACCATCCCAGAAACTTGACACACACTACATGGGCCCGTTCCCCATTGTACAACAAGTTAATGATGTCACCTTTAAATTACAGCTACCATCGCATCTTCAGATACACCCAACCTACCACGTCTCATTGTTTAAAATGGCGCACCCACCACTGTACCCGACGACCCCTTCACCACCCGTGACAGTATTGAGTGATCCTGACGCCCTGGAATACGAGGTATGTGCAATTTTAGACTCCCAAATCTGCAGAGGGCACCTGCATTACCTGCTCGATTGGAAATGTCATGAGTCATGACCCAGCTGACCGTCCCTGGGAACCTGCTAGCAATGTTCACGCTTCTCGTGTAGTCCATAGGTTTCATGCCCATTACCCTGCGAAACCTGGACCACATCACCTCTGTTTTCGGGGGCCCCTGAAGGGGGATGCTGTCAAGTTCTATCCTTGGAGGGTGGGGCTGTGGTGGGGCAGGGGTCCACGGGGAAGAGGACAGCAGGGAGAACCCTGGGGGGGTCCCTGACGCTGATGTGGGGGAGACAGGGGACAACAGCGGTGAGGAGAACCACGGGGCCGCGGCGGGGCAAGCCCTGCCCCCGGCTCACGCCGTAAGCAAACGTCTGGGGGTGGAGTCCAGCACCGGGGGAACCTCGGGTGCATGCACCCAACCTCGGCGACACAGGGGAACGCTACTCTGAATGCAGCCCCACCCAGGTGCTCGGAGTGCGTGTGTGCAGCAGACCCTTAAAAGAGGAGTTTGTGCATCCCCTCGTTGCTGGTGATCAGAGCCTAGCCTGAGAGACTGGCCCCTTTCTGCCTTCGTATTTGTGCCTAGAGCCTAGTGTTGGAGTGTGTGTGTGTGTCTGTGTGTGTGTGTGTGTGAACGAGTGGGTGATTGTGTAGAGTAAGGTTGATAGTGATTGGCTGGAATCTCTCATTGCATTCCTGGGTCCCGTTCTGAGTGTATGCCCTGATCCCCACCCACCCACACGTCCCTTAACCCCTTCCTCCCTGGGCCCTGGCCTTCCTCCCCTCACTCATCCTCACACTGTCTCCTTCCTTACCCCCAACCCGGTTGTGTGTATTGAGGTCGTGTAGCGGAGGATGTGCTAGACGCAATCCCTGTGATAATCGTTGGCACTGAATTTTACTCCAATGCCTGCATAAGATCCTAAGGGAGATCTTTCAGGAGCACTCCGCCCCACTCTTACCACAGGTTCCCCTTGTACCACGGTGGGAGTCTTCCCCAACCCCGCCTTGCCCTTATAACCTGCAACATGCATAAGAAATGTTAAAGTGGTGTTAAAGTGGAGTTAGTGTTATGTCTGTTTTCACCCTTTGGTCCCTGAAAGAGAAACAGTGGCATTCAACACTCAAAGGGCGCCTTTAGACGCAACAGAAATGGGTGTCCAGATGCGTTGACAGTGACACCATTATTTAGCCATGCATGTGTCCCCGTGTTTGCTGCGTTGCAGTACTTATACAACTGATTACATCTACTGGTGCTTACTTAAATACTGGATGGCAGCAATAATGCACAGCCCTCCACAGCTTCCCTGGATGACATCCTATCATGCGCTGCTCCTTCTCCTCAATAAAAAGCATGATATCCCATGATGCACTGCTCCCTCCCCTCACTATACAGGGCTATCACTTCCAAATAATCTCCTCCCCTCAGTAATGGTGAATTGTCTAAAAAAAGAGAAGGTTGCTTCCTTGTAACCAAAGTTCTTCGAGATGGCTCTGTACTTTCTCACAACTGGTCCTGGAGTGAAGCCAGAGAAAGAGCACATTGACATGGGACAGGGTGAAATGACTGGGAGTGGGGAACTGTAAATGAGTGCACACAGGGGCAGAGCCATGTGGAATGAGGTCCCCCTCCCCGCCTGGCCAAAGGAGTGAGAGAAAGGATGTGTGTTCATGCTCGCTTCTCTCTATCCCTTCTCTTTCTCCTTCTCAGCCAGGCTTCCTCACCTGCTCGTGGTGAGGGTGATCTGAGCACCCAGCTCTCTGGGATTCTCTGTCACTGACCTCCTGCTAAGGAGCAAGAGGAAAGTGGCCAGCATTCTAGAAGTGTAACACCCTAGGGTTAGAAGGGACCCCGATCCCCTGCTCTAAGGCAGGATTCACTAGATCTACACCTTCTCCAACATATATCCATCCAGCCTCCCCTTCAAGGCCTCCAGGAAGGAGATTCCACAGGGAAGGCGATTTCATAACTTCCCATAGCTGCTTGTTCCACTGCCCAACACCTCTTACAATTAGAAAGACGTATCTAATACTTAACCTAAATCTGCTTTTCTGCAGCTTAATTCTGTTGCCTCTTGCTTTTCTCTCGGTGGCAGTGGAGAGCTGTTGATCCCCATCTCCTCTGTGGCGGCCTTTTAAATACCCAAACTTCTATCATGTCTGCCCACATCTTGGTATTCTTCTGCTTAGGCTAAATATCCCCAGCTCCTTCATCTATTCCTCATCGGACTTGTATTTCAAACCCTTTCTCATCTCCATCACTCTCCTCTTGATCCTCGCCAGTTTGTCCATGTTCTTCTTAAAAAGGGGTGACCATCAAACTGGGACACAGTACTCCAGCAGAGGCCTAACTGGTGCCAAATATAGTAGCACAATTACTTCTCATGTCTTGGCTACGATGCTTCTGCTAATGCAGTCCCAAATAGCACTTTCCTGCAGCAGTGCCCCATTGCTAATTCGTGTTTAATTTGGGGTCCACTTTAACTGCCAGATCCTTCTCAGCGGTGTTGCTGCCCAGCCATTCTGACCCTCATTTTGTATCAAGGCTGGCTTGTTGGAGCAGACCCTCCAACTGTACCATTTTTTCCAGATACAGTAATGAGATTTGGCATCTTACACTGCTTTTGCAATGGTACAAGGGGTCAAAACCTGGTACAGGAGGGAGCAGCACTGCCTGGAACAGCGGCAGTAGGATTCTCCTGCCCTGCCATCACAGCTGCTTTGATGCCAAAGGCTTCAGCGAGGGGAGAGGTTCAGGGAGATGTAGTGCTGGCAGGGGTGGGGAGGCATGTCTCCTTATCACAAGCAGAGAGAGCAGTGCACAGAGAGGCAAATGCACACCAATAGAACGTTCCAGATGGGTGCATGCATCTGCTTCTTCCCCCTCTTACCTCCTCCACTGACCGCTCTGCTTGTGACAAGACTTGCCTCTGCACCATGCCCTGCCTGGGCTGCACTCCCACTAAGTCCCCTCCTGCCCCCTCCAAGCTGCTAAAGTAACTATTCTCTGACCAGCGCCCCCCCCCACCCCGCCCCAGTTCATGTATGCGTGTGTGTGTGAATGAATGGGAGTAAGTGTGTGAGAATGGGAGTTGTGTGTGTGAGAATGGGAGTTGTGTGAATGGAAGTGTATAGGAGTGTGTGTGGGTGAATGGGAGTTAATTTAATTTATTTATTTATATCCTGCCCCATCTTGCCTCCGGCAGCTTGGGGTACCTCACATCAGTTGTATGTGTAAATGGAGTGTGTGCGTTTGTGTATATATATATAAAGGGAGTGCAGGGGAATGGTGTGTGTGAATGCAGGTGTACAGGAGTGCATGTGTAAGTAAGAATGGAAGTGTACAGGAGTGTGTGTAATTCAGAATGGGAGTTGTGTGTGTGAATGGAAGTGTGTTGGAGTGCAAATGGGAGTGCATGAGCATTGTGTAAGAGTCAACAGAAGCTGTGCCTGTGCGTGGGACTGTGTGCACAAATGAATGTGAGAGTGTGGGGCTTATTGCATGAGGGGGCAGGGCAAGTGTAACTATTTTGGAGTCAGACCAGACAGGGAGCAGGCAGGGGGCATCACAGACCAGGAGGTAGAAAATGATACTTACATTGTGGCAGCTTGCAAGTGCATAGACAGTATCAAACCAGACGAGACACGACAGTCTCTCAAATCCCATTTGTGTTGCTCTCACTACCTCACTCTGACTGTGTGTAGCCTAGAAACCTCACAGTCACACAGGTCTGAGTGTAGACAGTCCTTAGCCCTGGGTCTGGCTCAGTTCCTTGCAGGGGTTTGATCCTTTCCCTGATATGAAGCACTGGAAAACCAAATCGGTCACCTCACCCCGCTCCCCCATCAGCTGTTGCTGCAATGGCAGCTTCCCAGTCCAGGCAATACAGAGCAATCTTCAGCCACACAATTGGGATGTCTGGTAAAATGAGATTTTCACATTTAAGTGCGGCTGACAAACCCTCTTCCTTGCATTTTCTGAATCGTTAATACTAAATTAACTATTGGGATGCTTTTTAAATTCCCTTGATTTATGCTATTAGGGATTGAGGCAATCTGTTTGGAGCTGGCAGGCTCCAGGAGGAAGGAAGCAAACTGAATTGTCTTTTTAGTTGCGTGATGGATTTGCATTCTCAAAACACAATTAAATGCAGAGGAGCTTGCCGGGGCTTAGTCCATCACAGATGTGGGAGCATGACATTGCCACATGGGGCGGTTGGCTCTGCTCTGTACCCATGTCGCACACCCGGCTATTCCTACTTAATTATTGCAACCTATTCCCCATGGTGTATTTTCTCATTATTAAATGGTCATCCGCAGTGGTCACCCCTTCACAATAGTGCAGTGGCAAGATCCTGTCAGCCCCATTGACACTAATCCTTATGTCCCAGTTAGAGGGCCAATGCTCAGCTTCTGCAGGGTAGGGAAGTTGCTGATATTGCTGAAAGGCAGATGGAGCACCTGTAGGAGGCTGGGGAGATGCTCCCAGGGCTGCAAAGGACAAAGCACCCAATACAATACAATACAATAATATTGAATACAGCTATTCGCCATTTAACATATAAAAACACAAGAATTAAATGCCAATTCATCATTTACAAAGTAAGGTTCTGGCGTGGGTATCTCCCCAACATCCTCTGTAGTGAAGACCGAAGCAAAGAACTCATTCAGCTTCTTTGTAATGTCCTTTTCCTCCCCAAGCACCCCTTTCAGCCCCTGGGCATCTAACGGCCCAACTGACTCTCTAGCAGGCTTCCTGCTTCTGATGTACTTGAAAAAGTTTTTATTATTAGCTTTAACATCTTTAGCAAGTTGCTCCTCAAATTCCTTTTTGGCCTGCCTTATTAAGTTTTTACATCTACTTTGGCAACGCTTATGCTCTTCCCTGTTTATTTACCTCATTAGGACTCTCTTTCCATTTTGTAAAGGATGCCCTTTTGGCTCCAATAGCCTCCTTCGCCTCACCATTTAGCCGCACAGGCAGACGTTTGGTCCTCTTCCTACCTTTCTTAATTTGTGGAATACATTTAATCTGAGCTTTCAAGATGGTGTTTTTAAATAGTCTCCACGCTGCCTGTAGACATTTAATTTTTGCAACTGCTCCTTTAAGTTTCCCTCTAACTAGTTTCCTCATTTTTACACAGTTCCCCTTTCTAAAGTTATATGTTACCACAGTGGTTTTATTTGGCATTTTCTCTCCTGCGAGTATGTCAAATTTGATTATATTATGATCACTATTGCCCAGCAGCTCCAGCACTGTTACCCCCTCACACTAAATCCTGCACGCCACTTAGGACTAGATCCAGAATGGCTCCTTCTCTTGTTGGTTCCAAGACGAGCTGCTCCAGGAAGCAGTCATTTATGACATCTAAACATTTTCTATCTGCATCCTGCCCCGAGGAGACATTCACCCAGTCAATAAGAGGGTAATTGAAATTGTCCTTTAGTAGCCTGTCTGATCTCCCTTAGCATTTCAGTCAGTCTCACTGTTCTGGTTAGGAGGACGATAGTATAGGCCAACCGTTGTACACTTCCCCGTTATACATGGAATTTCTACCCACAGAGATTCCAGAGTACCATTTGCTTCCTTTACAGTATTAATCCTACTTGACTCATGTTGTCTCTTACATATAGCACCACCCCACCACCAACTCAATCTACTCAGTCATTTCGATATATTTTGTATCCTGGTAATACCGTGTCCCATTGGGTGTCCTCGTTCCACCAGGTCTCCGAGATTCCTGTGATGTCTATATCCTCATTTAATGTAATACACTCTAATTCTCACATTTGTATATAGACATTTAAATGTATCCTTTTTATTTTTAATCTGTTTATTGTAAGTAACTGTTTTAGTTATTTGGGGATCAAAAGAGTTTGACTGTTGCAAACTGATTTCCACCTGAGCTCCCTGGGGATTTTTCCTGTCTTCTGTATTAGGATACTCTAATTCCCTTGAAATAATGGCATCTTTTGCAGCTGCCTCGGCCCAACCCACGTGCTGCTCAGCACCTGTCGGCATTCCCCCAGTTTTTAGTTTAAAGACTGCTCTATCTCCTTTTTAATGTTTAGCGCCAGCAGCAGGGTTCCCTTTTGGTTAAGGAGGAGCCCATCCCGTAGGTATAGGCTCTCCCTTCCTCAAAAAGTTCCCCAGTTCTTAACGAATCTAAAGCTCTCTTCCCTGCACAATCATCTCATCCATGCATTGAGACTCTGGAGCTCAGCCTGCCTCTGGGGTCCTGCATGTGGAACTGGGAGCATTTCTGAGCATACTACCCTGGAAGTTCTGGACTTCAATCTCCTACCTAGAAGTGTAAATTTAGCCTCCAGAACCTCCCTGCTACTTTTTCCTATGTTGTTGGTACCCACATGCACCATTACAATGGAGGGTGCAGCAAAAATGTGCTATAGCCGACTCTTCCTTCAACAAAGAGCAAGCAAAAAGAAGAGTGCCAGAGCATTCATTATAGTAACATCCTTTGAGGCCAACAAAAATACAACCTTCTGCTCCTGGGAAGAGAACAGTTTCCCCACAAAAAGTGGAGTTAGCCAACACACCCACAAGTCCTCATAAAAACCAGAATATGCTCTAAGAATTCAACTTCATCCAGGAAACAGGAGCATAGTCTCTTACGATACTCCACCTGGAGAAATCTCCCATAATAACAGCTGATTCGAACAACTGGAATCGAACAAGGGTCAACATCCTACGCAGTTGAAAATGAGTCAGCTGCATAAGATATGGTTCAAAGGAAAAATTTAATTTGACTTGAGGATACCAAGGAGCTATCCTATTAGCTGCAACATTTGATAATTCCTCCTGGGCACAGATAGCCAATAGTCGCTGTTTGATATCTTTCGACAGCTATTAGAGGTAAGAGAAAAAACTGGAGAGTATCCAATTTTAGAGAGAAGTTTAGATACCTCTCTCCCCCACCAATATTGCCTACTCCATTCATGCCTAAATTGCTCAGCTAAACACTTGTAAGGCAATCAGACAGGGTCCAGTTGACAGATTTTAAACCAGTAACATAATTTTAACCAGGACAGAGATTAAATGATGTCCTGTTTTGGCACACAGCATTGCTATAGGTATTGAAATGGGTAGCCCTAACAGTCCCCTAATAAATTTATTTTGAATTACTTCAACCTCATTTGAGTAACCAGGAAAACAGATCTCTGAGCTGTAGAGGCTTTGGCTTTAAAAACCTTGAGTGCAGAGGACACTTCCGGGCATTTCCAGGAGTTATATAGTTGTAAGATCCCTGCTGCAGAGCTACTGGCTTTCCCTTTTTAAATTTTCTTATGCGCTGTCCAAGAACCTGAAGCCGAAAAACATACTCCCAAGTAAACATATTTCGAGATCTGGGATAAACAGTGCCCACCTAGGGTTCACTTATAATGGGGTCTACTATGGCTGAAGCAAATTACTTGGGATTTTCCCACATTTGCAATCATATTATTCTCAATACAATAGTGATGTACATGATTAAGACAATTCTGCAGGTCATGTCCGGTCTGTGATATCAGTACTACATCATCTGCATACAAAAGATCTCCAATCTTAGGGGGAGTTCTACTAACTCTGTTTTTAGACTGGCCAAATCATTTATAAACAGGCAAAAAAGCCAGAGAGTCAAAAGACATCCTTGCCTAACCCCTGAGTTAATAGGAAAGAACAGAGAGACTGCCCACGTTATCTAGTCTCACAGCAGCTTGAGTACTGGAATGCAACTGTATAATCATTTCAAGCAGATGGCGGTTAATACCCATCTTGACTAGCTTCACCCACAGCTTTCTTCTATCCACCAAATCGAAAACTTTAGAGAAATCAATAAATGCTACATACAGTTTGCCATCTCTGACCGAGACATATTTGTCTACAAGATGCATCAGAACAAAACAATTGTCTAACACTGATCGGCCTTGGTGAAAGCCAGACTGTTCTTCCGCTAGAAGCTGATTTTCAGACACCCAAGCTCCTCAAGAAGAAAACGAGTAGATGTCATGGGGACCATAGGTTAACATGGAAATTTATGATATATTAATGGATGGAATAGAAGGATATTGTAACTCAGACAGAAATTGCAGCTAATTTTAATATACATAAAAGCCAGATTGTGAGCCCTCACCTGGAATAACCAGTCCAGTAGGTAGGGACAGGAGTAACGAAAACTATTGTCAAGCAAAGTAAGTGATCTGTTTCCAAGGTAACAGAACTAGGTGGTACCAGCAAACCAAGGACATGTACTTAAAATGACAACAGAAGTAGCATGGGGAGTGGGGGTCTATGCCCTGGTGGAGAGGAACATTCAAGAAGAAGGAGTAGTCTTCATTTTGCCAGCGAGGGAGACACAGCCAGGAGAGGCTGAGCAATATGAACTGAGAACTTTCCAAACTGACTCTAAGAACTGGACCTGGCCTCTATGCCAGGCCGAGATGAACTGGACTTATCTGGACTGAGCCTTAGGGTAAGGGGACAGATAGGGAATCACAGTGTATTTAGTATGTGTTATCTTGTTATACTTGATTTTGGACTTGCACTCTTTGATCAATAGCCATACCCTTAATTTGTATTCAATATATCTTTTATAACCAAGCCTAGCGTGCTTGTATGGTTATTTCTGCCCTTTGGGGTTCTTAACGGGAGAGCACTGCTTCTAGGTTAACGCCTAGATGAACCTTTCTTGGAAAGTTAACTTCATTGTGAAACCTTTCAAGCCACAGGTGGTCAGAGGAGGTGCTCTGCACTACGACTGGGCTGGAAGGGGAAGATTTTTTTGGGTCACGGACCACAAAAATCTCCCTGATCGCGGTAATAGTTTTCTGATCACTTGGGAACCCACGCGGATACAGGCAACGAGGTTGTGGCTGGTCTAGTGGGCAGTTGGGGGACAGCTTAGAGAGAAGGGAACCCCAATCTCAGTGACAAGTAGAGCTTACCAACTATAGGTAATAAACTTATTGGCCTGTAACAACCTGGATCTGCCCTGTTCCCCTTTTTAAAAAAGGGAACTATGATAGTGGTCTTCTAGTAGGATGGCAATTGTCTACAATCATTACACAAAGAGAATAATTTAGCCAACAATGGACCCAACCAAGAAATACAATCTCGATAAATTTCAGGCGGCATGGAATCAATACCCAACTTAAGGGCTAACATCATGTAAGAATGCACTTTTCCCACCATGACTAACGGAAGTGCAGTCACTTCCCTATCCTCCCCATAACATCCAGAAAAGCAAGAGGACCCAGGGATGACCCAAGATTCTTCTACTCTGCCAAGAATTGACAGAAAATAGGCAATCCAATCTTCCTCACTAACAGGGGGCACTCTAAAACTATCCCTCATATTCAAGGAGGCATGAATAATTCCCTAAAACTATCCCTCATACTCAAGGAGACATTAATAATTCTCCAAAATCTAGATGAGTCTTTAAGGCTAGAAGCAGTCTGTAACTTAGCCCAGACTAACACCGATAGAGATGCTCTTTTATCATGAAGTAGTTTCTTGTATGCTTTTCTAGCCTCACTAAAAGCTTTCCAGTTTGCAGGAATAGGTTGAAAAGACCAGAGCCTTCTAAGTTGCAAAAGACCCAGTTTAGCCCGGGGACATTCCTGGTCATACCATCCTCTCCCAGCAGAAAAACTATGGGATTTAGATACCTGAGGAACTGGCCTGGTGACAATGGCATCAAAAACGTTTGCCAGCCTCCCATAAGCTTCATCTACAAATGCAAAGGAAGTGGCTGTCATAATTGTTTCCTTTAATTGTAACACCTTCGCATTTTGTAACAGGTCAAAAGTTTTCATCAGAGAATCTTCCAATCTTCCAATCTCCTAGCTTCACAGGAGACCTGAACATCATCTACTATATTTGACCGAGTTGGATGGACAAAAATCTATGTTCAGGGGATGATGACTACTCTCTGGTCTAGTAATAACTGTCGGACAAGTAAATAATCCAAAACAGAAGGCTGAGGTAATAAAGTAGTCTATTACGCTAGCTCCTATTGGCAAATCGTATGTAAATTCCCCAAACAGTTATGTATCTGTCTTTCTGTTGCAAATAATCAAATTAAATTTACTCAAACTTTCCGTCAACAAAACACCTGCACTAGGTCTTTAGAGACCCTAGACAAAATCCCCGCTATACTCAATAAGTTGGTATCTGGAGCTTCCAAAGACTGACCTCCAGTTCTGGCACTGAAATCACCTACCAGGAGGAGAAGTATGGCCCTAGGGAAGGAATTCTCCAGCTGCTCCAATAGCTGCTCAAAATGGGACCAGATATTATTGTCATACAGAGGTGATGTTTCTGGTGGATATAAACATTGACAATCAAATATGAGGTAGCCCAAGGTGCTACCTATGCCACTACGAGAGTATTCCTCAAGCTAGCTGGAACTAGCTTGCAAACGCCAGATAAAAAAGGAGAAATCAAAATAGCTATTCCACTGGTAGAACATCCCCTCTTTCTTGCTTTAACAGCAAGAAAAAAAGACTGATACCCTACAGTTTCTAATAATTTCTCTTCAGATCCCAATAACCACATCACCTAAAAGCAAAGAATGGGGTAATTGTGGATAAAATCCATCCATTAATTATCAACAGATTTCTTCTTAAAACCCTCAATATTCCAAGACAGTAGAGATATAGATGTAGAAAAGTCCCTACTGTGTCATGTAGTTTTCCCTATAGTACCTTCATATCTCTGTATCTCACAGCCCACTTCACTAAATTAGTCTCTGCTGTTACCCAAAACCCAAATGGCGGCGGTATTACAAAATACAGGCAGGCTGAAACTCCGATCATTGTGGGAGCCAGTCTCATCATAACTATGCCAATTTATGGGGATCTGATCCTTCTCAGGGATAACAACCCTAGGTTCCTGTTCGCTTAGTCTCCCCCTCCCAAATTGATCCGTTTTGGAGAGGCTACCTCGACCCATAGAGTTGGCATTTGCATGACCTTCAGTAACAGTATAGTTCTGGCTAGGGAATTCTCTACCTTTTGTAGAAACATTCCAGAAGCTTTAAGGGCCCAGCATGCCCTCCAAACCTTATTAATTATACCTGTATTTATAAATTTGACTTCCCACCATGAAAAATGTCTCTTATCGCACAGAGAACGTGAGGAAAGAAAAAACGTAAGATCCAAATCCAGTCTTATAAAATGACTAATAAGGTTCCTAAAGTTTAACACATCTAAATCAGATATCCTGGGCAGAAATTTGTATTTTCTTCTCTTACTAATGTGAAAAACTAAAATAGGAACCCATCTATCCCGAGTTTCTTGTGGCCAGATCTTAAAATGAGAAGTGGGAAACTTAGTATCCCCCGCTCGCTCTCCAAACGCCCACTCCTTAGAAACAAAAGCTGGCTGAAAAGACCCACCTTCCATTTCCAACCCAACTACCTGGATAAGAGAAACCTGGTTACCTATAGGCTTCAGAGTATATCCCACCAAATTAGAGGAACCCCAAATAGAGAGGGGATGGTCCCTCATTTGGGCACAAATCTCAAGCTCTGGGTAGTTTTGGAAGCCACTAAGTTCAAAGTTTGGGTAGACCCATCTTGGAGTTCAGATTTAGAAGGCGCAGTCTTGGAGGTGTTATCCAAGGTATTAGAAAATTCTAGCCACAATCCACCTACCAGGACCTTCATCTGAAAGATAAGATCATTTATCCCATCGAATGTGTTATCCATTTTCTTGAATTTGGTATCCAAAAGGGATGCACTACTCACTTTATAAGAACTAAAATTCCCCACCAAGGATCTAACTGACTGTTCACTCCGGGACAGTTGTTCCAAAGGATGACAAACTTCACCATTGGCTATCAGATTGGACTGGCCATCAAGTGGGACACCAGGGCCCAAAGAACTCTGCCCATCGGAATTAGTTGCACTAGGTTTAGAAATATAGTACTAATTATTATTATAATTATTATTATCAGCATTTATATAGTGCCAGCGATGTACCTGGCGCTTTACAAAAAAACAAGATAGATATGGTCTCTGCCCGCGAGCTTACAATCTAAAGACAGGGGGAGGGAAGACAGGGAAGGGGGAACAGAGGGAGAGACAGGGGATGCGACATTCATGAGGATGCGAGAACTCAGGTACACGTTCTTGGCTTGGTTACAGTAAATTGGGAGTTTGCAGATAACAGGTGGGGGATAATCCTGGGTGGGGATGATTATAGGAAGGGTGGAGCAGAAGAGGTGGGTTTTGAGGAGGGACTTGAAGGTGCGGAGGGTGGGGGCAAGGCGGATGAGGGCAGGGAGGGAGTTCCAGGTGTGCGGGGCAGCAAGGGAGAAGGGATGAAGGCAGTTGGGGGAGCAGGGGAGGCGTGGGAGGGTGAGGAAGGGGATAGAAAAGAAGCGGAGTGCTCAAACAGGGGCTCGGAGGGAGATCAGGGCAGAGAGGTAGGGCGGAGCGAGGTTGTGAAGGTCTCTTATACACATCTAGATGTGTATAAGAGACAGAGGCGTGGGAGGGTGAGGAAGGGGATAGAAAAGAAGCGGAGTGCTCAAACAGGGGCTCGGAGGGAGATCAGGGCAGAGAGGTAGGGCGGAGCGAGGTTGTGAAGGGCTTTGTAGGTGAAGACGAGGCGCTTGTACAGAATACACTCAGGAAGAGGGAGCCAGTGGAGAGAGGAGAGGAGAGGCTGCACATGGTCAAAGTGACAGACTAGGTGGATGATCCTGGCAGCAGTTTTGAACAGAGGTGAGGGAAGAAAGGTGAGAGTGGGGAAGGCCAGCTAGGAGGAGGTTACAATAGTCGAGGCGTGAGATGACTAGGGCATGAATGAGAGTTTTGGCAGAGGAGACAGACAGAAAAGGGCAGATCTTAGCAATGTTGTGGAGGGAGAAGCAGCAGGATTTTGCTACAGAATCAGTGTAGGGTCTGAAGGTAAGGTGCGAGTTGAAGATGAAGCCCAAGCTGCAAGGTTGGGGGACAGGGAGTATGGAGACCCCATCAATGGCAATTGACAGAGAAGAGGGAGAGGAAGGATTGGGAGGGAAGATAAGGAGTTCAGTTTTCACCATGTTTAGTGGCGAAAACTATTGGGTTAACGTTGTCTGCATAAGAGCAGAACCGTTACTAACTCCTTGTGTTAAACCCTCCTCAATTTCTCTCAGACATGGCAGAGGAAGCTAATATCATTTTAGACATTATTATCCAATCAAAACAAGAAGGAGCCCCCATAATGAAAGAAATACTCAGCGGCTTGCCTCTTGAAGCTCCCAAACAGGAAACAGGTGAGTGTGTCTCCCGGGGTCCTACCAGTGCTCGGTCCTGCAAACAAAATCCAGCCAGGGGTTTCTGTGGGGTTCTAAGGGCAACAGCCCCAGGAAAAGTCCAGCCACTCAGGGCTGCTCTCCCCCAGTTCTGCACACAGCACAGCAAGAAAAGTCAGTAAACTGTCCTTCCAGTCAGCATTTTTCTCTGTCCTCCACAAAATCCTTCTAATGGTTGCTGCCCCTTGATCACTTCAGTCTTCACCTCGTCTTTTAGCAGAAGGTCGTCAGACTCCCAGCTGCCCGGCGCCAGACAGAAAAAAAAAAAAAAAAGGGGGTGGTGGGGTGGCACAGCCACCACAGCCCTGCTAATGGCCCTGCCAATGGCCGACACCCTTTGGGTGTCGCCCCAGGGCTGGCGTTCCAAGGGCCCCACCCCTTCAGTAAAATACCTGTGGAGGAGGAGGACCAACTTGATTGATAGGGCAGCCTTTTCCCTTCCATTCCCAGGAGCACACAGTGCTGTATCACTGTGGTTCTCCCCCACCAACAAAGCACCCCATGATCCCCCAACCCCAAGAGCAGTCAGAGAGGAGAGGAGGCAGGAGAAGCCTGGGTTCCCTGTGGGAGTGTAGCTAAAGTAGAATGAGACCTCATGCAGAAGGTGGAATCCCCCCCACCCCCCACTCATGGTGTGCATCAGTAAAACGAGCAAAGCACTTCTGTCCTCACCAGCTCTCAGAGGCCCCAGTACTGTAGCAGGGGGTGCAGCCGCACCAGGCACAGTGGGTTCCTGAGGCTTGTGGCCCCGATGCAGATGCACTGTCTATCCCTTTTATAACCATACCCATGACTCCCTGAAGCTGGTGCTTTGGATATTTTGCTCTGGATTGACAGCACTGCACTGGCACTGGCAATAAAGGCACCTGCTGATGGGAATTTGTTGGGGTCAGCAGTATGTGCCAGAATCATGAGCTGACAGGGCGGAGACCCCTCCTTAATCCCCTCCCATAGTGCTGCTGCTGCTGCCTGGTGGGAGGAGGGTGCTCAGTGGAACTGAAATGAAGGTGGGGACTGCTCCTGTACTCCTCACTCAGGGAAGGATGCATTTCCTCTCCCTGTTTCCATTCCTGTTTTTACACCCCTGGAAAAACACATAGCAGGAAGAATTTGCTCTTGTCTCACCACTTGGATGCGCACAGAAGTGGCAACCCATTGCAGCAGAACTGCCTCCTAGAGCTCAGTGTGTGACAGCTTTCCCCCTGAGACCCTGGCTGGCTAGTGCTGCTCCTAACAGCTCCCAGCAGCAGCGCTATCTGCCCTGGGGCCTCTGAGAGCTGGTAAGGGGGACAGAAGTGTTTTGTTCATTTTACTGAGTCCCTTCACTCCATGGTGTCAGTAAAATGAACAAAGCACTTCTGTCCCCTTTACCAGCTCTCAGAGCAGAGGCCCCAGGGCAGATAGCGCTGCTGCTGGGAGCTGTTAGGAGCAGCACTCTGTCCAGCCAAAGGTAAAGTGACCAAACCTGTGCGCTAGCTTAGTCAGTGTGTGCATGTTTCTCTGAAAGCAGTTCCTCATGCTGAGCAGGCCATAGCACATTTGTGTTACACTCTTGCTTTTCTGCTAAAAAATAAAGCTTCGATCCACATGCCCTAACAACAAAAGCTGCTGCCGGCTCTCCAAAGCTGTGTCAGCAACAAAGCCAAGGAAGATGGGAGAGAAACATGCCACGAAAACTAAAAGAAGAAGAAACAGAAAGGAGAAAGAGTACACAACAAGCTAATGGGAACATGCATAAAATAAAGACGAGAAGGGGGAAAGTAGGGAGGACAGAAAAGCAAAGAGGAGAAAAGAGAAAGATGATACAGCAGTGCTTCCCAACTTTCTTGCCTGCATGATGACCCTATTTTGAGACTGAACTATAATCCTATCAGCTGACAGCAACAAGGGGATGAGAGTGGATATGATACCAGTCGGGATCCTGACCACGTCTGCAAATGGCATGAACCCACTTGGGCTCTGTGACCTAGAAGAAAGCATTGCAAGAGCCTGTGATGAATCAGGTTGCAGTCCAGTTATGGATAGCTTGCTCACTCCTTCGGCTCTGCCCTCTACAAGAGGTATAACACAGGGTGGCTACAGCGCCAAGGGCAGTCTGTCATGAGCAGCTGAAGGAGCTTGAGCTCAGAGAGAATGAGGCTCTAACCTGGGAGCTGGTACAGGTCCTGATCCCCAAGAAACAAAGTGGATGGTATACGAAGGGTGCTGGGAGCCTAGGGAAGGGTCTTTTACCTCTGCTTTAGGGGGAGCTAGCAAACAAACCATGTGTGACTGTGACCCCTGACTAAGTGCTCTGGACCTGATCCTGTATGGATTTACTCCAGCCAAGCAATATATGAATTAGAAAGGCTGTTTTTACACGAGACGCTCCCCTGCATGTCCACCCAATGGACACATGGGGGTGCGCACGTGTAACACCCGTAGACTGCTCACCCACTGCGGTCCGTGTAAAAACAGCCAAAGCCACAAGGACACTTAGTAGAGGCAACACCAGGGATCTGTCCATTGGCTCCAGGTGGCAGACGGTTCTGGAAGTTGAGGGGACTGATCTCCCTCTTGGCTGTTGCTCCTGCTCTGTCTGGGTGCAGGGGTGTTACTGTGTACAAGCTCTGTCCATGGGAGATGGGGCAGTATGGCTGCAGGCCTCGGCAGGGACAGTGACCTCAGAAGAGAGGGTTGACCTGGCTGAAGCAGACAATATACCCAGGGTTACTGCTGTGCCCAGGAGGTGATGGCTGACTGTGGCTGTGGCAGCTCCCCACTCACTGCAGAGCTAGCTGTATATTTGTTCAAAATGAAATATCCACAAACCTCTGTTCTTTAATGAGACATCAAATAGCATCCCCCTAATAGCGCTCCCTCCCACCAGACAACTCTAGCACTTGTAAAACACTTAAAAGTCTTGTGCGTATGCTTGCATGCACCACTATGCTGGCTGTCACTGCCGCCTGCTTAATGATGCTGGGATCCCTCTATTTACTAGCTCTGCGTTCAGGGCCATACATTTGTTCATGCCCATTGCTCCCATCATGCAAAACAGTTTCTCGGCTGAGAGTTAACTCTTCCCCTCCCACCACTCCAGGTACCTGCCAGGTCCCAGCAATGAACACATGACAATCTGGGAGAGCCATGCGTGACTTCACTGGGGGGAGGAGGAGGTTAGGAATGAGCTCCAGGGAAGCAGTGAGCCTCTAGCACTGAGCAGCAAGCTCACCTCTCACAGGGCCTCAGCCAGTGACACTTCACTCACCAAACCAAACACCCTACACACCCTTCACACACATTTTCCAGTGTTTGGGATGTTGTGTGAACGAGCACATAATCTTTAAAGCCAGATGGTGTGCATCCCAGAATACCCTGTGGCAGAACCTTAGCTGGCTAATCAGGTGTACCTTCCCTGAACACCCTTGTGTAGATTGTGACTCACGTCTCTTCCAAAATGTCTCACACCCTACGAGAGAATGTCAGGGCACAAGTCCCATTGCATACCCTGGTCTGCTTGTGAAGAGGGACAGACAGGGTCAGGCTTGGCTTCTGCTCCTCCTCCCCTAGTACGTTGGCACCAGAGATGGGGGCAGGGACAGAGGGACATATCCCCCCTGGGTTGGGGGGGGGAGCATAATGTTATGGGGGCTGGTATTAAGGAGGGGTTGGGGGTTACTCCTCCCCTACTCCTGCTGACATTTGACTTCCCTATCAGCAGGGGTGGAGGAGGAGCTGTTGCCATTTCCCCAGCTGCTGGGTAAATTCAAATACGGGCAGCAGGGAGCAGAGTGGCACTGTCCCTCATGGCAGCTTTGGTGACAGTTGTGATGGGTCCCACTCTGGTGACAGGTACTCAGAGGGTGGGACTGGGGTGTGTGTCAAAGGTTGCAAGACCCCCCGCCACACACACACACTTTGGTCTTCTGTCACTCACTGCTCACATGCCTTGCCATTTTATTTGTGGGTTTTTGGTTGCTGCTGCCCATTGAGCAAAGGTTCCTACTGAACCGGCTTCAGTCACATGGAACTGAACAGTTCCATTAATTTGGGAACCAGTGGCATTAAAGTTCTCACCTATGTATATTTTTCCAAGCCACTTATGAAAAATACATGATGCAGGGCCTGCATTGGCACCAATGCAGGTCCTGCAACATGTATTTTTTATAAGTGGCCTGGAAAAATATACATGGGTGGCAACCCTAAGTGGCATGCAAGAGGAGCTGAACAGACCCTCAGCATCAGTGTGGATGGAAACGGAGACAAATCACAGCATCACTAACTCTCTGGAGGGAGTGTTAGTACTGTCTGGAACTACAGGAGCTGAGCCTCTTTCCTGACAGGCCTGACTTGTTGGCACTTGATGAACCTTCTGGAGGAAAGGAGAGGTGAGAGTGCTGTTTGAAGCACTGCTACTGCACTCTCAAACATGGGGTTTAGGGCCTGAGCCAAGTCAGCCAACGTTTAAAATATGGGGCTGGGTAGAGGAGACTCCATGTTTTGACCCAGAGTCTCCAGGCTCTGAGGGAAGCCTTGATTTCTCTAGGTCAGAAACGGGAACCTGTGGCTAACATGTGGAGACAAGGCACCAGAGGAAGGACTCCATGCTCCGCAAGAGTGGGGTTATGTCAGAGAGGGGGGCGTGACAGCCCTTTAGCCCTGCACCTTTTCAAAGTGGCCCTGTCTCAAGCTAGGGTTGTCAGGTATGTAAATTTCCCTAGGCCAATTAGGAAAAATACATGTTGCAGGGCCTGCATATCTGGGAACCCTATCCCAAACAGAGCATTGTGACATCACAATGCTCCATACAAGGTGGGATGGGGTTACATTAGAAAGGGTCATGAGAACCTCTTTGCCCCACCTGCTTTCCAATGTGGCCCTGCCCCTGTGGAGCACTGTGGCATCCAGTAAGGGGCAGGATTACAACAGAAAGGGTTGCGAGAGCCCCTTTGCCCCACCCTCTCTGACATGGTCCTGCTGCCTCTCCACCTCCAGGTTTCTTCCCAGAAGGAGGTGGCAATCCTAACTGAGCATGAATGTCCTTCTCCTTTGGGCTTTGTTTTTCCAGCTGTCTTGGCATGTTTTGGATCTCTGCTCCTACACGTCTCTGTGTCTGATTGGCTCTGTCCTATGCAAACATTAGAAGGGGATGAGTCTCTGAGGCGTTCCTGAACAGTATTAAACAATATCACTTGCACTTCCAACCTGTTGCTTAATTGAAGCGTCTTAAATTTTTATTGCAGAGTTGGCAGAAATTGCCATTTTAGTGAGCCTTTCATCTTCCCTGACATACTGCACTTGCGTTGTAACAAGGAGCAATAGAGTTGGGTGCATAATGTTCTCTGAGCCCATCAATTTGAGTAGAGTAGCTGTAGCAGGACCGCAGGGCTGCTCCATCGCCAGGTGACAGCTGCTATAAAATCCAGACACAAAAAGGGACATATGTCGGTGATTGCAAGAGGGAGCTAAGTGTCCTGCCTGCTTCTGTAAGTGAAGGGAAAGAACACTTATCAGCAACTGATATCATTTCAAATCCTTAATGCTCAACTTCTGTGGGAGAATCAGAGGCCCCCCCAAGCTCTGGGACGCACCTGCTTTCTCTGACGCTGGTGGATGAAGATAGGGGGGAGGGAGCTGAAAGGAAGGTGCAGCTTCAAATTCCCAAAGACAATTCAAAAATTCCTATCCAGATTTGCCATGGCCAAGACTGTGATCCATATTTGTTGCTGCTGAGATTTATCACTTCACTAAAGTAATTTGGGACTTTGTTCACTTGGGCCATAATCTACAACCACTTGCTCCCATAGGGTTTCCATGGGATTCCTCCACTGTACGTGGTTTGCATATCAGGGCCTTGATTCGTTTCCGATACTTTGGTTTTCATTTCAGTAGTTTGTTAATCAGTGCTTTTTATGACTTTCTGTTGTATTATGTCACACATGCAGGGCAATCAAATCCAAATTCCAATTCAAATATCCAACCCCACCCCATAAATTGTCATGACAAACGCATGATGTATCAAAAAACAAAATGAACAAAGGAAACAAAAGAAGCAAAGTGACTAAAGTACTCAAGTGACAAACAGAGCAAATTCCACAAACAAATCAATTCAAATCCAGCCTTGACATTTACTTTGCACTAATGAATACGACTGGGTCAAATTTAGTATTCACATTGAATATTTATTTCAGCTGTAGTGGGCCCCTGTCCAGAGCCCTATATCAGAGAGTGCCCAACGTGGGATGTACCTAGCCCTGGAGCAGTCTGTACTGGTGCATGCCTGCACATTCTTAGCTGCAGTGTGCATCCACTGCATGACTAACCCCACTACCTGCTACTGGGGCAACAGCCACACCCCAACCCCAGCAGGTGAGCAGTAGCTGTTAGGGCAATGGTACCTAAACTTTTGTCTGCGTGATTCACTTTTGAGACTTAAATTTATCTAATCGCATGACCCAAGCTAGCAACAAAGTCATGTAGAGACTTCCACCACTGCGTCTTCTCTGCTGTACATTATCAAACTCTCCCTCTCTACTGGGTCATTTCCATTGGCTTTCAAACAGGCCACCGGCTCCCCTATCCTTAAGAAGGCCACTCTTGACCCCTCTGGCCCTTCCAGCTATCGCCCCATTTTGCTCCTACTCTTCGCTTCCAAGTTCCCAGAGCAGGCGGTCTACACGCGCTGTCTTGATTTCCTCATTTCAAATTCCTTCCTTGACCCCCTTCAATTGGGCTTCTGTCTTATCCATTTGACTGAGACTGCCCTCGCCAAAATCACTGATGACTGTCTCTTAGCTAACTCTAAGGCCCTCTACTCCAATCTTGTGCTCCTCAATCTCTCTGCCACCTTCGACATTGTTGACCATGACCTCCCCCTGGATTCGCTAGGCACCCTTGGTTTCCGGGACTGTTCTTGACTGGTTCTCTTCCTCTTTCTCAAACTGCTCCTTCAATGTTTCTTTTGTTGGTACCTCCTTGATGTTGCTTCCCTTCTCCGTGGGAGTTCCCCAAGGGTCCTGGGCCCTCTTCTCTTCTCCTTTTACACTCTTT
>QEPC01002185.1:1112937-1140958 GCA_003113815.1 Sphenodon punctatus | reverse complement strand
CTGGCCAGGTTCACTTGGGCTTCCTTTAACATGGAGGTTATTTTCTCTCTGAATTGCTGGACATATCTGGTTACAGGTTGTCCTTCAGTTTCTTCCAAGTTTTCCCAGGAATCTCTTACCAGGTCTAGGGGACCTCTCACATTTCTCCCAAATAGCAACTCAAAGGGAGAATAGCCGGTAGATTCGTGGGGTATTTCCCTGTATGCAAATAGGAGGTATGGCAACAGTTTGACCCCATGTTTCTCCGTGACAGGGACCTCAAGGAGAGTGCTCCCCGCTGACCGCAGAGGTTGATCCAGGACTCGGGGTGTGTGGCGATCCTGCAGATAGGTGGGGCCCAGACTGTTTAGGGCTTTAAAGGTCAAAACCAACACCTTGAATTGGGCCTGGAAGACTATTGGCAGCCAGTGCAGAGAACTGAGCACCGGTGTAATGGGTTCGCGACAACTCACCCCAAGGAGGTGAGCCATCGCATTCTGCACCAGCTGCAGTCTCCGGATCATCACCCAGGGTAGGCCCATGTAGAGCGCGTTACAGTAATCCAATCCTGAGGTAACAAAAGCATGTGTGATGGTGGCAAGGACAGTTGCACCAGATGTAATTGGCGAAATGCACCTTTCACCGCAGCTGCCACCTGGACATCCAGGTGGAGCTGCAGGTCCAGGAACACCCCCAGACTACAGACCTGAGACTATGGGGGTGGGGTGGGGAATCCATCAATGATGGGGGCTATCACATCCCCAGCTTTGCCCACCACTATCACCTCCGTCTTGTCAGGATTCAGCTTCAGATGGCTTGCCCTCATCCAGTCCCTGACAGCTGACAGACTAAGTAAGAACTGAGTAAGCACTGAGACTGCAGGGCCTGGATCAGATGTAAAAGTGAGGTACAGTTGGGTGTCATCAGCATATTGATGACACCTCGCCCTAAACCCTCTGACGACCGCCTCCAAAGGCTGCATGTACACGTTGAACAAGAGAGGGGATAAGATGGAACCTTGCGGGACTCCACATGTGAGGTCCCTGGGAAAAGATGAGCAACCATCCAGCACCACACGTTGAGTTCTCTCAGCCAGGAAGGAGTGCAACCATTCAAGAACAGTACCACCCACTCCAGCTCAGTCCTGCAACCAAGTCACCAACAACTCATGATCAACGGTATCAAATGCAGCCGAGAGATCTAATAGGATCAACAGGGTCGAATGACCCTGATCCACCTCATGGGAGAGGTCGTCGACCAATGCCACAAGCGGTGGCATAACCCAGACGAAAGTCAGACTACAAGGGATCAAGGAAACCGATCTGGTACAGCAGGCTGGCTACTTCTGCAGGTTTGTGAAAAACTATGCCATTATCGCAAAGCTACTCAATGATCTTACACATGGATATCAAGCTGGAAAGAACAAGAAGAGGAAATGCAAAGGGAAGGCCAAGAAACAGAAACCCTGACAAAAAGAGCAGAGTAATTAAAATCCCCTGAAGCCCTTTGGGGATCGTTGGAATGAGAGGTGTGACCGAGCCTTCAAAGATATCATCAACTGCCTGATTCATGCACCAGTTCTAGCCTTTGCTGATCCAAGCAAGTCCTTTGTGTTACACACTGATGCAAGCTTGGATGGCTTGGGAGCAGTCTTGTACCAGGAAAGTGATGGCCACCAAAAATATGTAGGCTTTGCCAGCAGGGGACTCACTGACAGCCAGACTCGCTATCCAATCCAAAAGTTAAGAGTTTTTGGTACTGAAATGGGTCATCACAGAACAATTTTGGGACTATCTGTATGGTGCCCAGTTCCAAGTATGGACAGACAACAACCCCCTGACTTATATTTTAACGTGCACCAGACTGGATGCCACAGGACAGAGATGGGTAGCTGCTCTAGTCATGAGTTCAGTGTTCAGTATAGGCCAGGGAAGAGCAATATAGATGCAGATGCACTGTCACGCAGGCCCTGTACATTTGAAACCATTGTGATTCCCATGGAAGGGGTAAAGGCTATCTGATTCAAGCGGATTGGAGTCCTCAGTCCAAGGAAGTGTGGCTGAAAGTTTGAGTCTACCTCCTAAAGGTGTGCCCCCAGCGCCAGTGAACTATATAGCCCTGAGTCAATCTTTGCTGCCTAGGCGGAATGTTGCTGACTGGCGGGAGGCTCAGTTGCAGGACAATGACATCAAAGTCATTCTGCTGGCTAGAAGAAACTGACATGATCCCAAAACAGTTATGCCACAAATCATGGAGGCCAAACTACTATTAAGGGAATGGCAGAAATTAGAGTTTATTAATGGGGCATTCTATTGGGTGGTAAGTGATCCCATGCAAGGTCCACGAAAGCAATTAGTGTTACTGAAAGGATACCGAGCTTTGGCTATGATAGCGCTTCATGATGACTTTGGCCATGTGGGTCAAGAGAAAACACTGGACCTTGTAAAAAGCAGGTTTTACAGGCCCAAAATGGCAGAAGACCTCTGCAAGAAATGCAAGACCTGAGCCAGATGTGTCCAAAGGAAGACTTGACCCACTTGAGTTGCCTTAAGGCACCCATTGCCCCACAGCCCTGTGTAGGAATACTACCATGCGCTTTACTTCTCATATAACATGTGAATGTGACTGCAATAGGACAGTGTTTCTCAGGAGACAGCCATGACTGAATCTACCACAAACATAACATGGGGACAAGGCTTGAGCTGACTTGCGTCTCTCTGCAGAAGCTTCACTTCAGCCCAAGGGTAGGACTGTGCCTCCTGGAGGGAGGGTTTCCCACCACAGAGGAATTTTCAGAGGAGCAGCAAAATCTGAAGAAAATCTTACTGGCTGGGGAAAAGTTCTATTTGGGACAAAGATCCACCATGGAGTGCAAAGCAGATGGCTCAAAGCCTGACCTGACCCTCTCTCATTCCAGGGGTGACTGACTAACCTGTCTTTGAGGAGGCAACAGGAGTAGTGTCTGGAGGGAATAGGGGTGAGATCAGTGAGGTGCAGTCTATGTGCCCCGTGAGAAGGGGAGGGAGGGAGGGAGGAAGGAAGGGGCAAAGTCTGAGTTAGTTGGTTTAACTCAACTGTGGCTAAAAGCAGGGGCCTGAAAATGGGGTGGGGAGGGGAGTGAAACATTCCTTGCTCTCTGGGTTTGAGGAGCAGGGGTTGGTCCTTAGTTTTGGCTAAGGAGAGGATGCCCCCCGCCTCCCCCCCCNTATTGGCATTTGAATTTCCTGGGGCTGGGTGGTGCTGCCACCATCTTCTCTATTTGCCTGGTGGCAAATGAGCAGACGAGAGCTCTCCCTTGAGGCCATGTGTGATCTAGAGCTGCCACCTTCTCAGAAGTGTTCACCTGAAAAGAGAAGAGGCCATGTTGATAGGGGGTGGGGTAAAGGGACTCTCCTGCCCCTTCCCAATGTGGCCATGCCCCCTTTGGATGACACAGCACTTTGTAGGGGGTGGGGCCATGTCGGAAAAGGGGGCAGGAAAGCCTCTTCACCCTGCACCTTTTTGACGTGGCCCACTCCCTACCCCCTTTGAAACAATTCTAGCAGCACCTCTGGATCTGGTCCTGACTGACCGTGACCAGCCCAGGGAAATAGGGGCTTTAGCTGCAGCCCAGAGATGATGTCTTCAAACTAAAACTCTCCATCAAACCTGGAGGGGAGAATCAGCAAGGGGATTGAGTGGGAGAGTCAGTCACATACTGCCCATTTGACTCACAAGGCCCCAGCCTCCTGTCTCCTGGTGCTTAGGCAGGCCCGCACGTGTCCTGCAGCCAGCCAGGAATCACTTTGCTGGGCAGGTCTCACAGGCAGTATCAGTTAGCAGAGAGCAAAAGGTCAAACACTCTCACGTTCTGTCCCTCAGTTCCTCCTCCGTGGCACCCCCCAGCTGGCCCAGAAGGAGGAGTACAGTCCAACAGTTGAGCCAGCTCTCCCCAAGCTGCAGCTCCAATTCCCAGCTCCCAGCAACTCCCACCTGCAGCTTACAGCTTCCCTAGTTCCAGGGACTGACTCTGCTTCCACTAGCCAACAGTTCTCTCTGCCCAGGTCTAAAGCCGTCAAACTGGTTTCAATGACATCCAAAGGCAGATTGGGAGGGGTTCCTTCTTCTGGATAAAAGAGTTATTAACAAGCCAGACTGACTGGCTCCTGGATGGGTGTTGCCCAGGTGTGTAAGGAGACCCCAAACCATCACAGACGGGAAGACAGTATTTGGATGTCAAGGGGATGGAGCTGTCACTCTCAACCCAACAACTGTTATTACTCTGCTGGCTGTGAGCAGCCTCTTGATCTGTCAGCATCCCTACCAGAGTTCAGTTGGGAGGGGATGGGCACCACCACTCACTGAAGCATGACTTTCTCGTCCAATACGGTGAAAAAACTCCCCTTTGTTGATGGCTTGCAGAAGTGTTGATGTCTCACTTCCCTGGCTAATTGCCCACCTGCAGGGCTTTGCACCCATTTTCAAGTACTTGAGGTGCTTGCATAAACCAGACTGTGCCACCCTGGTGAACTACAGTAGCTGTGTTAGTTTATACCTCTCTGCTTTGCTCAGTCTCCAGTTCTAACTCCTGACTTGCCCGATGAAGGACCCTGTGAGGTCCGAAAGCTTGCACAACTCCACCAATTGGAGTTGGGCCAAATAAAAGATCTCACTGTACTAATTTCTCTGTTGTCTATATTTGGGACCAACACGGCAAACGTATTTTCTCTCCACATAGAGTAATGAACACACAGTATCCAGAACATAATCCCATTGAAGGCTTTGTTCATACCAGTTCATTCACAGGGACAATGGAGCCGCCCCAGCCTTGGAGCAGAAGTTAGAGGGGAGCAAAAGCCAGGCTCGGTCAGCCAGAGGTAAGCACCGAAAGAGGCTCAGCCTCAGAAGCTGCTGCTAAAACACCAGCTACATGGTACTAACCTGGACATTGGGATGTACAAACAAGGGGGCTACAGAGGAAAAATGTCTTGAGTTTGGGGCAAAGAGGCAGGCCTCCTGTAATCCCCATGGAGGGGGCTCTCCCTGCACTATTCCGCCCCTACCATCATGTGAACTTCCTGACAGCTGGGAAAGTGGGAGGTGCCACTGCCATTTCCCCCAGCTGCTGCTGGGTACATTCAAAAGCCACAGCAGAGAGCTGTAAAGGGTTCTCCATCTTGGCAGTGGCATCTCCAGTTCCCCTGTGGGTGGCAGTGGGCAGGTGACAGAGGGCTCTTTTAGACGAGCGGCGCTCCGTTTTGTGTCGGCGGCGCGCATATTTTGAAACCTCCGCCTGGTCTATTTAGACGAGACGGAAGTGGCTTAATATGCGCATATTACGGCGGAGGCGCATTTTTTAAGTGCGCGAATTAAATACCTCGATTATGAGGTATTTAATTCGCGCACTTAAAAAATGCGCCTCCGCCGTAATATGCGCATATTAAGCCACTTCCGTCTCGTCTAATTAGACCAGGCGGAGGTTTCAAAATATGGGCGCCGCCGACGTGAAACGGAGCGCCGCTCGTCTAAAAGCGACCAGAGCTTTGGAGATCAAGAGGGAGAAGTTATCAGTCCTCACTTTGCACTGTTCTTACTCCACTGCTGGCACCTGCAGAGCATGGATCTTTTTCAGGGTACAATAGAGGCTAGGGGTGAAAACAGACAAAACGCTAACTTCACTTTAACACCTCTTTAACATTTCTTATGCATGTTGCAGGGCTACAGAGGGTACCAATACAGCCCTGCAACATGCATAAGAAATGTTAAAGCGATGTTAAAATGAAATTAGTGTTACGTCTGCACTGTCTAACCCCTCTCAGCAGCAGAAAGTGCCTTCTGTGAATCAGCCTTAATTCCACACTCCTACCCCCTTTCCTCTGCGCTGAACGGTGGAGTCAACTGACCTTTCAGCGAGCTCTTAGCCAAACCTGGAATCAGATTCTTTTGGATAACAAGGACTAATCCTCTGAGTCTAAAGACAGCTGCCCTGGTTCGGTGTAGCTTTGGTCGTATGGTGCTCCCTCCTCTCCCCTTGTTCTGGCACTGCCTCTTCTCAGATTCAGGTTATGCACATGAACAATTCCCTTGGCACTATGTGGGGATTGCCTGCAGTCACCCTGGCCTGTGGTGGGAAGGAGAAACTTTGCTGGCACAAAGCTGCCACCTGCACAAGGCTCCCACTAGCCCCAGATCTTCTCAGCCCTCGGTAACACAGCAGCAAAGCATCCAAATGGCTCAGATGAATTGATTTCCCCTGGGCTGGCTTGTTTGCTGCTCACTTTCTTTCTGAGGCATGAGACTCTTTTGCTGTCACTGGGTTTTACACCTATGAAATGAGCTGGTTCATTTTTGGTTGTTTGTGACTTTCCTGTGTACAGCACATGCTGCACCAGGCATAGAGCCGGTACCACATCATTCAACAGCAGGCTTAACAGAGGCCTGAAGAACAGGTCATTTTCTGTGGCGGCACATGCAAGGCATAGCAAGGCTGTAGCGAGCCCAGGCTCTTAATGGGACCCGTAGGGGGAAGGAGGTGGGGTTTCCAGTATGAGGCATGGGATTGGGAGCTTACCTTGGCAGGGTAAGAGTCCCTGGTTCAGTCTGCTGCCATTCTAGGGGACCCCAGCCAGGAGTCCCTCTGGAATCCATCACAGGGGGAGGGTAACCAGTACCCCACTGGGAGCCATGCCAGTGCTATTACTCTGGGGGAAGGCCTGTTGGGAGCTGCTCCAGGCAGCCACTACCACCATGGGGAAGGGCGGCCAGAATTCCTGCTGCAGGCTCCGCCATGCTGGCCGGAGCATGCTGGCCGCCATCTTGTTGTACAGCGGTGACCACTGTGCCAGCGCAGCACAGCTGCTGCCATTTTGTGCATGCGCAGAATTACAGCGGCCATTTGCACATGAGCAAAAGGCCTTGTCAGAATTCCAACTGAAATATTATTTTGGTTGGAATTCCAACCCAAAATTAAATAAACTGTTCTGATTTCATGGAAAAGTCCACAAAATCGGAATGGCTTATTGAGTCAAATCCTATCGTGACTTAAGGTTCATTCACACAACACTTTAAGAGTGGGAAGTGGCACAAACCCATGTTCTGGGTGTTGTATGAAATCCTTACTTCTTCCTGTGCTCCTTGAGACTTTGTTTTCTACAACCTGATACAAAGGGTAAGGCTGTAAGGATGTGACTCTAGCAAGCAGCAGTGGTGTTGTGTGAACTGATTAATCTGGAGCAAACTAATCCTGCATGGAATCCCAAGCAGTAGGTCTCTGCCTGTTCACTGCCAGTGGCAGCAGCCCTCTTCCCATCTGCAGCTGCACCAGCTTCAACCCAATCCCCACTGGGGAGAGATCGGGAGTCTGGGAGTATATTCGTTTGTGGGGGTGTGCTAAAGATCATGAAAACAGCATACATGTTACATGCATGTTCATAAATGGGTACTGGCTGCATGTTAACATTATATACCCACGTTTGGTGTCATATAACTCAGAATTAAGAAAGGAATGTAAACATGATGAGATAATGAATGGAAACTTTGTATGTAAGAGATATGAAATGAGAATAAACTGTGGACTATGTAACTGAAAGGAAATACAAAACCAAGACTGGCAGCCCAGACATCCTGTCTGGGACAGTCAGCAGAACAATCTAGTTGTTAAGAAATGCAAATAGCCAAAGCCAACTGAGAAAGGTGGGAAAAGTCATCAAAAGGGACGCTTTTAGACATGCGCAGTGCACACGTGGCATAAAATCACGCCACGTGTAAATATCCTGCACGCGGGATTTAGACGCATCATTTCGTGCGTTAAAGCTGGTCACTCTTTCTTTTAAAGATGCAAATTAAATACCTCAACATCGAGGTATTTAATTCGTGGCTTTAAAAGAACGCATGACTGGCTTTAATGTGCAAAATGTTGCATCTAATCCGGCACGCAGGATATTTACACGCGGTGTGATTTTATGCCGCCTGTGCGCCACGCACGTCTAAAAGCAGCCACATTTAAGCACCATGAGAAAGGGAAAAAAAGACACACATCACATCATCTTGAACTCCAGGGAGAGAGACACTCTGAAACTGCCAGCAAGGACCGATGCCCAGTCTACAACAGCAAGGCTGAGAGATAATGGACTTTGTTAAGCATGGAATACAAATTGAATAAGACTCTAGCTTAGAACTCGTCAGGTAAGGTAGATTTGCATTAACTTTTTATTCTTTTATTAGCTTGCACTCTTAGTACAATCTTGCACTATATTTTAATCTTGAATCACAAATTAAAATTCTTTTAACTAAGCCTGCTGTGCTTATGTGAATTCCTGACAATGGGGTTACAACAGCTGAGTTAGAGACTCAGACAAATCTTGTAATTCATGTCTGTGCTTTGGGAAGCTCTGCGATAAAGGTGACAGAGTTAACCCCTAATGGGCTGGAACAGTTCTGGAGAGAGCTGGTCGAGTAGGGACTGTAAGTGAGGAAATTGAGTCATAGGCTGCTCAGAGTGGGGCAGCGAGGCCCCAGTTCCATCACAGGGGTCCCTCAAAATCCAGCCTGTCCCAGGATCCAGTTCCTAGATCCTGTGTCAGACCCTAATCTGTCAATCTCCTGGCTGCAGACCCTACAAAAGGGCAGATAACCTGTCCCCACCATTCCTGGGGGTGGGG
The DNA here is from genome assembly GCA_003113815.1 of Sphenodon punctatus. Classification (NCBI taxonomy): domain Eukaryota; kingdom Metazoa; phylum Chordata; class Lepidosauria; order Sphenodontia; family Sphenodontidae; genus Sphenodon; species Sphenodon punctatus. The sequence goes on along the minus strand of QEPC01002185.1, from coordinate 1,132,340 downwards.
TGTGTTGTGCCTTGGTCAGCTGCAGGCAAACAGGGAGGCAAGCATGGGGCATGTGCTCTGAGTCGTCAGTCAATCTGCTCTGCGGCTTAATGATCAAATGCTGTATCTCAGCAAGCATTGGCTCACAGAGCAATAACCACTGATTAGGATTCTGTAGCTAATTAATTAGGCTTCTGCTCCTCTGGCAGTTTCTTTACTGTGTTATTGGCTGTGGCTTCTAAATATTCCATAATTTGGCTTCCACAGCTGGGAAGGCAAAAGTGTGAGAGGGGTGTGGGGGGAGGCGGAGGCTAACCGGCTGATGTCTGGGCCGGCCCATGGGACAAATGATTATTCTGTCCAGGGCAGCAGCACCCAAGGGTCTGTGTGGCACTCAGAGCTTTGGGTGCCAGCGCTGGCCCTAATGTGCAGCCAGCATTAGTGAATCAGTGTGTGTGTGTCTGTCTCTGCCTATGTGCATGATGGGTGAGAGCATATGCCCGACTGTCTGTATCTCTCCCTGTTCTTGACCTTCAAAAAGGCATCACATAGAACAGAAGCTTGAGAACATGACCCAGCACTCAAACACCCAAGATAAAATTACTCATAGCCCCGGATATCAGAGTAGCCTATGGTGTCTTACCTTCTGTCACAGCCATCTTTGGTATTTCGGGGTGGGTGGCAGGAAAGAAAGACAGAAAGACCTCAAACCATATAATGTTTTAGAGGAGTAACAAGTCCTTCCTATCCTCAGTAGGTGCTTGTTAATAGGGGTGCCCTTTAGTATTTACTTCTGTTTAGTATTTACTTCTGTTTTGTTTTTGGTTACATTAGTATTTGTTCTGTTTCATTTTCCATTGAAGCCAATGGGAGCCTTTCCCCATAGATGTCATGGGAAAAGATCCATGGGGTTTCTAAAACTAGTAAAATTGCTAAAGTCAAGTGTACACTACTTGTCTGGGGTGCATGTGGGTGGCACTGGGTTGGAGGGGTGCAAATGCCAGAAGTTGAGGGCTTTTAGTGGGTGGGAGTGCTTTGGAGGTGGTCTCAGGGGTGCATCGTGGCTCTGGGCTGCGGTGCTGTGGGGTCAAAGGGGACTGGCTGTGCCTAGGTGAGGGGCAAAGATTAAGGGGGGGGCTAGCATGGGGGTTGGGATGGGATTGGATTTGCGGGGGATGCCAGGGACTTTTTGCATGGCGATTGGCTCTCTAACTTCCTCTGCCTGCCTCCTCCACTGTCCCACTCCATAGCTGCCTCATCTCACAGGCTCTGCATCTTGAGATCAACTTTGCTTTCTGCTTGTCCCCAGTCACCATCTTCACCTGCGGCTGGGGACAAGCAGAAAGCAAAGTTGATCTCAGGAGACAGCCATAGGTGAGACGAGACAGCTGTGGGGTGGTTGGTGAGCCTGAGACCAGCCAGGGAGGGCCAGCAGTAACCCAGGCTGGAGAGCGGAGCTGGAAGGCAGAGCAGAACAGAAGTGCTGCCAGTGCCCTGGGTGAAATTGACCGGGCTGCAATTAACAAGTGGGGAAAGATGCAGAGTGATGGAGAGCAAGCCGAACAGAGCCCAGCAGATGGCAAATGGCAAAGGTGCCTTTTTCGAATTTAAATACTAAACAGAATTTTAGTATCTGCTGCTTGCTTTAGTAGTATTAGTATTAATACTAATTAGTATTAATACTAATGTGCCTACTTTAGTGCAGTTTAGTATTAATACTAAATTAGTATTCCCATCCCTATTACTTAGCTGAGGAAAAAAACCATTTAGAGTAACCACGCCTCCCCACACATCCAGTTTAGCCCAGCCCTGCAGTCTCGCAGCCCAGCACACCCAAGCCTCTCACATCAATTCACAGAACCTGCCCTTAGCTTTACTGCCACTTGGGGGTGGATTGAGCAGACAAAACCAGGGCAGCTGATTGGAGATCAGCTGTACATGTTTGTGCAGCCACTACTCACAGATAGATAGATAATTTATTGATGGCGCTGGCTCTCGCCATGGCCCAAACAAACAACATACATAAAATAAAATAGATATACAAGCAATACAAAAAAATATATATGCGAGAAATGGTATTACTCACTAAATATGTATAAGTATATATAGTATATATTATATATATACTATTTAGTCAAATGGGTTCCACCCTAACCCCCCCATGGTTGCATCGAAAAAACCTCATAAACAAACGCACAAACAGGATAAAATGCAAAAATATAAACATCGAGAAAAGATGCACTAAGTCAAAGGAAGAGCATACATCGTAAAACGCTACCTTTACCTTGCTCTTCTGCAGGGGTTACCACGGCAAAGCTTGTCCCCTGAAATAAATCTAGTCTTATAAACCCTAGGCACCCCATCCTCGTTCAGTTTAGTTCAATGATTTATTGTGAGCCTCCTCTTCCAAGGAACCAGTATACCTCTATTAGCAATAGATACCTTATTCCAACCCAAAACACCAATATGGTATGAGAAGAACTATCTAATCCATTAATCCTAAATCAGGAGTCTTTTCTTGGACACAAGATACATATAGGAAGCTATAGCCAATACTGCTTCCTTATGCGTTAGCCCCAAAAATAATACATAACAATTTGTAGATTCAAAGGTGAGGCCGCGAGGCTATAACGGAGATAGCCAAGTCAACCTAAGAGATGGTGAGGGACCCTTGGATTCAACCCATGATGGTAGAAATCAAGTCATATCTGAAGTCGATAGGTTTGTCAGTAGGGTACTTGATCCATAAACCTGCAGGATCAATATTAAAGGAGATTCTGTCACGGGTCAGCAATATTGACAGACAGACAGAGATTGGTGCCATCAATGATTGCCAGCATGTAAGTTCATACCGGCGGTGGTTGCCGGAGCAAGGTCAGATCCCTAACTATTTGAGCTCTTCGTTAAATATTAGAGCTAAGCGACTTATTTTCAGAGCTAGGGTGAACTCTCTTCCTTCCAAGGTTGAGGAAGGACGAATTCAAGGGGTTCCTTTTCTTAATAGGTTATGCCTGTTTGATGGCTTGGCGGTAGAGATGGTGGCTCACCTTTTTTTTGCTTGCCACTTATATGATAAAATAAGAGAGAAGTATCTTTCATCTTTTATGCAAGATCATGGAAATACATCTGAGGACCATCTCCTGACATTACTGCTGTCCAGCAATTCTTCCTAGACCAATAGGAATGTGGCAGCCTATCTAGGCCAGGCAATAAAACTCAGGGAAAATTTTCTGGAATTTAGGGCCCCTATAGAGGGGCCTTGAAGCTGAACTGCTGCTGATCGCCATCCTTCTAGGTTGGCAAGGGACAGCCACAGTATTTACCATCAGATTGGCTAAGTGGGTGGACTGGATTTAGGTTGGAGGCCGGGTAACCATGGGGCAAACTGCTGTAAAGGGGTGTTCCTTTGTAAAGGCCATGTGCAGCCGACCCCTAATGTATTTTCTATCGGTAAACCCTTGAGTAATTATTACTCAGCAACATGTAATGATAGGGATTGCCTATTTGATATAAGTTCGTGAACATATCAAAGGATTACAGGGGCCCAAGTGTTGCCGCCACAAACCCCGACAAGGGCAAGGCTTTATAAAGGAGGAGGCTGAGATAAGGGTCGAATATAGTTGTTATAAACTTTGGGGAGGACAAGGCTTTATATTGCATCACAGTGGAATATTATATGATGTGATTTTATTATGGTTTTTTCCCCTCTTCTCTTTTGTACAAACCTGGATATCTTGTATTATTTATTATGAGGTTTGTTTTATTTATGCTGCTGTCCAATTTTGTTACGGCCTACGGCCAAACAAATAAATTTTACTTACTTACCTAAGAGCCTCAAAATACGGGCATCTTGCTAAAAGATGTTCGACAGTCTCTATTTCCCTTTTGTAGCATGAGCATAGTCGCTGGTCCCGGGGGATACTCTTGTACCTCCCCTCTACTACTGTGGTTTTACTCAACTGCCATCTTAGCAGGGTATAAGCTCTGCGAAGCTTGGGGTTCACTAGGATATCTAAATGGGGCTCAAATAGGAACCAGTCCTTAATTAGCCCAAAAAAGGGGGCCACCCTCCATGCCCTTACCCGAGCTAAATCATCCTGGGACGCAATATCTTGAATTCTGGTCAGGGTCTGTGCTCTAATAGATGTTAACACAGCCCCACTAAAATATTGGAAGGAGAACCCCATCCCTCTCAATAACCTCTCTAGGTATAGTAGCCATGGGTATGCCCGCACTCCCTGGTGACTAAGCTCCTCTTTCAAACAAAGGAGCGGAAACGACTCCTCTTGCTGAGCTAACAGTCTTACCCAATATCTTACATAGGCCTTATTCATTAGGGATGCTATTGAGAACCTGGCCAATTCGGCCCTAAGTATAGCCCCTGGGACACTCGCAGAAACCCCCAACATCCATCTAAGGAACCAGTTCACCCTGTCAAGGGGCGTCGTATCCAGAAACGGGATAAGTTCCATCACAAATGTCAACATTGGCGGAATTTTCGCATCATAAACTTCCATAAAGGAAGGTCGAGACTTTCAGCCCACTAGAGAGTTGGTAAGCCTTAATCAAGGCACGGGCTGCTTGGAGAGCAATTGCTGCCCTATTCAAAATATGATGGTTCCATGGTTCCATGTTAGTCAGGGTGACTCCCAGATAAGTAAAGGAGCTAACTATCCCTATCTGACCAGCCCTTGTTTTCCAGCTAAGTGGGAGCTTTCTTTTACCTATCACCATTATCTTGGTCTTATGTGGATTCAGTGCCAATCCATTCAGATAACAGTATTTAATAAATGCCTCCAAAGCCTTTTTAATGCCGGTTTCAGTTTGGGCTAAAAGAACTTCATCATCAGCAAACTGGAGGCAACCCAAACTTACCCCACCCACTACTGGGGGGTGAGTGTCCTCCCTTAACAAAGCCTTCGAGAGATCTGAAAGATATAAATTAAAGAGCGGTGGCGCTAAAACACATCCCTGACGTACCCCTCTTTTAATTGGGAATGTCCGCTGTCAGAATCTGAGTCTCGTTGGCCTTGACCCTTGCTACGTTATTTGAATAGAGATAAGTAATTGCTATTAATAAATTTTCATCAATACCCAGAGACCTTAATTTGGCCCACAAGCATGCTCTGGACCTTATTAAGATCAAAGGCCTTATTAAGATCTGCAAATACTAAGTATATTGTTCCTTTCCTGATTTTATGATATTTGTGTATCACATGAAGGAGGACAAAGCAGCAATCTATAGTGGATCTCCCTGAACAAAAACCAAACTGCTCCTTAGGTATAATCTTGTTTATGTTAGCCCAAGTTTCCAAACGGTCCAGAAGCATTTTAGCAAACAGTTTCCCCACTGTAGATAATAAACTGATCGGCCGATAACAGGCCGGGTTCTGAACCCTCCCCTTCTTAAATATCGGGACTATAAGACTTTGGGTCCAGGACTTGGGAATATCCCCCGGCCCGGTCGCCGGATAAAACACTTTGGCTAATATCGCAGCCCACTAACTTGGGGCCACCTGAAGGACTTCCGCTGTAATGAAATCTGGGCCGGGGGCCTTGTTGGGTTTGAGTCCCCTAATCAGCTCAGTTAGTTTGGTCTCTGGGAAATCCTCCAATCCCCAGCCCCAAGATGATTCCCTGGGATCCCACTTAGACAAGTCAGCACACCCCACCTCTTGATCCACATAGAGGCCCCTAAAAAACTTTACCCATTGGGAATTTGTAGGTACCTGCCAGCTAACTCTCTCCCTTGGCCTAATTAGTTTATTCAGGGAGGCCCAAAAGGCTCCCTTATTCCCTGTAGAGCTCTCGACGGCCAACTTGGCCCAATAATGCAAGTAATACATCCTCTTTTTGTTCTTTAACAGCCTTAGATATTGTGCCCTTATCTCAATAAAGGCCTTCTTTGACCCTATTGATGGGTCTCCGGCCCACCTCCTTTTAGATGATATCAGTTGTTTTTTTTCCCTTCTATATTCATGGTCATACCACGAATTCTGGTTACTATAAACATATCGACGCTTCTTGGGAGTACTAACCAAGGAGGCCTGGACTGTCAGAAGGAGCTCATCATAAGCTGACAATATTCTTATGAGATCCGCGGTGCCCGCCATCAAGGTTACTAATTGAACAACCTTATCCGAGTTTATCCAATAGTTTATCTCTTGGATAAGTTCCATAGGGGAAAATCTCTTCCTCCCTTGCCTCTCCTTATCTATAGAATCTGGCTCTCTCCTGCCTTCTATCGCTCTTTGTATCCTTGTTGACAAGGCCAGATGATCACTCTCGGGTCTAATACAGAGAACCACCCGCTCATACATCCCCAACTCAGATGCCTGTACCTGTATCAGGTCCACTTTGCTCCTCCCCTGAGCTCCCAAGAAGGTATAGCCCCCCTGGGGATCATACAGGGAGTCCTGGTTGAGAACCGCTAGATCAAACTTATAAATTAGCCTGATCAATGGAGACCTAGACAACTGACCACCCAAGGCTTCTGTACCAGGGGCCTCTCTATCCTTAGACAATAATGTCAGGTTCCCATCCTCTCCTTTCCACAAATGAGTATTCCACTCTCCCACCAAAATGAAGTGGGCACGTGAATATAGTCCTTCCATCCACAGTATGTCTTCTTCCAAAGCCTGCCATCCGTCCCCCTGATAATACGGGGACACAGGTGGAGGTATATAAACATTTATAATCACATACCGCTCAGAATTGGCATCTCTCCATCGGAGGATACCTGCCTGATACTCCGGTCTTGTTGTGTCCAAGTGGGTTAAGTTTCCCAGGCCAACTGTCTTTGACAGGAATGCCAACCCCCCCGAGATCCAACCCCTTGTCCCCACCTTGGACCCCCCGTGGAGAAAAAGGTCGAACCCAACAAACGAAATCAGGTCCACCTATTTTAACCACGTCCCTTGTAGACAAACTAGATCAAATCCTCCTATGAAATCTAGCCAGTCCTGGTCCTGTAGTAATGACCGTACCCCCATTATATTCCAAGACAGTAGTTTGAGGTATGGCCCATTGACGGATTGATTATATTCAGGTGATATAGCCAAAATTTCATTAGAACCCTCCCCCCAAGAGGGGGATTGGGCACCCAGACGGGAACCCAATTCCCTCAGTCAACAATGTGAAGCCTCCAGCTCGATGGAAGGTAGCTCAGTACCTGAGACAGCCACATTACTATCCCTTCCTTGTATTTCTATCATAGTCTCTGTCTCTAGCTGTTTAGACTGGCAAAATAAATCCTTACTCATCCTTCCCTCCCCAGTAATTGCTGAATTGCCGTGCTCCTCAGACTCTAGTGCCCTAACTGCTGTCCAGTCTAGACTGGGCATCTCCCTGGTATCCCCCTAATCTCCCCTCCCCACCTGGGGGGCCGTATACACCCTTTCGGGTTCCCCTAGGGGGAACTGTTGGATCCTCACTAGACTTGTTAAAAAATGGGCCTGGTCTATACTGGGTAACCGTTACAGGAACTCACAAATCTTTATAGAATTCCCCATATCCCCCTCCCCCGTAAGGAACATCCCAACCATGCCAGCAAGAGTCATTGGCACGCTATTAGACAGGGCCTCAATTTCCATATCCCTTGAAACCAATCCCCCCTGAGAGCCCTCTGGGGGCTGATTCCCATGGGGGAACTGATGCGTATCTATATCCTTGGGGGCACTGGGCAGGGCTTCCCCCATCCTCTGAAGCTCCATAGATTGGTTCAGTGATAAGGGGACCACATCCAGATTCATATCCCCCTGTATCCCCAAAAGGGGCACACCCAAAGCCCCCTTTCTCTCGCCACCTCCTACTTTACTGCTCCTAGGGGGAGAGTCAACACCCTGGCTGTCCAACAGGACCCTTTGGGCAGATAGTTCCAAATCCTTACCCCTGGAATTTCTAGACCTTTCCTTAAATTCCACATCCCGGGACCATACTCTGTCAATTGATATCCCCCGCTGGGACAAGGTTTTCCTGTGGTTCTGGAAAGCTTACTCTTATCCTGTAACACTAGGCTCTCCTGGGTAATAGTTCCATCCCAATGATGTCCTCAGGTCTCACAATCTTCCCAAGCAGGTTAGTCAAATGGCACGCTACCCACCTTGGGTTATCCCAGTCGTACACCATTCCATTATAATCCCTCCCTATATATAAATATATCTCCTTGGGCCTCATAACTAGCTTAAAACGGGCAAGATCCCTAGGCTGGCCTACAAAGGTGCGTCTCTGAGGCCCTATAGGCCCAGAGGGCTGTCTCTGCTGACCAAGTGGCCCTGGCTCCAGAGAGTCCCCACAAATTGTAAGCTGATCGATAATTCTCCCCAGCTGGTGTTTCATCCCAGCTAAGGAATTAGCCAAGTCTTTAATCCCTGCAAAGAGCACCTCCACCGTCTTGGCTATAAGGCCCATTTGGTAAAGCAAATAATCCTTGGGGGAGGCATCTGGAATGGGACAATCGACCTGGCCACTTGAATTTGGCATAGTTATAGCCCTCGGTGGGGTGGTCTCTCCCCCCACCTTGTCACTTTCTTCAAGCTCCGATGGAAACATGGAGCCATGATGGAAAAAGACTCCATCTATTCCCTTCAGCACTGAGTTCCTAATAATCTTGGCTGGAGCAACTTCCTCAGGAGAAGCTGAAGAGGGTTCCCGAGCCCTCTTCTTTTCCACTCTACGTAATGCCCCAACGGAAGCAGTGCCTCAGTATATTGCAAACACTAAGCGATACCTGTGCTCCTGCTCCTGGATGCGCCAAAGGGCGTGTGTGGCCCTTCGGCGCGCACCTACGGCGCACCCGTAGGATGCCTGGCTGCTTTATGGCCCCGCTCCTGGTACAGGCTCCGCCCCCGGCTTCACTCCCAGCAGCAGCTGTCAGGTAGCTAGGTAATCAGGGTCGCAGGCCCGACACCCTGCTTCTCACCGCCCACCGCTCACAGAGCGAGCTTCTGATCCTCACACACCTGAGGTGTTAGACAGCAGCAAGTCTCAGCAACCAATGAATAGAAGCTGCTCATTCTCTCTAACCCACAATGGTGTGAGCCAACAGTCAGGGCCATCTCATCTTGTTGGGCCCCAGCAGCATTGGAGACTGGCTGTGGGTCCCAGGATTGCCAGACAGTGGGTGTTTTTAAACAAGTGCTGCTGCCTCCCCACCAATCACCCACGCATCATGCATGCTGCAGGGCCACATTGGCACACTATTCAGTCCTGCAACAGGCATGGTGGGTGGGTGATATATGAGACGGCGCATGTCTAAAAACACCCAGTGAGTCTCCTTTCCCTGGCCTGAGTGGAAACAACCACTACTGATGTAACTCCAGCTCGTCGTCCCATCGGGGCCTCCCCTGTGGTGTCCCACAGGGTTCTATTCTGTCCCCCCTCTTGTTCCATGTGTATCTGAGGCCACTCGGCGGGATCATTTGGAGGTTTGGGGTGAAGTGTCATCAGTATGCTGATGACAATCAGTTTTACCTCTCTTTTTAATCCAACCCGGGTCCCACAGTCTCAATACTTAACCAATGCCTGGTTGCTGTCAGGGACTGGAGGAGAGTGAGCCAATTGAAGCTGAATCCTGACAAGACTGGCGAATCTTGTGACTTGGAGGAGGGAATTGGGACAAGTTATTGATGGGATCCAGCCCCCTCTGGTCAATCAGGTTTGCAGCCTTGGAGTGCTTTTGGATTCCTCGCTACGCCTGGAACATCAGGTGATGGTGGTGGCCAGGAGCGCTTTTCACTAATTCCATCTGGTGAGAAGACTGCAGCCTTTTCTTTCTGATTCTGATCTGACCACTGTCATCCATGCTTTCATCATTTCATGGCTAGATTACTGCAATGCGTTCTGCACGGGGCTGCCCTTGATGACTGTTCAGATGCTGCAGCTGGTGTAGAATGCGGCAGCTCACATTCTTTCAGGGACGAGTCACCGGGAGCACATTATGCTGGTGCTCTGAAGTCTGCACTGGCTACCTATAGCTTTCCCGGCACAATTCAAGGTGCTGGTTTTGACCTTTAAAGCCCTAAATGGTCTGGGTCCCATATATCTAAAAGACCGTCAGTCCTACCATGTTCTATGGTCGGCTGGGAACCCCCTCTTGCTGGTTAGCATCTTCTGGAGGTGATGTAAAACTATTTTATTTGAAAAGGCATTTGGTGGGCGGGGATAGGGGTAGGATGGGTTTTTGGGAAGGGTTGTGGAGATTGTGGGAGAGTGCTTAAATGTTATTATTATTGTTTTACTGATTGTGAGCCACCCTGAGCATTTGTGGGACAGAGTGGCATATAATCTAAATAAATAAATAGGGTAGTGAAAGCAACTCCAGACCCAGCTTCTGCTCATGAGTTAGAGGCATATTTAATTTCAGAGAGGTCACAGGGGAAGGAATGCTGAAAGCTCTGCCACCAGGGAAACTTGGCATCCTGTCCTGTCTCCACTTTTGCTGTGCCTTGGATTCTGGTTGGCTGATCCAGCCCTGTCCCACCACTGGTTACCAAAGGCTATATAGGGGCAAGAAGCAGGAAGCTTGTGCAAGTGATGTGGAAGCTACCTGGAGGCTGGATCTCAGTGTATACTGCTGGCCTAAGCTGTGCTGCTCCAGCATCCCCAGCCGAGTCCCAGGTCTCCTCTTGGCCCAGGTCTCCTGGCTAATAATCCAGCATGGTTCTCTGACCGCAGCCATGGATTGTCCCTTGGCTTGAAGCATCTCTGATCCTCTGGCCATGACACCTGCTTGCTCCCTGACCTGTTTCAGCTTCTTCCCAGCTCTGACCTCACTTTGCTGTCTGGCTCTGATCACAATCTGATCCAATTCAAGGTGCTGGTTTTGACCTTTAAAGCCCTAAATGGTCTGGGTCCCATATACCTAAAAGACCGTCAGTCCTACCATGTTCTACGGTCGGCTGGGAACCCCCTCTTGCTGGTTAGCATCTTCTGGAGGTGATGCAAAACCATTTTATTTGAAAAGGCATTTGGTGGGCGGGGATAGGGGTAGGATGGGTTTTTGGGAAGGGTTGTGGAGATTGTGGGAGAGTGCTTAAATGTTATAATTATTGTTTTACTGATTGTGAGCCACCCTGAGCATTTGTGGGACAGAGTGGCATATAATCTAAATAAATAAATAGGGTAGTGAAAGCAACTCCAGACCCAGCTTCTGCTCATGAGTTAGAGGCACATTTAATTTCAGAGACGTCACAGGGGAAGGAATGACGTGGGTAACTCTGTATGTGTGGGGTGTCTTATACAGTCCTAGAAAGAGCCTACTCTCACCCACAGGCTTTCCAAATACTCCTCTGTCTAATCAGCATCCCAGTTAGCATAACTGGAGAAGGTGTCGATGCTGCATGCGTCACAAAGATATAGTAATATCCTTGCTCTACTGCTCCTGCCTCACACATTGGGGTGGCTGGCCACAGTGAAGGCCTGGTCAGCAACCAGCCCAGATGCAATGGCAGCCCAGGTAGAGTTCCACTAGGTGGCAGGATTCACCAGTCTTGACTCTGCGGTCTGTGGGGCTCCTGAGAACATGCTGAAAGCTCTGCCACCAGGGAAACTTGGCATCCTGCCCCATCTCCACTTTTGCTGTGCCTTGGATTCTGGTTGGCTGATCCAGCCCTGTCCCACCACTGGTTACCAAAGGCTATATAGGGGCAAGAAGCAGGAAGCTTGTGCAAGTGATGTGGAAGCTACCTGGAGGCTGGATCTCAGTGTATACTGCTGGCCTAAGCTGTGCTGCTCCAGCATCCCCAGCCGAGTCCCAGGTCTCCTCTTGGCCCAGGTCTCCTGGCTAATAATCCAGCATGGTTCTCTGACCGCAGCCATGGATTGTCCCTTGGCTTGAAGCATCTCTGATCCTCTGGCCATGACACCTGCTTGCTCCCTGACCTGTTTCAGCTTCTTCCCAGCTCTGACCTCACTTTGCTGTCTGGCTCTGATCACAATCTGACCCAGGTAATTGATGCTAGGGCTGGGAGAAGCAGACTCCTAGCCTCAAATTCTCCCAAGAATCTCCTTAGAGCCCACAAGTGTGTCAATTAGTGCTGGAGTCCGCACTACACATAAGTGTGTGTCCCCATCCCTGCTAGCCCCGGAGGAGAGTCACTGAGCTGGGGCAGAGTCTGGATTTCACTGCACTGACTATACATCCCCCACACACCCTGCTTCTCAGCAGCACGTCTTTGCCGTTCTCTGCATCAGGTTTAGGGCAGGAGCTTCTCTGAAGACCACAGCAGGGTATTGTTCCTGGCTTCTTGCTGCCCCCACAGTAAGCAGGACTATCCTCCAACATGCCCGTCCATGGGCTTCAGCTCCCATCAAACTATGACCCCACCAATGAGCTATAAGTCAAGGTTCCAGTTTCCCCACCCCAGGAATAGCTCTCACACTTCCACTCCTGGATTACGATATCACACTTTTGTTTCCAATGTGTCTTCCAGAATGTGGCACACCTAATCCTGAGGTGTGGGGATGGGGGATGCCAGAGACGAGGCGATGCAAGGACTCGCACACAGGATTACTGGCTGAGCAGTTCCCCCACTCCCTGCTGCTCCCTTGCCATGTGCACACAGCAGGCAGAGGCTGCGTGACAAGAGAGAGCGTGTTCCAGGTGATTGTGCTCTCCAACCCTTTCTGTGATGCTACTGAGGGTACTTTGAAATGAGCAAGGTGATGTGGGGGGTGGGATCCATGGCTGCTAAGTGGCACAGCTGTGGAGCAGCCGCTCAGGTGGAGGAATTCTAATGGGCGGCTCCCACTGTGGCTACCATGACAGCTGCCTCGCACTCCCCCTGCCACAGACCATAGGGGAAGGGAAAGCACACCAAGCTGGCCTTTGAAACTGACATGTATCAGCATGAGTGCTGGGGAATCCAGGCTCCCCAGTGCTCTTGGATGGTTCCTGTAACTTGCAACGGCTGTGTCTCCCACTCACCGTGCCTACGAGCAGTGGACTGGTCTGCTGGTGTGGGTGGCAGCATCCCATGCATCAATATGGGCAGGGGATGCACGGCTGCTGGTTGCCAGGCACTTTTTTGGCTTGCCCCACATAGCGCACTCCAGATTTCTTGGCAGTGCACCTTGAGTGGCCATGAGTGGGGGCTGTGTGGTTATTGGAGAACACATTCCCCAGCACCACCTTCAGACGTTCTGTCGGATGAGTGGCTCCTGGATGCCCATGCGTGGTAGCATCTCATTTAAAAACTCCCTGAGTCTTGGGGCATTTTGAAGCTCACCTCACGTGGGAGCAGACAGCAGTCAAGCTCTGGAAACAGTCACACAGGAGTGCCAGGAACATTCAGTCACTGAATAGTCAAAGGCAAGCAGGGCAGGTGCCTGGGGAAGGAGAATTCACTTACTCCCTTCAGGCTTATGCCATCTTCTCTCCGACAGCACCAAGCCCCTGCGCTGCTCCCAGGGGCAAGGCAGACAAAAGCTGAAATTAATTTGTAACATGGTTTTTGTGAATCAGATATGGGGCTTCATTCAGGATTTAATCACATGATAAGGGTTAACCAATCAATGGCATATAGATTCCCAAACTAAAAAAGCAATGAATGAACAAGCCCGGAAAAGGGATGCTAGTATTTTGAACGACAACCTGCCTGAATTCAGACAAGGACATTTAAACGCCACCATTTGATGTGGCAAATTCAACACTCCCGTTCAACATTAATTGCACAGTGTGAGCGAGTTGCAGCCCCATCACAGAATGAAAACTCTGCAATGTACAGTGAGTGTCCCAGGGGCCTAGCTACCATTGGACAAACAGGAATATTTGTCCCAGGGCCCATACTGACTGGGGGCCCAATATTCAAGGTAGCTAAGCCACCCTTTCTCTCCTCCCTATTTTCTTTTTTTTTTTTTTTTTAAATTGTCACCTGAGCTGGCTGGGAGCGCTTCCCCCTTCCTGCCTGTGGTTGCAACATTGTGTCTGACACAATGTTACAACTGCATGCAGGGCAGGGCCCCATGCAGCAGTCTGCATCAAGCCAGGTCACACTCACAAGCCTCGCAGCTCGGCTTGCCCCCCTGGCACTGCGTCGCGGAGGAGGAGTCCTCCCCACCAGCCCGGACCCGGTCCGGGCAGGGCTGGCTCAAGGGAGGCCCAGCCCGAGTGGGAAGGTGCCCGGTGGTGACTCCACTGAACCGCTGCCAGGCACCTTCCCACTCAGGTGCTCCTCGCATCAAGCTGGCCCAGCCCGCCCGACCAGCCCCTGGCCTCCAGGGCTGGTTGGGTGGACCAGGACAGCAATTACACTGCTGCTGCTGGCTGCGCTTGACCCCAGCATGTGGGCAGCGAGTCACGAGGGACAGAGTGCACAGTAGGACCAGCTTGCTGCTGGCCCAGAAGACGGATGGGTCCAGCAGCAGGCCACCAGCAGCATGCCACAGACTCTGCAGAGAGCAAGTAAGTCCCGAGCACCAGCAATCCAGCGCTCCTAGGCCGGCTGGCAGCTTCACCACCAGCAGGAAAAAAGAAGGGGGTAGGGCATGGACATTTCTTGTCCCTGGGCCCATCCCAAGCCAGCTACACCCCTGGAGTGTCCAAGGCTCTAAGCAGTCCCATATCCATATTCTCGGCCAGCTCCCCTCAGGGTCCTGCGGTTCTTCTCTCTGCGCTGAGCTCTCCTGCCCCCATCCAAGACAGAAGCAATCTCACCCTCCAGATAAGGGGAATGATCTGGTGGGGCCTGTGGCAAACTCTTCATACACAAAGGTCACAAAGCAGCTTCTATTCCAATGACAAACCTTCCCTCAGTCCTCCAACAGCGACTCGATCAGGCAGCTAAAGCCCAGACAGGCAGCTTTTCCTAAATGGCACAGATCATTTGAGTCAACATCTCCCCATTCACCAGGCTCAACCAAGCCCCTTTCCTCAGCCCAGCCCACCGACCCTGGCACTTCTTTTCCAGGTTCTTTGTAGACATAAATCCAACAGCGAACAATTGTGATGCAGGCACCAAAGCTGGCGCAAACACACAAGAGGAAAAAAGCAAATCATAAAGTGCCAGAAAGAGTGTGAATAGTTCTTAATGTGCCTTGGTTCCATGCAGAGCTATGGGGTCCCTAGGAAGGGTGCTATTAGAGAGGGGCTCTCTACCCACCACCCCAACATGGAGAGCCCCAGAAGCAGTGTTAGACTTACCCTTTGCTCTTGTGTGGCCACGAAGGTCTGGAACCCTGGTGCCACCCCGAAGCCCAACTCCTGGACAAACGGCGGCTCTGACTGGCTGTGGATCTGGACTTTCACTCCAGCTTCAAATGTCGTCTCCTCTTAAGAGACAAACACATCAGTCAGTAATGAGGGTGGGAGATCAGCAAGTGAAAGGGCAGCTGTGGAGATGGGAGTGTGGGCACCAATATCTGGTTGTCTGGGAGGGTAAATGCACTCCTTTGTGGCCCATCTCCCATCTCTCCCCAAGGGCTCTGTCTGTGTCACCTACACTTCCCAAAGGGGATCGGCATGTCAGCTGCCAGTTCAGGAGCTTGCCATAGCAAGGCTGTTTCTGGAGGGCACCATGGCATTGACTGAGGAGCTGAGAACCATCCTGGTTCTCTCAGAGAGGACTATCTATCCTAAGCCACGCCACATTGCTGCTGGCCCATGATGAAACCACTGGTTCCCTCCATTCTCACTGTTGCCTGTTCAGAGGTGTTGGGAGCACATTAGGCCTCTACTTTTCTCTCCACACTGGCTCCCAGGGAGCAGTGATCCCATGGCCAGGTCACAGCCATTCTCCTCATGGACTCACTAGATATCACAGAGAAACCTTTAGGGGGGAAGCCTGCACAGGGGCATAACTAAAGGGCAGGAGTGCAGCAAGACTGTGGTGGGCCTTGGCTCATGTCCCAACTATGGGCCTCCCTAAGGGCAAGAGACAATTTCTGCTTCTCCGGAGGGGTTGCTGCAAGCTTCTGCAGGCTACCCCTGCCACTGGAGGAGTGGGTTGGCCAGGAGCCTTGCTGCAGGGAGTTGATGTGGCAGCTGAGGCACCCTCAGACATGGGCAGCTTGTAATGCGGCTCATGGGTGTTGGCAGTGGTGGCCCTCACCAGGGGGCTTCTGGTCAGCCTCACCCCCACAAAGGTGGCGGCACCGTCCCAACTTGCAGTGGGGACCCCAGGACAGCAGCAGTATCCCCAACAGGAAGTAAGTTGTAAGAGTGGTCAGAGGTGGGGCTAGCACTCCATCCCTGCCTACTCTGAACATTTTCTTCCTGACAGAACTCTCTGCAAGTGGCATGATCACCACGGGGAAATTTTCAAAGGCAGTGGGGGTGGAATGCTGCCCCATGCCCTCCCTTACCAAGTCTGACAATTTCCTAGCAGTCCACTTGCAAAGCCACATCCTGAGAATCTGTGACCTGTCAGCTGGGCTCTAATGAGCCTCTTCACACCATGGTAGCTACGCTAAAGGGGATCATGGGAACTAAAGCCCCCCACTATTCCTTCGCCCTCCACTTCCTCACTGCTAGTACCCTCCTCCCAAAAACTCTAGTGTCACTCCTGTGCTTCCCCCACATCTGCAAGATCCTAGTTGATGACACCTCCACTCCTCTAGCACATGATGGAGCTGCCCTCGGGCTCGTCCAGTCAGAGAGCTCATCTGGACAGGAGACAGGGGTAAAACCACACAGAAGTCAAGAACCATCCTTAACTCCCACCTATCACTGCAAATGCCAGAAATGCAACTCAGCTTTGAGAATGGCAACTCTTAACATCACGTTCATTAAATATAATCATAAATAAAAAAGAACAAGGATCCCCCTGCCCCCTATAGTAAACCATTCATGCCCCACCAAGGAAAGGTGAGAAGCAACCTTACTCCATCAATCTCTCCTCCCTCAGGCCTCCAGGAAGGGCAGCAATTTATGTCTGAGGCACCACAGCATGCAGGAAGCCCATCCTTTTGCCTTTCCTGCTCTCCTGTATCATTTCCCTGCCCATTCCTCTTGGGAGGACACTGCAAAGAGCTATGTCCTGTATAAGTGGCAATGGCATGATGAGACAGTCATCAGGCTGTGTAGGGCTGTCCCCTGGTTGTCCCTCATGCTCCCTCTCACATCCCCCAATGGGGCATACCACATCCTTTGGAAGTGAACAACACCTGGAAGGGGAGGATGGACAGGCAGCATGTGTTGGGGGGGCAAGAGGGAAGGCTCTGTGTTGCACCTTATAGCAAATGCCCCCTTCCTCCACCACTTACATGCATGATTAGGGCCTTTTGCTAGTTGGTGTCCCACCTTATTTCCCCAGACAGCAGGCACCAGTACACCTTTCTCTATGCAACAGTCTTTTATCCCAACACTGGCACAGAGTATTTTATGTACAGTACACAACTGTCTAGCCCCAATCTTCCCGTCCTTGTGCAGGAAGGGCTGGCCTATCCCGCTATGGGGCTACCTTAGTGTCCTTGGGCTCTGGATCCCTTCCTAAGACTCCAGGCTCACTGGCTTGTTCTCACCTTGTTATTCAGGATCCCTACTTTTCAGGACCCTGGAGAACATACAGTGTGACTAACTACCCAGACATCGGATCCCTTCTGCAGCCAAGTCAAGACTCACTTGCTATTGATGCTGTGTCTCCTTTTATCCCTCTAGGGTGGGATTTTCCTCAGTGATGGGCAGCCTAGCCTTAAAAGGCCAGGGCATGCTCATCACACGCCTCTCCACTTCCCCATGATTTACTGTTGGGAAATGTGACTTAGCCTCCCCAACGAGCTTTGCTCTCTCAGCAGGGCAGAGGTGGCAAGTGCAATTAGAATTTGTAACTTTCCCCTCATACTTTGGAAACAAAAGCCCCAGTGAAACATCACAATGCACGTCAAGGTTTTGGGAACAATCAGTGTTTGTTTAAAAGCCCCTTGACGCCCTGACTGTTTTTCAGTTGGATGCAGCCTCCTGTTCTGTAAATGGAGCAATGTGCCTGGGGGCTACATTCATGAGCTCCCTGTGCTGAATCCCAGCCATCTTGACAGAAACAGCAGCTGGGGCAGCCTATTAATATTTAACCTTTTCCAACGCAGCCCTTTCTATCTCCGAGTACAAAAACAATGCCAAGATAAATAGGATTTATTAAAAGAGCTACCTTGTTGGGCTTTACATAATACCAAGCAGCCCCTTGGGCAGATGGTTCCTTCTACCTGTGCTCAGTAGGCTTAGCGTGCTGTTTTGGAGAGGTCTTTCGACTCATCAGAAGGAGATGTATTGATTTCTGAAGCTTGGCTCTTGACTGCAGTCTCTGGTATTGATTGATGCCTTTGGTGACGGCATTAATTCTTCTATTCAGAGCTTTGGTCTATGCACATTTTGTAAAGCAATTATAGACTTTTTTCTCAGGTTGACAAAAGTGCACTTCGTAGCTGTGCAATATCATAATTATTGCATGGTGTCATTATTATTGCATGCTGTTAGCATGCGTCTCTGGTGCATAGACGCATAAATACAAAGCAGATCAGCCTGCTAGAGTATGGATGTCAATGCAATGAAAACAAACATAGGAGAAGTCAGTCCCATGCAGGATTGGCCTGGCCTGGCCTGGTCTGAATGGTTGGAATGGACTACATCAGTCCCAAAGTGAAACACACAGGCTCAACTGCACTGAGTGTGACAAGAACTTGGGCAGAGGTTAGTCCTGGCAGAATTAGCTCCTGGAGTAGCTAACACCAAGCCGAGTGAGGTCAACAGGCAATGAGGGCCAATCAAGGATGTGTAAAAAGTCACCACTCAAGACCCACAACCTCTCTTCACACACTGCTAATTTGGGGAAGGCTAATGGGGAGCTAAATAGGGAGAGTCTGGGTTTCTCAGATTTGCATAGAGAACAAGTGACGCAACTCCAGTTGCTTCACCCATAACCCTCGCCCTTGGCTCACCTCTACCATTCGTCATCTCCGCTCCTTCACCCAGACTGCTGAACGCCTCTGGCGCAAATCCCACTACCACGCTGACTTCCTCCACTTCAAATTCTGTCTCTCATCGCTCAACTCTGCTATCTCCCTCGCTAGACAGCAGTACTATGCCTCACGCATTGAGTCCTGCTCCCGGGACCCTCACTGCCTCTTTTCCACCTTTGACTCCCTTTACAAACCCCCCTTTCCTCCTCCTCCCTCTTCTCTCTCTGCTCAGGATCTTGCTCTCTTCTTCACCTCTAAGATTGACAAGATCCGCCTGGAAATCGCTCCCAAGTCCTCTCCCCCTACCACTCCCCCCCTTCCTCCTCCCCCCACTTCTCTCCTGTCCGCCTTCCCTCCCACCTTCCTTGAGGAAAACTTCCTGCTCACCTCCTCCAACCCCTCCACGTGCCCCCTGGACCACATTCCTTCCCGCCTCCTGACCTCCATTGCTTCCACCTTCGCCCCTCCCCTCCTGTATATCATCAACCTCTCCCTCTCTACTGGCTCCTTCCCCTCTGCCTTTAAATACGCCACTG
>QEPC01002185.1:1101492-1111519 GCA_003113815.1 Sphenodon punctatus | reverse complement strand
GTTGGGTGTCATCAGCATAGAGATGGTATTGGAATCCGTGGGAGGCAATAATTTCGCCAAGGGACCTTCTCTGTAAAGCACCAGGTACATTTCTGGTGCTATATAAATGCTTATAATAATAATAATAATAATAATAATAATAATAAAAAGAGGAGGGGACAACTCCTGACTTGGGTGTGTTGCTGACTTGCCTAGGGCCTGACAGTGCCTTCACCTGGTTGTAGGAGTGCTGCTGCTTTATGCTTTCCAGCCTTGACTGACTGGTGCAAACAAGAGAACCAGGTGCTGGCAAGTAACCTCCCTCTGAGGGATCAAGGAGAAATGACTATCAGAGCAGGAACAAATGAAGAGGCAGGAGGAGAGAAATAACTGGCTCTAAATTAGTCTGTCCTGACCCAGAGCCAAAGCAAGCACCCACTAGCCAGCTGGCTCCATTATTCTCTCCTCTCTTCATGACACACTGGCACAGAGAGGTAACTGGACTGGGCGGAGCTCAGACTGCGCCCATCTCTGGAGTGAATTGAGTGGACTTGAGCTGTTCAGGGGACCTTAAAGGGAAGGAAGGAGAGGAACGACTTGCTTTCCTGTGGGTGAAAAGGGGCGTGGCTGTCTGTGGGCTGTTTTTCTCCCCCAGAAGCTTGGGTGATTCAGAATTGGTACCATCTGCTTTTATATTCAGATAACTACATAAGGGTAGCTGCCCAGGGGTGGTATCAGGTAGCGGCTAACGGGCACTGACTGTTCTTGGACCCTGACCGTGACCACAAAGCTCTGTTGTCCTGAAAGAGTTGTCATCTTACTGCTGCGTCTAGTCCTCCCTTATAATATTGTCTTGGGTTTGTTTTTTTTGCATTTTTATGGGGATATGTCATGGGTAGGGCAAGTGGGAGGGATAGGTGTGTGGGGTAGTTTGGGCAGAATTCATTGGGTGAGAGATGGGAGAGTGCATGGGCGGCAGGTGGAATAGCTTTTTAGGGTGTTT
Source organism: Sphenodon punctatus (assembly GCA_003113815.1). Classification (NCBI taxonomy): domain Eukaryota; kingdom Metazoa; phylum Chordata; class Lepidosauria; order Sphenodontia; family Sphenodontidae; genus Sphenodon; species Sphenodon punctatus. Next base: position 1,110,537 of record QEPC01002185.1, on the reverse strand, counting down.
TCAGACAAGCACATTACTTGGCTGGTATTTACTGGTTAACTATTGGTTACTCGTGAAGTTTTCACACAAGCACAGTGAGTAGTGGGTTTGTAGGTGCTTATCTGAAAGCACCCTTAGTTTAGCCATGGTCCCTCTGTGGTTGTGGTTTAGGCTGGAGGAGGGAATTCCTTTAAGGGTGTTTTTACATGAGAGCCGCAGGGAGGGGGGCCTGTGGTCAGTGTGTAGGGCAGGTATGGGGTTTCCATGCAGGGAAGTGCATGGGGAGCACTTCACACGGGTGGCTCCCCATCCACACACACTGACCCAGTCCCCACACAGGGCACTCTGGATTTTTCAGGAGTGCTCTGTGTGGGGACTGGGTGGCTGGTGCGTGGATCACGGGAGCACACCTCCTCATGCACCAACTTTGAACAACGCTTTCCACATGGACGGTGATGGTGGCGGTGGCATGTGTGGAGCTGTCTCATTTAAAAGCACAAGTGAGAGTTGGGTTGGTGGGGAATTGCAAGTATTCAACTGATGTCATGTTTAAAAATGCTGTAAGATGCCCTGAGCCTTTCTGGTGATAGGGCAGGACATAAACAGAACACTGGACTTTGTCCCATTCCCATCCTGCACCTTGCAGCCTCCTCACACCACCTCCCAGTGAGGTAGGGAAATGCTAAGAGTTCCATGAGGGAACTGGGGCATACAAAGGCTAAAGGGTAGAAAGGTGCTTTGAAAGTCAATAGGAAATCAGTGCTTATGTACCACTTCCGTCTTTAAAAGCTGTCCCAGTTCAGTGCTCAGTTCACTGGGCCCATCTCCCCTTTCTTTAACCCCATTCCTGCAGCGTCTTTGAAGTGTATTTGCACCGCTGCCTGAGCATGAGATGGAGAGGAGAGGAACTCTATTTCTGTTTCAATGCCTGATTGTGCAGCTCAGCATACAGTACGATGTCCCTGGATATTTCCTGATTTGCTCTGCTATCACAAGGATTACAGTAGTTTTAATTAAATTGCAGGATTAATTTGGTGTGTGGTCTTTGCTGCTCTCAGAGTATTATCAATCACCGACCACATAGCTTTCTATTTCTGTCCTGGGGTGTGTGCAATTGCCACTCTCTAATTGCTGCTGGAGCTTCCTTCTAAGTTCCCAGCCTGTCCCACAGCTGACTGGCAAAATGCATTCCCATGTCTGCAAGGCAGGGGGGTCAAGAGCTGCAATTAGGATCAAGCGCATTAGTGGAGGCAAATGCCTTCCCTGCACTCAGACTTTCCCTGGGATTTGAATGGGCCAATGGGCTATTAGTTCCCTGTAACTGAAGCACATGCACCTGCAACTGCTCAATCTCATGAATGTACTCTTGTCTCTCCTGATGTTCACCTCTCCCTTGTCTCCTCCTCTCCCTTGTCTTTAGATTTTAAGTCCCCTAGGGTAGGGACCTGTCTATAACTACTGATTAGAGAAACAAAAAACCTACGGTTTTACAAACCTAGTTAAGGCAGATTCATACCAAGCACCTAGAAATTGTGTGTTAAGGCTCCCGCCTTAACTTCAACACCATGTAAGCAGTAAAGATGTTGTATGGCTTCGCATACTGTGCTCGCTTACAATTTAGGCTCCATGCACCCACACTTTGCCTTGGTCTTTCAGCTCCAATCCTCTTCCTTTGCAGGTTGGGGGCAACACTAAAGCTGAGCAGGATACACGTTGACATTAAATGCATGGAAAGGCCAATGGAAAAAATGGAGGAAACATTAATGCTAGTTTGGAATTAAATTATATCTCATTAACTGTTTCTGAAATAATACAATGGAGATGCATCTTGGGGAGTGTGTGGGGGAAGATGTGGAATAACAAAGGCAGCTGGGAGAGATGGTGGAATGACAGGGAGGAGGATATAAGGATGAAGTACAGCAGGAAGGAACTTGGTGGAATAATAGGAGGAATGCCATAAGAAATTGGTAGAATGTCGAGATTTTCGGTGATGTAAATGATTGGCAGGAGTGATAGGAGACCATGGGGAACACTACCATCATGCTATTAAGCACCATAGCTGCGTCCTTGTTGTTCTAGTCTCTATTGCCTCATTGTGCTTTACACCTCCTCTCCTGGGTGGTGTTTTCTCTTTTTTGGGGGGGAGGGGTTGTCATCTCACACACTCTGTCGCATTCTCTATTAGAGATTATCGTCATTATAGTGGTCAGGAGTCTTGCAATTTTGGGGGAGGTGAGTGAAGTTTATTGGGTAGTCCAGACCTCTGGGTTGCGTGTTATGGGGTTGGAAGCTAGTAGATTAGACTGGGGGTGGGGTGGGGGGTGGAAGCTGAAGTCAAAACTTTTCTATTTTCTAAGAGTGAAGTGGTGGTTAGTGGGTCACAGTGAGTGAGGGGCAAATAAGTAGTGGGTTAGAGTACGTGGGGATGATCCCAAATAAAAGGAATTTAAATATAAGGACATAACTAGTCAATGTAGTTGTTTGATGGTGGCATATTTACATGCTGTTAGTCACCTGTGCAGTGGGGAGATGTATTTGATCTAGTGCCACAGAATGGAGATCTGGAATGTAAATGAAAGAGAAATTCTTGCCACATTGTAAGTAGAGTAATGATGTAATACTGGACAGGGAGGAGCGTGCCGTCCTAGCTTTAGTGTTGCCCCCAACCTGCAAAGGAAGAGGATTGGAGCTGAAAGACCAAGGCAAAGTGTGGGTGCATGGAGCCTAAGTTGTAAGCGAGCACAGTATGCGAAGCCATACAACATCTTTACTGCTTACATGGTGTGGAAGTTAAGGCGGGAGCCTTAACACACAATTTCTAGGTTTGTTAAAGTTTGCTTGGTATGAATCTGCCTTAACTAAGTTTGTAAAACCGTAGGTTTTTTGTTTCTCTAATTTCTTTGGGGTTTTTAAAAACACAATGCAAACACGTGACAGTGATTTCTGATAGTATATAGATGGGAACAGATTATAGTAGATGTATACATGATGGGCGGAGGATTAGCATTGATGGGGAAGGTGCAGCCTGGTGAGAGAGAGACCTGCTGCCACCCGATCGCCTCCTCCCCTGGCTGATCATGACCCCATGGCGCTGGCAGGGGGAGAGGGCCCTGGCCTCCACAGACAGTCCCGGTGGGTGGCCCCCTCCCACTTAGAGCCTCGTGGGGATCAGCCTCCCTCCAAGGAGAAGGGAGGAAGGACTCACTGAGCCGGCCAAGGAGGGCAGGAGGGAGTGACTGATAGCAGGCGGGGCTTGCACTGCGAGTGAGGCAGAGACTCAGAGCAGCAGCACCAGTGTGAGGAGGAGCCCCCGCAGCCTTCCCGCAACCCATGGCTCCTAATGGGGGCAGGGGAGCGAGCAGAGTGGTGCCCCCCCCCGCGCTGCTGCTTGAGTCAGCCGATGCCTCTTAGGGAAGCTGCTCCCCTCGCTGCTCCATTCAGTCCCAGTTTGAGCTGGCTTTAGGGACTGAGTGAGTGGAGGTTTTCCTGCCATTGCAAGACCCAGCCATGGACCTACCCCTGCCCCGTATTGATGCCCCTCGCTCCCTCCACGAGGAGGCTGCAGGGCCCCCACTCCAGTCACTCACTCGCGATTTCCCCTCGGTGCCTCCAGGTTGCGGGGGGGAGGGCTTGGACACCCATGGGTAGTCTCAGCCGCCGCCTCCCGCTGGCTGAGCTCGTCCTGGGTACAAACTGTCGGCTGGGAGGCGCTGAAGGTGGCTGCTGCTGTCCGCACACCTGCTGGTGCTCCTCTAAGCCCTGCAGACTGTGCTAGGCTAGTAAGTGTCATGTCAGTTACACAGTGCCCCACTTCCCGGCTCTTGGCTCCGCTCCTCTCCCCTCTCCAGGACCCAAGAGCCGGGGAAGCAGGGAGCTGTGTAAGTGACATGACACTGACTAGCCTAGTCACTGTCATGTCAGTTACACAGCGCCCCGCTTCCTGGCTCCTCTCCTCTCCCCTCTCCAGGACCCGAGAGCCGGGGAAGCAGGGAGCTGTGTAACTGACATGACACTGACTAGCCTAGTCAGTGTCATGTCAGTTACACAGCGCTCCGCTTCCCGGCTCCGCTCCTCTCCCCTCTCCGGGAAAAACACACACAGGCAGCGCGAGCAGCCAGAAGGGGGCAGATTTGTGCCACCCCTTTTGCACATGCATGAGCTAAGTCCCATAAAAGCACACACACATGTAGCACCCCCTTGGCTACTCCCTTGTCTCTATGTCTCCTGGGGAGGGGTCCAAGGAATAGAGCGCCTGGGTTCATGGGCTTGCTCTCCTGATTTGGCACAAAACTGCAGTGCCTCCACCCGGGGTACATACAGGACTATGGGGATCCTGATGAGGAAAGGGGCAGGCTACTCCCCCCCTGCATGGCCCAGGGCCCTGTGGTGGGAATGCCTAGGACTAGCTCAGAGAACCCCCCCATTGAAACACGCACACATGAGACAGGCTAACAAGTTAAACAACAGGTTTATTCTAAACAGAAAATAAGCCTCACAAGGCAGGTTAAAAATGCTTCAAGATCCCCTGTTCCCCCAACAGATTCTCTGGGGACCCCGCACTCCCTCTCCCCTAGAGTGCTGGGCTGGGCCAGTTAGCGCGCAGGCTGAGGCCTCTAGGAGCTTCCTGCCAGGGTAATAGTAATAGGGTCATGGGATAAGGCGACCCCTCGGGCCGGTGGGCTTTCCCTCCGCTGGCCTGGTTGAAGCTGGGCTGTGCTGCCTGGATGAATGTCCCGCTGGCCGCCCTGCCAGCCGACCTCCCACGCTATCCCTCTGGTACCTGGGGGTTTTGAATCCTCAGACTTCCATCCTTCCCTCTGGTCCCCCGTCAGTCGGGCTGCTGACCGAGTATCCTCTCTGCGGGTTTTTGTCAGTAAGCTGGCAGCTCGCTGGAGCCTTCACACTTCCCTCACTGGTAGCTTCGGTGAGGGCTCAGGTCTCTTCTGACTGCCCCGGGTTCCTTGGCAGCTCCAACTCCCCTCCTCTCTCTCTGGCCTTGCTCCCCTTCAGGCAGCCTCTGATCGCAGCTCTGCTTTGTGCTGCTGATTTAGCACACCTGTTTCTTCTGCCAGGCCTTCTCAGCCTCTCCTCAGGCAGCCATCTTGTCTCCTTTTCTTCTCCCCCTCCCCCCCTGCAACTCACTCAGTTGTTCTCTTCTGCCCCCTAGTGGCGGTCTCACTGCAAGTGCAGGCCAAGCACTTGCTAGTCCCCAAAGGTGGGGGGAGCTACACAGACATAAATAAAACATAAAATAAATAAAATAAACATCTTCCACTACTCCATTTCACAATGTGAAGAAATGAGAAGCACATACCCTGACCATTTCCTGACTTCTGTATGTGACCAGATTCTCTCTTACTAAGAAGATCAAAGAGAAAACCCTGTCAACGCGGTTGCAAGCCAGAGGAAATTGCCCCGAAAACTCCCAGTGAAATCAATGGAACTCTCAATGAAGAACGTTAGCTCCGCCTTAACTAATGGAGCCACTAGCGTGGCTCCATAATTGTACAGCACCAGGTACACTGCTGGCACTATATAAATAAATAAATAATATAGATATTGGTACAATATATTTGGATGGGGACCTAGCAGTGGAAGGGACAGGCCATTTGTAGGTAGAAGAGTTGGAAACCAGTTCTGTCCTACAGGGCAGGCCCTTAAACTGTGTGTGCCAGAGGCAGGCAAGCATGACCTGGTGCATTGCATTGCAAAACAAAACTGACTGTTACATGGTCAAGAACAGAAGCAGGTAAGGGTAAAGGGTGGTGACCCAAAAAAGCCTGGGAATTTGGAGTGGGTGGGAAATTACAGGAGAGACCATGGGGGCAGTAAAGGAAAAGAATGAAGGGGGTACATGAAGACAATCCCCCTGTAATCTCTGCTCCCTGCAGTAGGCCAGGGAACTGAAATTAAGAAGAGGGCTGGTCCCGTGTGCCAATGGACTCCCCATCAGCACTTAAATGTCTTAGAAGCTGGATAAGTGGGTTAAGAAGTCTGCGAAATCTGCCATTTTGGGGGCAGGGGTTAAAGATCAAGATTCTGTGGAGAAAAGGGACGAGCCTCCCTTCCCCCTCCCACGCTCATTTGGACTGTAGTTACTCTACTGGTAGGGAGAAAAGTAGAGCTGTGCATTTGGGGTTCAGTAAAACACGAACAAACACAAAGGTTCTTTTTGACTTCCATATTCAAAATATAAATACCAGGGCTGTGTATTTGGTTCTGAGTGAAAGTGAACCCAACATTTCCTGAAAAAATGTGGTATCTGATGTCTCAAACTGGAATTCAGAAACCAGCACATATCCAGCTCACAGGCTGCTCTCTGCTGAGACCCTTGCTTGGGGCAGGGGGTGTCTAACCTGTAGTGAGCCCTCCCCAATTGCAGGGGCCACTGCTGCTACCTCAGAACTGCTGTCACCACTGCAGCCAGGTCCAACTCAGCAGAGGGAGAAATGGTGAGTTCCCAGCTGTCTCATTTCTCCACTCCACAAGCTGCAGTGACTCCTCCCACAAGCCAGTGAGCCCTATGAGCCAGTTCCATGCCCCATTCCCCCTCCCCAAGCTAGTGACTCCCCCTAAGCCTGACTCATGTTCCTTTCCCACATACCCAAGCCAGCGACCCTCCATGAACTAGCATAGGGTGGCCAGATATTAAAATTCTTACGGGACACATATGAGAACTACAGGTTGCTGGGCCAGCCTGTTGGCTCCAATGTATTCCTGCAACCTGTATTTCTCATATGTGTCCTGTAAAAATGTGCATATCTGGCCACTTTAACGCCAGCCCCATGCCCCATTTCTCCCTCCCCAAGCCAGCTACCCCCTCTGAGCCAGGCCTGTGCCCCATTCTATCCTCCCCAAGCTAACAACCTCCCCACCAAGCCAGCCATTATGTTCCACCTCCCCAAAACCAGTGCTCTTCTTTTTAAATTGGTAACAGACTTAGCAGCAGTTTAAACAGCATTTCCCTTTCTTTATAGGCCTGTCAAACTGGCAGTGCCTCATTGCATTTGTGCACCAAAATAACTCATACACATGTTCACTGCGTTTGACATAAAAACAAAACACGAAAACAAATACAAATCAGATACAAATGCAGAGCCAGTCCCTATGCACAGCCTTAGAGAAAAAGCAAAGCAGAAGATAAAGTAGCAGAGCTGTCTGCCAATATAGTCTTGGATACCAATCTGCTGAGTCAGAGAGTGAGGGGAACATCAGGAAGAACTGGAAGTGTGAGGACGCAAGCAAAATTGCAAGTCAATTTGAGTCACAGAAACATGGTGGTACTGCACCCATGATGAGAATCTCAGTGCAGGGGGCAAAGCTCACACAGACAAGGTAGACAAGAGAGCAGGGGTCTCTGTATGGTGAGCATGTATATGCTGGCCTGGAGGCTTGAGATGGAGCCCTGTATGTTCTGGCCTAAGCGAGGTCACAGAGCCCAACTGCAGTGAGTTACCTGACCTAAGCTCTTCTGGGCCCATCTCTCCCTGACTGACTCTGCCCCCTATAGAGCACTGTGACATCATGACATTCTGAAAGGGCAGGGCCATCCTGGAAAAGAGGGGGGGAGAGATGCCTAGACCCGTCGCCCTTTGACATAATGGGCAGAGCCTCCCTGCCTGAAGAGCGTGAGGGTCTTTGGATCAGAAAGGACACCCAAGACTTTACGCAGCTGCCTGTGGAAGCAGTAACCCAGCCAAACAGAACATCCAACAGGAGCTTGAGTTGAACTGCACAGTCGACGTCTTTCTGTTTCAGATGGTAAACGGAGTTTTGATCTGATTCCCAAGGGAGGGAATTGAGTGAAAATTTGAACGTGTCCATAGACAGTTTGGGTGAAAATGGGTGAAAATAAGAGAGTTCCTGATTCTAAGAACTGAGAGAAGCTGAACAAGGACAATGGGTTTTGAAAAAGCAGACAGAACAAACTTCTACACGTGTGTAGAAAATCTAAAGGAAAATGAAATCCAAGAGGAATGAGGTTTTCTAAAACTATCAATACCAAATGCATCAATAGCCAGCCATCCCAATGTAAAGGGAGACAGAAAGAGAATACTACTGCTGAGCCAGGAGCTCCTTAATGACCTGAAAATCAAAAGGGAGGCTCACAGCAAGTGGAAAGATGGAAGCATCAGTAAGGATGAGAATAAAGGAACAGTGCAAGCTTGTAGGAACCTTATTGGAAAGGCAGTGGCACAAAATGAATCACAACTAGCAAGGGAGATAGAAAACAATTGGAGGGCTCTATAGGGCATTAGAAGTAAGAAGACAAAGAAAGTGCAGGCTCATTACTCAGTGAGGAAGGCAAATTAATAACAGGGGACATTAAGAAGGCTGAGATGCTCCAAGGCTGATTTGCCTGAGCCTACACTAAAAAGATAAATTATGACCAAGTGCTCAAGGCACTGAGCATTAACAAGATGGAGAATGGGATGCAGTTCAGGGGATGGGAGGAACAGGTAAACAATATTAAAAGTACGTGTATTTAAGTCATCAGGACATGGTGAAATTCTCCTGGGATATTAAAGGAACTATCAGAACAGCTGGTACTTAATTTCTTTGCAAACTCATGGAGAACAAGCAAGGTCACGAGACCTGGAAATGAACAAACATAGTGGCTATCTTTAAAAAGGCAGGAAAGGAGAACTTGGGAAGCTACAGACTAGTTAGTGTGGCTTCAATATTTGGTATGTTATTAGTTCAAATCCCAGCACATCCTTACTGTCCCCATGAATAACAATGGAGCAAATCTATGATACAAATACTGGATGAATTTGACTTAATGATATTTGTTTGTGCAAAGCAAATTTGGAGGTCAGATTCAAATTGGGCTATCTGGGATGGGAAGTGTGTGGATTGCCTACTGAACCAATGGCAGGGGGACGTATGGTAGTTGTGGGGAGGGGAGGAAAGGCCATTGTGTGTACAGGAGTAGACAAGTAGTGCCTGTTCCCTTCTCCTCCTCCTTCCCTGTCTCAGCTATTTGGGGGTTAGGGTAGGAATTCGTCACTGATATGGCTTAATGCAAGGTCAGGGGTAAATTATTATTATTATTATTATTATTAA
>QEPC01002185.1:1071352-1089430 GCA_003113815.1 Sphenodon punctatus | reverse complement strand
ATTTCAGTTGTGTTCAAAATGCTGGAAATGGGATGTGCGTGGTAAAATTGGACTCGGGCTGTGACTGGGGTGCTTTACAAGGAAATGTATAAACCCAAAACACAGGCGATCCTTCAAGGATGGGTCCCTGTGTTTTGGGTTGGGTTCCTGTGTTTTGGGTTTACAAATTATTTATTTTAAGCTTGATGTGCATGTAGACTGTGTTTTCTTTCATCCGATATTAACCCTGGGAACTCCTTGCTGCTGTGTTTTGCCAGTGTTTTGGGTGTTTCCCTGTGTTTGGGGTTTACAAATTATTTATTTTAAGCTTGATGTGCACGTAGACTGTGTTTTCTTCCATCTGATTTTAACCCTGGGAACTCCTTGCTGCTGGGTTATGCCATGTCACTGGCCTACCGTCCCCCTGGCTTCGCCTACCATCCCCTGGCTCCGCCCCTAGGCCCGCTGCCTTATGGCCCCAGTGCCCCTCCAACATCAAAACCCACCAGCTGTCCCTGTTGTTTACAAACAACTCCTCCCCATGTGAGTGATCAGAAGGTTGTTGCCTTGTAAAGAAGGTTCTTCACATTCTCACAACTGGGTTGTGCACCCTATTCAAATAATAGACCACGTGTTGGACTCTAGCTCCTCTAGTATAAAAAGCACTCTCCCCCCTCAGAATGACAGTTCCTTCCAACCCTTTCTAGGAATATAAGAAAAATCCATGCAGAGCTGAAAGGGTGGGTATTCGGAGAATGTTCGGTGTCATCTCAAAGAACTTTGTTTACAAGACAGCAACCTTCTGTTCTTCGAGTGGCTCCACTCAGGCCGTTTTTAGACAGCTCTGCTGGGTGGGGGGATCCGTAGGTGCGCCCATGCATGGGCGGGCCATGCGCATGGCCGAACACACATCTACACTCACCCCCCACTCATCCGCACCCATGGAGCAACCACTGTTTTCCCTGGTTGCTCCGTGCATGGGGACGAGTGAGAGGCGACTGGGGATGAGTGTTAGGCAGGTGCACACACACACACACACACTCACCGTGGGTGCACGCGCTGCGTCATTCACATGGGGCTCCCCCACCCATGAACACGCAGAAATCTGCGTGTTCATGGGTGGAAGACGCCCATGTAAAAAGGGCCACATTCTCACAACTGTCTTACTTATACTATTTTAGGTAGGAATTTAGGACGTAAAGCAATACCTATTCTATCTTGGAAAATCTGCAAATATGGTTCTGAGATTGTTATGGCTGCTATTTCACTAACTCTTCTTATTGAAGTTATTGCGAACAGGTCTTTAAACCCCCAACCCCAACGGGATGCCGTAGGCATGTGGGGTGACTCATAAATATATATAATAAATAAATAATAAATAAAATAAACCTATAACCAGCTCATTTGCACCCCCCATATAATCAATTCACGCTGCCCCAGGGCTGCAAATGAAATGGTTATGGTTGGGGGGCAGCGTGAATTGATTATATGGGCTGCAGGGGTGTACAAGAACTGGTTATGGGGTGCGGCAGCATGAATTGATTATGGGGGCACAACTGAACTGGTTATATATATGTCTCTTTTCATGGCATAAAGCGCCTAATAGGCTGGCTGCATTTTGGGTGTCTTGTGTGTTTGATAGCAATGCCCCCAGGCCCACCGAGCTGGGCAGCGACCCTAGGCCCGCCAGCGGGACACAAAGAGGGGGCCCCATCTTGACTTCTTGGCCAGGAGCCCATTGCACCCTAGCTAAGCCCCTGGTCTAGTGTGCATGACTGATCAATTTGAATGAGTGTGTGAGGTGAGAGCATGTGTGTATAGTGTGTATGGATGAGTGTGTGTGTGATCAATTTGAAAGAATGTGTGAGGTGAGAGCATGTGTGTACTGTGTCTGAATGATTGTGTGTGTGATCAGTTAGAATGAGTGTGTGGGAGAGAGGTGAGCACGTGTGTGAATGAGTAACCTCTTTTACACGAGACGCACCCACTCAATGGCATCATGGGTGGGTGTGTCTCGTATGAAAGCAGTCACTTATGTGCTCCTGTGTAACACGCACCTCCACCCATCACTCCCGCACAGAGAAACCTGCGAAAAAACAGGTTTCTCCACGTGGAGGTGTCATGGGGCTTCGCCGCTGTCGCCAGGCTCCCCTGTGTCTGCTGCCAACACCTGGTCCCCTTGCGGCCCCAATAACCTAACGACCCTAAAGAAAAGATCTTGTTACCCTGCACTTTCCATTCTCGACAACTGACACCCGTGGAACAAAATTACACCGTGCTAGACCGAGAACTGTTAGCCATCAAGTCAGCTTTTGAAGCCTGGCAACATTATCTGGAAGGGACCTCCCACCTGGTCACGGTCCTCACGAAACATAAGAACTTAGAATATCTGCAGACCACACACATTGCCAACGCACGCCACGCCCGACGGGCAGTGTTCTTTGCAAGATTCTGTTTCGTTATCCGCTACAGGCCAGGTCACCAAAACATGCTGGCCGACGCCCTCTCATGATTAATCGAGGCCAAAGGCGCCCCAAAGTATGACGGGAACACGATCTTGAACCAGCGTGTCTTTACGGCCACCTCTGCTTACCCCCACACCTCAAAATCCACCTCACGTGCCACGTTTTGTTATTAAAACTGGCCAACCCCCCACTCTACCCTTCCCAGGATACTCCCCCTGACCCCATTTCTGTCTCCCCTGACAGACCTGAATATGAGGTGCGGCCTTATCGGACTCCCGGCTCCACAGGAGTCGCCTCCAGTATTTGGTGAATTGGGTGGGTTTTGGCCCCAAAGAATGGATCTGGGAGCCTGTGTCACAGGTCCGTGCCCCCCACTTAGTGCAACAATTCCATGCATGCTACCCTTGGAAACCTGGCCCACTGGGATGTCTTCAACGGGGGCCTCGGTGGGGGGGTACTGTCACGGGGCTCTGTCGCCGTCGTCAGGCCCCCCTGCATCCGGTGCCAACTCCTGGTCCCCTTGCGGCCCCAATGCCACCCCCAGAACCCCGTGAAACCCCATCTCAGCAGCAGAGTGCAACAGAGCCGGCAGCAGAGCAGGGGCATGCGCTGCCCCCATCCCCAGAAGCTTTTCCTAGGCCATTATCTGCACCTGTCCCTAGTGGAACAGTAATGGAACTTAGGACCCTACGGCATTCAGCCCGCCTGCAGGGGAAGCCTCCAGCTAAGGGTACTAATGATAGGGCTACTTAACCCAGCGCTGCCTTACAAACAGTGCTGGTGATACGGTTTTCCTGTTTGGACTGGCCCCGCAGCAGTGAGACACTAAGTGTTTAGTGTTGTTCCTTGTTTGGTATTGCCGTTTGATTGTCTAGAGGTGTGTAGTGAGTTTTCCTTATTTTTTTCTTTGTTCCCTTCCCTTTGAGTCTGAGAGTGAGTGAACGAGTGCGAGCTGAGAGAGTGTTTCCCTTCCCCCTCCCCCTGCCTGGGAATCCCTACCCCTCCCGTGGTTTGTAAGATCCCCTCCCTGCTCCACCCCCTGGATCCTGGGGCCCCTACACTTTCTCCCCTGCCCCCCATTTTGGAACCACCATCCTTCCCCTCCCTAGAATCCTCCCTGGAGTGTCTGCAGGTGACTGTGTATAATAAGGAGTCACAGGACCCTTGGATCCCCATGCCTGATTATGATACTTCCTTGCCTCCTCAGCAGTTGGAAGGGCCCAAACACTATCCTGGAGGGCATTTATACCCAGAGAGATTCCTAGGGGGTCAAGAGGTACTGTGTGTGTGGTTGAGAGGCATCCAGTTCCCTTTCCCCCCCTCCCCTTGTAACAGGGGGATGGGTGAGCACCTGTGTGCACCTGCAGTGTTCTTGTGTTTGGGGCCAGCTTATGCATTAATAAAACTATTCAGTTTCAACAGAAGGGCAGATTACTTAGACAAAAAACTTTTGGTTTAAGAAACTCGTTAAGGCAGCATTACAAATTATACTCCAACGTTAATATGACAGTAAATTGTATGTTAAGGCAACTTTATTAAATACAGACCAATCTATACATTTTTATTTTCTCATTCATTAATAAAAAAAATTATGACAACTGAAATTAAACTCTATACATTCCTCATCACGTATAAGTATTGTTCAGTCACCATACCACACATATGCAGCTTAATGTGTTGTCATAATTCTTTTTTTATTAACGAATGAGAAAAGAAAAATGTATAGATTTGTCTGATATTTAATAAAGTTGCCTTAATGTAAAATTTACTGTCATGTTAACGTTTGAGTATAATTTATAATGCTGCCTTAACAAGCTTCTTAAACCAAAGGTTTTTTTTGTCTAGGTAATGTGCAATAGGAGGCTTAGCTCAGCACTCAGTGTCTCCTGGACGAACTTAACTTTCCTTTTCCTTTGCCATCCTGCTTCTGTGGTGCTGCATGGATTTGCCTGGGTGCTTGCTGGGTAGCTGGGGGAGTTTCCTTTCCCATCTCACTCTACACCCACCACACCCCAAACCACTCTACCACAGTTCACCAGACAGCTCACCCAGTCCAGAGCCAGGGACCAGGAAGCAGATCATGCCACTGCCACCTCAGACTTTGGTATTCCAGCATGTCCTTCTGCGTCAGACTAAAGATTTTTGCTTGAGAAACAAAACAGACAGACACGTATCTGTAGAAGCTCCCAGCCAGCCCAGTGGCAGCACATTCTTTGCCTTGTCTTAAAGACTCAAGATTCACTGACATTAACCACAGAGCTAAATCAATCTCTTCTCTTTATCTGCTGCCTGGACACAGCTTGGTACAACAGTTATTGGGCTCTCTCCTTTTTTGGAAACTGAACTTTTTGAATGCTTATATCACTTTGAAGTGAGCAGGCAATGTGGGAGCTGTAGCCTGCAAGAAGCAGGACTGGTCTAAGGCTGCGTTTACCAGAAACCTGTCACCAGATAATGACCTTTCTTGTTTGCTGTTTCGCTACATACTGAAATGTAGAGAAACAAGCACTGTTTCCACTGAAGGAAAACAGTAAATGAATTTCTACAAAGGGCTTGAGTGACAGAAAAGCAAAGAACAAAAGATTCTCTCAGCCGGGGAGAAAGGAGAGAGGGAAACTGCCAGCTCGTATGAGCTCAGAAGAGTCAGAACTGGAGGAGATGAATACAGCCCTGAAACTGGGAGAGAAACTAATATGTTATTGTCTGGGGTCCATCTAGCAGCGTCTCTGTGTCCAGGTTGTGGAGATGCATGAAGATGTCGAGCATGCACAGAGACTTCCCTGTCATCAGAGCCCAGGCAGTTCCCACAACCACAGGTTCCCTTTCCCTGTGCCAGGTAGCTTGACTGTCTAGTCTATCCTGCATTAATCAGTTGTGAGAGTGGGAGCTGCATGTCTTTGGTAGCCAGACCCAGCCTGGCTGCAAATTCATGCTCAATGGCAGGGAATAGAAAGCCAATCAGGGGCGTAGCTAGGGTGCAATGGGCCCCTGGTCAAGAAGTCAACATAGGCCACTCTCTTTGTGTCCCGCTGGTGGGCCTAGGGTCACCACCCAGCTCGGTGAGCCTGGGGGCGCTGCTATCAAACACACGAGCGCAGTATGCCATGAAAAGAGAGAAACACACAAATATATATCCAGTTTAGTTGTGCCCCCATAATCAATTCACGCTGCCGCTACCCCATAACCAGTTCATTTGTGCTCCTGCACCCATATAATCAATTCATGCTGAGTATTCCTGTTAGCAATAACTTCATTAGGAAGAGTTAGTGAAACAGCAGCCATAATAATGTCAGAACCATATTTGCAGATTTTCCAAGCTAGAATAGATATTGTTTTACATCCTAAATTCCTACCTAAGATAGTATAAGTAAGACAGTTGTGAGAATGTGGCCCTTTTTACATGGGCCTCTCCCAGCCATGAACACACAGATTTCTGCCTGTTCATGGGTGCGGGAGCCCCGTGTGAACAATCGGTGAGTAAGGGGTGCACGCGCCCACCTAACACCCATCCCCAATCACCCCCCCATTCGTCCCTACGCATGGAGCAACTGTGGGAAACAGCGATTGCTCCACGGGTGTGGATGAGGGAAGGGTGAGCGGGGATGCATGTGCGGCCATGTGCACCAGCATGCCCATGTACCCCCCACCCGGTGGAGCCATGTAAAAAGGGCCTGTATGGAGTCACTCGAAGAACAGAAGGTTGCTGCCTTGTGAAAATGTTAGGAGACATCTTGAAGAACCTTGTTTACAACACCCACCCTTCCAGCCTTGCATGGAATTTTCTTACATTCCTAGAAAGGGTGGGAAGGAACTGTCATTCTGCGGGAGAGAGCGCTTTTTATACTAGATGAGCTCGAGACCATCATGTGGTCTATTATTTGAATATGGTGAGCATGCACAACCTAGTTGTGAGAATGTAAGGAACCATCTCGAAGAACCTTCTTTACAAGGCACCAACCTTCTGATCACTCACATGAGGAGGAGTTTGTTTACAAACAGCTTTATCTCCCAGTCCCTTGTCCCTCTGCTGCTGCTGCAGCAGCACTACTAGCATGCAGAGACAGGTGAGGAATGGGGACCCCCCCCCATGATGTGAGGGTGCCCTGCACTCAGACCTCCTGCAGCCCAGCCCAGGCGCGGGGTTGCCCGTGCAGGGCCTAGCAGCGGCCCCTGGGACTTAGGGCTCCCGGCTTTATGCTGGGTTTGCTCAATGGATGCTATGTCCCTGAAGCCAAGTGTATATTTGAGGTGCTTCCTGGCTCAGTAATAGCACCCAGAGAGCTCTCCGCAGGCCCAGTGTCCTGCCAAATGGGCTCACACCTGCAAGACTTCTGTCCCTTCCCTGTTACCCAGGGAATGCTAAAATCCAGGAAGAGTTTCACCATTTATTCAGTCACGCACTTACTCACTCACTCCTTGGGTCGATCAGATGCAGCAATTCTGCACTGAGTGCAATCTCACTCTGTGGCCATTTTTAAACGGACTGCTGCTGGGGGGGGGGGGCAGTCCGTGGAGAGCCAGTGGAGTGCTGCTGCATGGGTGGATTGCAGACGGATGCAGACCCATCTCCATCGACCTCCACCCATCCCCATGCACCGAGCAACCCGCCTTTTCATCGGTTGCTCCATGTGTGGATGGGTGGAGGCACTGACGCATCTCCAAATTGAAACAAAACGCTCCCCCATGTGGGAGAGTCTCATTTAAAAACAGTCTGTTTTTCTGCATGACCAACCTCCACATCACATTTGTGTGGCCACGCTCATCTATGCCAGCTCTGCTCCTCCATGAAGCACTAGTGTTATGCAGGCATATCCAGGCCCACAATGGATACCCAAGAGTGCACTGCACCCAGGATCTGGCACAGTGCATCTGGGGACAGAGGTGTGGGCAGGGCTAGTGGCATAGTCAAGTCAGCACACAAGAAACACAGGAACAGGCAAATCTGTGAATGGTGGGGAGGTCATGCATGTGTTGCACTATGCATTACTGCATGGGAAATGTAATGTGTAGAAATGAATAATAATAACATAATTAATAATAATATAGGACTGTCTTTAAATGGTACTTGGAGCGCTTTATAATAATAAAAATATAAAAACTAAATAAAACAGTATAACATCAATTTAAAACAATTTAAAAGGAACAGTAAAGAGGAAGGACAGGCTACATTAATGGGAACTGGCAGTGGATCCTAAAAGCACCTATAGAATAAATGAATTTTCAGGTGCTCAAGTAAGGAGGGAGGAACTAAGGCTGTTTTTAAATGGGCATGGCTGGAGGGGGGGTCCAGGTGTGCTGTGTGGTGCGTCCACGCACATTCAGTGAGTGGGGGGATCAAATGGGCTGGGGGTGGGTATGTCCCCTACCCACGCATGGTTTGGCCTGCTCCTCCACAGGGCATCCCTGATTTCCCCTGATGCTTCATGCATGGGCATGAGTGGGAGGTGCATGGGTCACAGGAGGATGCGTCCTCCCACACCACCTTCAGACAGGCATCTGGATGCGTGGGGGATGGGTGGACCTATGTGTTTGCGTCTCAGCTAAAAATGCCCTAAGATGAACATCTAGAGAGAAGGAGTTCCACACTAAGGGGCCTGTCACAGCAAAGGCCCGATCACCTACCAATTTAAGACATGATCAGGGCGGGTCCTACCGCTGGGTGGCTCGGGGTGGCCGCCCTGGGCCCTGCTCCTGGGGGGACCTGCACTCAAGTGGTCAGGAGCTGGGGGCCCAGCAGCGCACTATTAAATTCAATCTGTTGCTCTAGAGGCAGTCAATGTACAGAATGCATGGTGGGCATAATATAATCGTGGCTGCCCAAACCACTGAGCAGCCATGCTGCTGCATTATGAATAAGCTGTAACTGATGGATAAGTACTGCTGGCAATCCACAGAAGGAGTTACAAAAATCAAGCTTTGTGGTCATCAGGGTCACTGTGGCAAGGTCAGTCTGAGCTAGATAAGGCCCGGGTGTAACTTATGCAAATTGCATAGCTGAAAGAAACACCTCCAAACCACATCTGACACTCGAGTTTTCATGGACAGGGCATGGTCGAAAATTACATGCAAGTTCTTACCTGGCCCACAAACTCTACCTGGACCCCTTCCACATGCAGGGGTCTGAGGGAGGCAAGGACCTCCTCATATTGGCTGCCCCTGCCCACCAACATCACTTCAGTCTTCCCCAGATTGAGTATGAAGGAGCTCCAATCATATGCATCCTGACGGCTACATGTATACACTGAACAACATGGGTGAAATAATAGAACGTCGAGGAATGCTGCAATTAAGGTCCCTCAGGGATGACGTAGATCCATCCATCACCACCAATTAACTCTGCTCTTCCAGGTATGACTGAAACCACTGACCAGCAATGCCTGTCACATTAGCGATGTCTCTCAGTCCCTGAAGCAGCAACCCATGGTCAATCGTATTGGATGCTACTATAAGGTCCAGCATGACCAAATGGCCAGCTATCCTCGATCTAAAATCATCAGCAGATCATTCATCACCTTGACAAGTGCAGTCTTTATCCTGTGGGACAGCCAGAATCCAGACTGGAATTTCCCTGTGATATTGCTGGAGTCCAGATGCCTCTGCAGCCATACTGCCACAGCCTTCTCAATCACCTTGTCTTAAGAAAGGCAGATTTGAGACCTTGGATTTCAGAAATGCATTAAGAAATGTCAGAACAAAAGATTGCAAATCCAAATGAATACATTTTATGAATGATAAATTACAAATTTGCAAATCGCATCCTAAGGACTATTAGTTTGACTAATCCCTTGAGAACTTTGCAAACACAATGAAAGATTTGTCAAATCTGCAGCTTGCAAATACCTGGAATTTGTTGCATTTGAACTTTGCTACAAGCATTCATTTCACTTCTAACAGCAGGAGCTTCTGATGCATCAGGTGCCACCCCTGAAGGGGACAAGGTACTGGGGTAGGAAGGTCTGATACACTGGCTAATCCTGTCCTCCTAGCTACAGGCAGGGCCAGCCCAGGCTTTTTTCTGCTTCAATCCACTAAAAGCACTCTGTGGAGTGAGGCCATAATTCATTACTCACTGAGTAACAGAAGGTGTGATAACAAACCACATTAAGCTTATCAGCTATTTTTAGCTCAGCATATTGCACTTGCATACTAAATCCAAGGGCCATATGTCTCGAGGTGTATTATTAAAAAGCATGTTATATAACACCCAGGATGGGCAGGAACATGCTCCTAGATCCTAATTTCTGACTAAGAGAGACCTTGCCCTTCTTGCAAGGTGGTCATCATGTCTGAAGGTGGCCATTGATGCTCTCACTCCCCAAAATCCAGACACTCCCCTCCCCCGGGTTTAATCATTGTCAGCAGCAATAGCAGCAAGACTCTCTTTACTAGCGATTTCTCGTTGGTGAAGAGGACTATTAGGAAAAACATCCTAACTGCAAGAGCAGTCCGGCAAGAGAACTGGCTGCTAAAAGAGGTTGTGGAATGAATCTCCTTTCCTGAATGTTTCCAAAAAGTACCTGAACAAGCACCTGTCTGGGACGATGTAGGTACAAGGCAGGCAGGCGTGGGGAACCTACACCTCATGAGCCAAATCCAGCCCAGAGCTGTTTTTTATTTGGCCCTTTTCCAGTTCCTGGATCTGGCCCAGGGACCCGGGCCTAAACCTCAAGCCCTGAAAGAGTGAGTCCAGGGGAAGGGAAAGGAGATGAGGGCATGGACTTAAGAAAAGGGGATGGATCCACAGCATAGATCCGTGATAGGAACCCTCTCCTTCTTTTCCTCCATCACTTAAGCACTCTTGCCCCCAACTCCAATCCAGCTGAAGACGCTTATACTCATTTTCAAAGTAGCTTGCAGGAGGGCAAAGGTTCCCCAACCCCAGATCAGGCATCCTGACTCAGAGCAAGGGTTTGGACTGGATGACTCATGAGAGCCATGGGGAATCTCAGGTCTCTTCCATTTTGCTCAGGGGCAACCTCTAAGGTCCACACTTTTGAGACCTCCTTTGGACCTTCCCATTTCTTGAGGACTGCCATGCTCATTATGGAATGGCTGCAGCTGCAGAAAGTGGGCCAATTCTGTCCCTGTGTGCACGGTGGCTCTCCCCAGTGGGCAGGTAGTGCCATGCATATAAGCATCTGCTTGGATGCAGGCTGGGAACCGCTGTCTGAGTGCAACCAGGGTAGTCTTAAAGGTGTGTGGGGGTGTCCTGACCCAGGCCCTGTCCAGCTAAGGATATGCTCCCTATCCCTCTCCCCCCTTCCAGATGTTGTTTACATGTCATAGTGGGTGGTGTGCACTGCAGGAGAAAGGACGGAGTGTAAGGTGTGAGCAGGAGAAAGTGCTATGACAGGCCATGTGGCACTACTCGTGTCTTGCATTCTTTGACCCTTCCCCTGCAGTGAATTTATGGGACTGAGAGGTGTAGGCAGGGAGGAGGCACAGAGATAGTATGCTCTTTGCAGACTGGAGGACTCGGCTAAGGGTGGGAAGAGCTTAGGCCCCTTCTCTGATTGTGTCCCTAGTAGTTAGGGAGAACTTTCCTAACAGTAATTTTGTAATTCCATGTGCTCTACATGGGGCTGCCCTTGAAGACTGTTTGGGGGCTGCAGCTGGTGCAGAACACAGCAACCTGCCTCCTAACAGGGTGGGTTGCCAGGAGTACATTACATCAGTGCTTTACAGTCTGCACTGACTGCCAACAGTGTTCAAGGCACAATTCAAGGTGTTGGTTTTTTTACCTATAGATTCCTGTGATGGGATTGGGACCTCTCTGCCCCCCGCTATGTAGCTGGTTGAGGTCATTTAGTTTGTCTGTCTGTGTATGTGGGCCAGATTCTTTTGTCTGAGCCAGGTTTGGCTTATCTCACTCTGATTTACATTTCCTCCTGTTCCATCTTCCTGTTATCTAAGCTTTTATCATAACTTACATTCAACTGTACAATCTGATACTTGATGTCTTATAATTTACACCATGTTATTCTATACATTACGGTGATCAGTTTGATACCAAAAATGGATACAAAATATTAACAAAGCAGTGTTTGCCCATATACATGTATGTTGCGTGTGTGTTATGCTCCGTGGTTGCTGTCTCTTATACACATCTAGATGTGTATAAGAGACAGATGTTATTCTATACATTACGGTGATCAGTTTGATACCAAAGATGGATACAAAATATTAACAAAGCAGTGTTTGCCCATATACATGTATGTTGCGTGTGTGTTATGCTCCGTGGTTGGGACCCGATTCCGGGACGGGGCTGGCAAACATACGTTCATCGTGGCCATTGGCAGTCCCGTCCCGGATCATGGCCAACCTAACCACAGTTCTGGAGATGAGGCCGGCCTTACCTCCAGAACCGTGGTTAGCTTTGAACTCTACCAGGAATTCATCGTGGTGAATATCTGGCGGGGCTCAAACAAACGTTACTGCGATCGCTGTCACCACACGGGATCCACTGTAATTCAGTGTGGTGAGCAGCGATCCCGTAACGTCTGAAAATAATACCCATTATCTGTATTTTATATGCTTGTTTTTATGATGTTAGCCACTCTGTGCCTTTGGGGAAAGGCGGGATAAAACTTGAAGTAACTAACTAATGGCCTGTGGCGAGGTATAGACCCTTCTCTTGTCTTTACATAATGTGATGAAGTCCTCATCTGGTAGGAAGCTGGTTGGAGGCCCAACAGGCAAAAGGGGCCGGGGAAGTCCAGAGGGAGGTGAGAGCAGAGAGAGAGTTTATTTACATGAGTACCTTTGCTGCCAACCTGGCTTACTCTGTGTTCCCATGAGACATGGGGAGGCACGTACCTCCATAAAGAAGTGGGGTAAAAATTAGGAGAGAGGTTCATGCTCTAGAGAGGGGGATCTTGTGTGTATGTGGGTGACAATACCTCCCATCACTTTTCCAGAAACAATCAGTCTCCCTGGTTGGTTATTATTCAAGCCCCTCCTCCCACCTTCAGACAGAGCCCTGCAAGTTCCCAGACAGGGGGATCAGAGGAAGGGAGGAGCTATTTATCCCCCACTCTCCCCTGTGCATGGGAACTAAACTGAAGGTAAGGAAGGCAGTTACTTGTGAGGCCATGCCCTTGCGTATGAGACCAAGCTCCGAGCTGGCAATGGAGTGGGAGGTAAGGGTGGGTCAAAGGCTGGGGTGAGCCCTCCAGGCAGAATGTTCTTTGGCAAGGAAGCAGGAGCCCAGGGAGGCAGCATTCAGGTCAATGGGAGCTGTGAGTGTGTGGAATCACTGTTGTATAAACTCCCCTGGAAAGGGAATGAGACTTGGAACAGGACCTGTGTGGGAGCAGAAGCTTGTTACACATGGTTACTAACATTCTCCTCCTTGCAAGTGGCTGTGCACTGTTCCCTGCCAGGCCCCAGATCCCAAGCTCCACAGGCCTCTGCTGTGGCCTAGGCTGGCCTCCTATGGGGCTCTAAACAGCCCTTGGGCAGGCAACAACTGAGATGAAACCAGAAAGAAGCTGCCCCAATATAAGCATGTAGGGGACCAGCCTCCCCCATGCCCCAGCTCCCATGCTGCCTTCCATTTCTGAGCCCTATGTGGCTGCACCACTGACTTCCCATCTGCTGGCATTCGCTCAGCAAGCTGCTCTCCCCACAGAAAAAGCCTGTGAAAACACGTTGCAGCTATGTTTCCCCAACCAGGCGGCAAACACTTCCCTCCCTCCCTGAGACCCTCACTGCCTCCCACTGAACATCTTGAAATATTAAACAGTCAAGTATCGGCTGCTAATTTGGGCTCGTGGCGGAGCCAGATGGAGGCAGACTGACGAGCTCCATTGCCTTGCTCCTGTCCTGTCCTGCCCCTGTTGCTGCTCGGCAGATGGATGGGCTGCCTGCCACTGAGGAGCTGACAAAGGCTCATTCCCATTAATACAGGATTTGCCCATTAATACAGGATTTGCAATTTAGCAGCTGGTCTGGGCAGGACAGAATGAGGGCACAGAGTAGTGGGGAACCATTGATTTTATTTTACATAATTGATACCTCGCCCCTCCTGCAAAAGCAGCTCAATGAGTGTGAGTGTGTGTGTGTGTGGGGGGGAGGGGGTCAGTTGCACCCACCTGACCCGTCAGGTAAAAGCAGGTGGGGACAGAGAGAGGAGTCACATCCCCACCCCCCACCAGTTCTTCCTTAATTTTGTCCAGTTCAAAGGGGCAAGGCAGGATGGGATGAGCTAGTCCAAAGACCTCTGCTGGCTTTCCTTAGCCTGTACAAGGAAACCTCTTCCTTGCCCTCTCTATGGAGATGCCAACATAGGCCAGACCACCTCAGCTTCAGGTGGGCAGGGCTTGCAGCAAGGATCTTAGCCCTCTGTGTAGTGTACAGAATCCAAGAGAACATCAGGCCACAGAACAAAGCAGTATCTCCCTCACCCACAATGAGGGGGTAAGGGTTGCTGCGTGATAAAGAACAAAACTCCATTCTCACAGCTGGTTGGGGCATCAGGCAGCCACCCTATCCTCAGCACAACATTCCCTGGAGCTGGGGAGAGGGCGTAGAAGGAGACAGGTCTGAGAGGAGTATGTAACTGGCTAGGAGGTCAATGGACCCGGCACATAGGCTAAGAGATGAGAATCCTGGAGCTGATGTGCCTTCAGGAGTGAGTAATGTTGAAAATGGCAGCCCTTGGGGAATCCTGTGGGCAGGGCTCTGGTTGGGCACTGTCTCTGTCCCAAGTAGTATCGCTTGCATACCAAGTCCAGACATGGCAAGCATTCAAGAACTGAAGCAGCCAAGGAGCAGCTCATGAGGATTTTGCAATGCAAGAGTGAGGGCGCTTTTAAACAATACAAAAAACGCAGCTGATCCTTTAATCAGCCACCTTTCTTTGTGATTGTTTAAATGTTTGGCGCGGTTTGATGCCGGATCTTTCCCGCATCAAACCGGCTGAGGATTCCTGCCCCCTCACTTGCGTCCCTGGGAACCGCCGCGGTTAATTGCGGCTTCCCCAGTTTGCAAGCACGGGGGGGGGAGAGGTGGCGGAAAGCCGGCAAAAACTGCCTCCTTCAGGCAGCGCTGGCAAACCCCCTACCCCCTATAAAGCCCCCAGCCAGTGATTAAATTTAATCACTGGCTGAGGCAGAGAAGACGGCTTCACCGCGGGAGCCGTCTTCTCCCAAACACGCTTGGGAGAGTGCACGTTTAAAAACGCCCTGAGACTTTAACAGCACAACTGGCTCGGGAGGGGGTTGTCTGGCGCATGAGCACACTTCCCTTCCAGTATGCCCTCCAACACCCGAGAACACACAATCCATTCTCTGCCACTTCCAAGAACTCTTCAAAGTGCTGTTTATTACATACCAGAAGGGTGGTGTGAGCTGTGGTGAGGGACAGGGTGTGTAAGGCATGGGGTGGCTGGCTGGCTGCATAGTACTGTCTCCCACTCATATCTCACCCTCCCTATCCTTTCCCTGGAGTGCACACCAGCCCTTCTGTGATGTGGACAGCAGCTGGACAGGCATGTGAAGAAGGAAAGGAAGGGCAGAGAGCGTGCTCTGTTGTGAGAGGAGAACTGGGTCTGGGACTATCCTGGCTGCAGCCCTGCTTTTCTCACTCAGGCGGTAGTGTCAGAGCAGCCCCACTGCCTGCAGGGGGTTCTGCTGGTGCAGGTGCCATAGGGATCAAAATGATGTGTTTCATATTGGCTCTGCCTGCATACAAGGCCACCACAGCCTGCATCAGGAAACTGTTACCCCAATATAAGCAAGCCGCAGAGGCTGATTGCATTTGGTTACTGGTTTCTCTTTCTGGGTCGGAGATTCTCTCCAGTCCCAGATCTCCCCACTGAGAAATAATTGAAAGCACCTGCGTTCTGAAGCAATCACCCACACAAGTGACCGTGGATGGCAGTCCTCATGGCAGGGGCCAATTCAGTCAGAGTGCACTTCTGCAAAACCGCTGTGGATGTTTACACTGGCTTCATTTGTACTGACTCTAAATGGGATCACAGAGGGGTTTGATTTTCAAGTACACTGAAGAAAACATACATTTAAATTGCCAGGGGTGCATATCAGATACACACTTTCAACACTACATCCACTGTGAGTCAATGAGAGAGCTCATCTGTCACTCCAAATGGAAAGATTTAACTGCTTAGCAGCTAAACTGATCCAGCCCTTCAGGGATGGAAAATGGAAATGTAGGGAAAAAGGAGATGTCCTACTGGGTTCACTCAACCGTCTCTTATGATAGACCTCCAGATGTTAAAGCGGTGTGTTGGGCAGATCCCCCCCACTCATGGCATAGCAATTAAGTGACTGAGGATGGGGAAGTTTATAAAATTGTGCATGGTGAACAAGGAGCACCTAATGAAGTTAACAGCCAGCAGGGATAAAGCAAGCAAGAAGTACATTTTCACAGAATGCACACTTAACCTGTGGAACTCATTACCATGGGATGTTGTACAGGCCAATAGCATAGTTGGGTTCAACTATGGGGAATTAGATAAGTTTATGGAAGATGGGCCCATCAGTGACTGTTGGTCAAGCTAGGGGGATGTAGCCTCTGGCTGCTGAGAAGGAGTGACATTGAATGGATCCCTCCACATAGACCTTGTTTGAAGCATCCAGTGTTGACCAGAATTGGGGACAGGATGCTGGGCTAGATGGGCCACTGGTTTGACCCAATCTGGCAGTGACTGTGGGTTTTAACAAGTGAGAAGATAGTTCAGGTTCAGTCTATGTAGCCCCCATTCACATATTTAGCTTGTGCAGCCTAATAAACGGGAAGCCTCTTGCGTGTATTTCATGCGCTTGTGGGTAGCTCCCACGGGCAGTGCCAGTGAGAGCAAGAGTGAAGGAGCAGAAAGCGGTCAATTCTTGGGTATTTACAGGCGTGCTGGGCCCGGAGGCCCAACACGCTGAACCCCGGACCAGGATCCGTCTCGGATTCCGTGATGAGGCCAGCCTTCCTTTAGACATGCTGGCCCCATCACTCTACGAGATCTGGGAGGGGGCAGGGCCGAGCGGTGCGATGTGCTGCTGCTTGGCCCCACCCCCAATGGTGGCTCCAACAGCTACCTGCCCTCAGGGAGACGGGCGGGGGCAGCGGGCATGATTCCGGAACAGGGCAAGGTAACTCATGTTACTTTTGCCCCTTTCCAGATCGTGGTTCAGCTAACCACGGTTCTGGAGGTGAGGCTGGCCTCACCCCCAGAACCATGGTTAGCTTTGAACCCCACCAGGAATTCACTGTGGTGAACATCTGGCCAGGCTCAAACAGATGGCACCCATCACAGCCACCATGCTGGATCCACTGTTACCCAGTGTGGTTGACTGTGGTGGTATCACGTCTGAAATTACCCCTTGGGTGCTCTAGGATTTCTGTCCATGACTCTGTGGTGCTGGTGCACCTGTATGCACAGAGGCACTGCATGCAACCTAACTGACAGGATGTGGACAAGCGGGCACACAGTATCCTACATTTACTCGCATGGTGGGCTTCACATCCTCCAAGCCCTCGCCATGAGTGGGAGCTGCAAGTCGGTGGGTGGAGGCCACGTGGCCAGTGAGGGCAAACACCTAATAAATAGGCAGGTGGGACACCCACCTGGTGTGGGTTTATGTGGACTAACATCTTGATTGTTAAGATGTTCTATCAGCTATGGGAGAAATGAGTAAATGATTGTTCAACACAAGTACCAGTTATTGGGTAGCTGCTTAAACATGCAGCAATAGTCGATATGATAGGATGGGGAGGAGCTTACTAGGACTGGCCATAATGATTTACTGGGAGCAGCAGAGGAGTTCTGGAAGGGGCGATGGCAGTGGGGTTGTGCTGCTGCTAACACAGCTCCTGCTCCTGTCACTGCTGCTCCCAGGAACCCATCACTCCTACTGTTGCTTCTCCCAGTATACCCTGCTTCACTCTGCCAGGCCCCTGTTATACCCTGGTGAGCCCCCTGCCAACACTCGCAGGCTCACCGTAGCAGACACATAGCAGGCCTGGTTCAGGTTGCAAACACGCATAATAAAAAGTTACATGTTTGTGACCTGGACATGCAGCTAATGTAATATCTGACAACACCCCACCACTGCCCCTGGTCTTTTCACTGGGCTCTGTACCATCTACCCATCTAACTGTCCACGTTCCTGCTGGCTTCCTATACTTCTTGCATGAAATCTCCACTCTGTTCACACACTGACACAAAGCCTGTTTACTTCCCTCCCACAACACTGTGTCATTCTGTTCCCTGCCTGGCCAATCTGATTTCCTAATCATCTCCTGCCAAATTCCTATCCTCCAATGAAAGTCTGAGGAAGGTCTCCATTCCAGACAGACCCATCCGGGCACATGCTGCACCCTGCCAGGAAAAGGCCACACACTGTGCTTGGGGTGTGATCTCATGTCCCCTGTTGACCATGTTCTGTTCTTGACCTCATGGGAGGTGTCTCTGTAGCATGACACTGGGTGTTATCAGATGGATGGCAGCCCCACCTCACCCCTGGGTGGCCCGTCTGTCTAAAGGCCAGATGTGCAGGTGGAGCAGGCTGCTCCAGCCCTGCCTGTGGTGCTCCAGAACATCCCGGAGCACCGCCAGCATAGTGGGCTGCTCAAATGCAAGACACCAGCCCAAGGCGGA
Organism: Sphenodon punctatus; assembly: GCA_003113815.1. Taxonomy (NCBI): domain Eukaryota; kingdom Metazoa; phylum Chordata; class Lepidosauria; order Sphenodontia; family Sphenodontidae; genus Sphenodon; species Sphenodon punctatus. The sequence goes on along the minus strand of QEPC01002185.1, from coordinate 1,071,373 downwards.
GCTGCAGTCCATCAGCTTGGC
>QEPC01002185.1:1054283-1069875 GCA_003113815.1 Sphenodon punctatus | reverse complement strand
TGAGGGCAAACACCTAATAAATAGGCAGGTGGGACACCCACCTGGTGTGGGTTTATGTGGACTAACATCTTGATTGTTAAGATGTTCTATCAGCTATGGGAGAAATGAGTAAATGATTGTTCAACACAAGTACCAGTTATTGGGTAGCTGCTTAAACATGCAGCAATAGTCGATATGATAGGATGGGGAGGAGCTTACTAGGACTGGCCATAATGATTTACTGGGAGCAGCAGAGGAGTTCTGGAAGGGGCGATGGCAGTGGGGTTGTGCTGCTGCTAACACAGCTCCTGCTCCTGTCACTGCTGCTCCCAGGAACCCATCACTCCTACTGTTGCTTCTCCCAGTATACCCTGCTTCACTCTGCCAGGCCCCTGTTATACCCTGGTGAGCCCCCTGCCAACACTCGCAGGCTCACCGTAGCAGACACATAGCAGGCCTGGTTCAGGTTGCAAACACGCATAATAAAAAGTTACATGTTTGTGACCTGGACATGCAGCTAATGTAATATCTGACAACACCCCACCACTGCCCCTGGTCTTTTCACTGGGCTCTGTACCATCTACCCATCTAACTGTCCACGTTCCTGCTGGCTTCCTATACTTCTTGCATGAAATCTCCACTCTGTTCACACACTGACACAAAGCCTGTTTACTTCCCTCCCACAACACTGTGTCATTCTGTTCCCTGCCTGGCCAATCTGATTTCCTAATCATCTCCTGCCAAATTCCTATCCTCCAATGAAAGTCTGAGGAAGGTCTCCATTCCAGACAGACCCATCCGGGCACATGCTGCACCCTGCCAGGAAAAGGCCACACACTGTGCTTGGGGTGTGATCTCATGTCCCCTGTTGACCATGTTCTGTTCTTGACCTCATGGGAGGTGTCTCTGTAGCATGACACTGGGTGTTATCAGATGGATGGCAGCCTCACCTCACCCCTGGGTGGCCCGTCTGTCTAAAGGCCAGATGTGCAGGTGGAGCAGGCTGCTCCAGCCCTGCCTGTGGTGCTCCAGAACATCCCGGAGCACCGCCAGCATAGTGGGCTGCTCAAATGCAAGACACCAGCCCAAGGCGGAGCTGCAGTCCATCAGCTTGGCAGACGGCTGCTGCAGCTCTGCTCTAGGCTGGCAGTTGCCCCGGGCAACACCATAGAGTTGCGGGTGACAGCCTAGATGTCACGGCTGGGTCTTGAACCCTTGAGCCTGCGGAAGCTGGGTCTTGGGCCCTTGGCCTGAGGGGGTGCTGCCTTAGAGGCTGGCACCCCCTGAGGCCTTGTTGATCAGCCAGCTTCCCCTTTCTACCTTGTTTCTTGAGTCTCTGTTCCCCTGTATTGCCACGCCTGTTCCACAGCTGTACCCTGTCTCCCTTGTTCTGTCTCCCAGCTTCCTGATTGGCCACTATTAGTATTTAAGCCAGGGTGTGGCCACAGGAAGCTGTGGGAGCAACGGCTTTTACCCATGTGTGTGTTGGTGGAGTGTAGTGCTTGCTCTGTGTATGCTTGTCCCCCTGTCTGTTTTGCCTGCTTGTCTACTTGTCTCTCATGCTAACACTGTGTGAACCTGGCTATTCCCTCTTGTGTTTATGGTATTGTGCTGAGTTTCTCCCCCTCCCCGGTAATGGAGACCCTGCTCTTCCTCTGTGTGACCCAGTGTAGGTCTTATTGATTATGTGTCATAATCTAGTTTCCCCCCTCTTGTCATAGTTCTTGCCCTCTTCAGTCTTGCTCTTTCCCTGGTCCTGTTCCCCTCTCTTGTCATCGCTCTGGTCTCCCATAGCCTTGACTCTGTTGGAGTTCCCATCGCCAGAGTCCTGTTTCCTAGCCCTGGGTTCCCCCGCATAGTCACAGTGTTGCCTCCTGGCCCTGAGTTCCCCCGCATAGTCACAGTCTTGTTTCCTGGCTTTGAGTCCCCTGCATAGTCATAGTTTTGCTTCCTAGCCCTGAGTTCCTTCGCACTGCCATAGTCTCGCTCCCTAGTCTTGTGTTTCTCCCCTTTGCCCTGTCTTGTCTTGTCTCCCTCGTTTAGGGTTCCCCTTGTCTCTCTGGCCTTGCTCCCCCATGGTCGCATATCCTCCCTGAGCCTTGCCTTGTCACATTCTCCCCTAACTTGCATCCCCTTCTTGCCTGGTTCCCCTCTTGCCCTATTCTTGTCTTGCACCCTCTTCCCTGTATTCCCTCTTGTTGCTTTCTAGAACTTCTGGTCCCGCTTTAGCTTTGGTTGTCTCTCTCTCTCATTTGGATAACCTTGATGATGAGCCACCTACTCTGAGACCGGGTTCCCCGGTAGCACAAACAAGAACTGTCTTGGCATACTCAAGAGACCGGCTGAGAGGTTTTCCTTCCTGGCACTTCCCTTTCCTGGGTACTCTGGACCCCTTCCCCTGTTGTCCTCCGGTTATAGTTCCCTTGCCCCTACTCCTGTGACAGATTGCTCCCACCAATGACCGAAGATAGAGGCTTGTCTCTGGACCAAGGCCTTCTAGGCAGTTATGCAGGGCACTTGAAAGGAACTCTTTCTATTCATTCCAGATGGAGCAACTGGCTTTTTGGGAATGGGTGTTTTATCAGGAGATGGAGGCTATGGCAAAATGCCCTTGCCCTGACAAAGATCCCCTCTGACACACACACCCCTTCGCTGAAACTGCAAACCTGGCTCAGCCAAAGCCCAGGCCTCAACAAGCACATGTTCAGGACTGCCTCATTCCTGAAATTCCTACGGGGGAGGGGGGACTCTATACCTAAGACAGGTGATGTGGGATGATCGAATCATAGAAGGAGAGGGGCTGCTGGATTACAGCCAGCTGACCCTCCTGGACAAATCAGCAAGAAGGTCAAGGATGCCTTAAAAGGACTTTGACTCTCTCTCTGGGCTCACTGACTGAGATCTCTAGCACACTCTGCTAGGCTGGTGACCTCCCTGCCTGGAGGCACACATGGACTATATGGTTTAACTGTAACTCTGGTCTTTGTCAGAAGAAGAACTTGGACCCCATGGTAAAACTATCCCCTGTGGAGACCTGATCAGAACCAGTGTGAGTACTTGCTAGCTACCTCAACTACAGTTGTAGGAAGACGCATTCCAAATGGGTTACTATGTCCACAGGACTGACTCTGATTGCTCAAAGGGTTATCACCTCTTAGTTCTATGCTTTTATTTCTTTTTATATGTATCAGTAAAGTCTAAGTTTTCTTTTTACCCTACTGTGTGTGTGTGTGTGTGTGATTGGCTGACCATTAAATGCCTCCTTTGGGCCGGGTGGCCAAGCCTTGCTACTAAGGCAAGGAGAGAGGGGAAAACTCCCCATTTGGCTAGAAGCCAGCAGCTTTGGAACCAAGGGAAGCCTCCTGTGGGTAGCTATGGGTATCTGCCTCCAATGCAGAGGAGGAAATCCCAGGAATAGAGTCCCAGGAAATGGGAGTGCTTTTGGGAAGCTGTGAGGCTTATGCCTTTTGGGGTTCACATGTCTTGAGTGGTGTGGCCACAGGAAGCTGTGGGAGCAACTGCTCTTACCCATGTGTGTGTTGGTGGATTGTAGTGCTCTCTGTGTATGCTTGTCCCCGTCTGTCAGTCTGCCTCTTTTTGCCTGCTTGTCTAGTTGTTGTTGTTTTTTTGTCTCCCGTGCCAATACCTTGTGAACCCGGCTATTCCCTCTTGTGTTTATGGTATCATGCCGAGTCTCCGCCCCCTGCCCCCCAGTAATGGAGACCCTGCTCTTCCTCTGTGTGACCCAGTGTAGGTCTATCTGGTTTCCCCCCTCTTGTCATAATTCTTGCCCTCTTCAGTCTTGCTCTTTCCCTGGTCCTGTTCCCCTCTCTTGTCATCGCTCTGGTCCCCCATAGCCTTGACTCTGTTGGAGCTCCCATCGCCAGAGTCCTGTTTCCTAGCCTTGAGTCCCCCCACATAGTCGCAGTCTTGCTCCCTAGCCCTGAGTTTCTTTGCACCGCCATAGTCTTGCTCCCATGTCTTGTGTTTCTCCCCTTTGCCCTGTCTTGTCTCCCTCGTTTAAGGTTCCCCTTGTCTCTCTGGCCTTGCTCCCCCATGGTCGCACATCCTCCCTGAGCCTTGCCTTGTCACATTCTCCCCTAACTTGCACCCCCTTCTTACCTGGCTCCCCTCTTGCCCTATCCTTGTCTTTCACCCCCTTCCCTGTATTCCCTCTTGTTGCTTTCTAGAACTTCTGGTTCCTCTTTAGCTTCGGCTGTCTCTCTCATTTGGATAACCTTGATGATAAGCCACCTACTCTGAGATCGGGTTCCTCGGTAGCATGAACAAGAACTGTCTCGGCATACTCGAGACCAGCTGAGAGGTTTTCCTTCCTGGCACTTCTGGTTCCTGGGTACTCTGGAGCCCTTCCCCTGTTGCCCTTCAGTTACAGGTTCCCTTGCCCCTACTCTCATGACACTAGAGCGTTGGGTGATCTGCCTGCAACTCTATGGTGGGGGCTGCGGCAGCCACTGTGTCTGTGTAAACCTGGCCCAGGTGGGGCTGCAAGTGGGCACGGGTGCGCTAGCTGGTGGCTAGCCCCCCGTCCATTTAAAAACACCCAATGTCTCTGGCATTTTCCTTCCATCCCCCAGAGAGCAGTTGATGTCGTTTTCTCTCATTTCTGCTCCTCTACAGACTCTGAACTCTCCCCCACTCCTGCCTTTGTGCCTCTCAGAAAACCTTATTCCTTTCTCCTCTGGCAGCAGGTAGCTGTCTGAGCCGTCTTGGGAGGCTGTGTTTTGAGGATGTTCTCTGGAAAAGCATTTGTATGGCACTGCAGTGCATGGCCCCGTAGTAAGGGCAACATGACCGAGACAGAGCTCACACCACAACAGGCAGCTTGATCAAAACTATCCAGCCAGAATCACATCTCCCAAGCGAGCTCAGCTGGTCAGGCTGGCGGCTACACACCTTGCTAGGAAATTCAGCAACAACCTCCATGTTGTAATGGAGCCCAGGCCAGGTAAGGGGGGAGGCTGGAGTGGTGTTCTGGGGCAGACTATAAGGGTCAGGGGAATCTGGCAGATGAAACCAAACAATGAATTGCATGGGGTAGATCCCCAAATCCACCGCTTCCACCCCTCAAATGATGGCAGCTCCTCCCACCTATCCAGCATAGGGAGAGCAGAGGGACAGGAGACAGCCTCCTTTTTAATTTCAGCCCCCAGACCTCCTGCTATCTAGAGCTCCTCCCTCCCCCTCAGCCTCATTTTGCTTTCCAGGTGGCCGTAGGGTTGCTACCTCTGGTGGCTTTTTTTTTTACTTGACACTCCCATAGGCCAAAGTAGAAGTGCCAGGTAAAAAAACCCTAGATGGCTGGCACTGACCTGCCTGAGAAGTTAACAGTAATATGCATGCAGTCTGGTCCCTGGAGCAGCAAATGACCCAGATTGTACCGGCTCCCAAGTGCTCCCTGCAGAGGAAAGTCATGCCACAAAGCTTGCCAAGCTGCTGCGTGCCTGGGACTGGAGGCAGATCATTCCTGTGCCAAGCGCACACAGTGTTCGCCTTAAGGCAAGGTGGATGCCTCGTGCTCTGCTCTTTTACAAGGCCCCATCCACCCTGCTGCCAGCTCTTTGTCTTATGGCAAGGGGCACCTGAGTGGCTATGGGGGGGCCCTCACACTATATGAAGCTGCCACTAACCTGCCTATCAACTCCATACAACAGCCCCATACCGAGCTCTTAGCCTGGCCTCCCATCCCTACCACACACTCTGTATGCTGGCCTAGTTCTTCCATTTCTGGTGCAATGAGGGGCATACACTGTATGAGCATCCCTGCCTTCTCCCTGCTGGATATGACTCCGCCCCACAGGATCCACAGGGTGGCCCTGCAGCAGAGTCAGGGGGCTCAGAGAGAAAGCCAGTAACTGAAACCCTCGCTCTGTGAGCCCGATTCGCAGCAGTGTGAAAGCTGTGTGCACTACTGGAATGAGACAATTGGACAAGCCCAGCTGAATGACAGAGCGCTTATCTGCAGCCAGCATCTCTGTGCCTGGGTACTGTTCCATCCAACAATACATCTTCCCAGGGATAATATGGGCATGTGCTGGCAACTGCTCCCTGAACAGCAAGAGGTATGAGATTCCACTTCCTACACTGCTGGCACCTTAACATGCCAGGGGTGGGGAGAGCACGAGAGACGCAGTGGGGGACACCGGGGTGAATGGCAGCTCAGATCATCACTTATGTTTGGCAGACAAATGCTTAATCTTAGCAACATCCTCCCCGGCACCCAAGGAAGGAGCTTCCAGGGCAGAAAGCAAATGACAGGAAGGTGTTTCTACTATTAGGGTTAAAGCATCCAGTTGCCCCTCTCCCCCCCCCCCCAAATCAGAGATCAGCAACAATATCCTAGGGGCAAAAACAGTGGAGGGTTACCCCTGTGTAGAGGTATGAGAGTTACTCCCTGCAGAAGGGGCATGACCGACAAGAGGATTGAGGAAGCCAGGATTAAGGAGGGGGCTACTGCCTGTGCCACTCTGTTCCCTGCCAGCATGCAAATTGGATGAGTGCGCAGAGCTGCTGCCATTTTGTGGGGACAGGGCTTTGGAGGTCTGGTGGGGGGAGTTGCCCTTCCTTGTTTGGCGCAGTGTTACACTACTGAACAGCACTGAGTCCTGTACATGAATTGAGGATACTCATAGAATCAAGAAATAGTAGAGTTGAAAGGAACCTCCAGGGTCATCTAGTCCAACCCTTTGCTCCAAGGCAGGATATCCTCTGCTTAAAGCATCACAGACAGATGCTTGTCCAGCCAGGTTTTGAAAGCATCCAAAGAAGGAGATTCCACAACTTATTCCATTGCCCAACTGTTCTTACAGCTGGGATGTTTTCCCCTAATATTAACCAATCTACCTTGTTGCAATTTAAGCCCGTTCTCTCTTGTTTTATCTCCAGTGACAGTGGAAAACAAATGTTCACCATGATGCTTGTGGCATCTTTCCAGAGATTTGAGAACTGCGATCACATCCCCCTTTAGTCTTCTTTTCTTTAGGCTAAAATTAGTCAACTCTTTCAGCTTTTAGTTTCCGCATATGGCTTGTCTTCTAGTCCATCAACTTTATCATCTTAGTTGCTCTCTTCTAAATCTTCTCCAGTTTGTCAATATCCTTGAAGGGCAGTGCCCCAAACCGAACACAATACTCCAGGTGAGGTCTCATCAGCACCAAGCAAAGTGGCACTCCCACTTCCCATGACTTGCATATGATGCACTTGTTAATGCAGCCCAAAATGGCATTTGTCTTTTTTTGCAGTCATATTATTGACTCATGTTTGATCCACCATAAATCCCAGACCCTTCTCTGCTACTCCCTAACCAGTTGCCCCCTATTTTATATTTGTGTGTCTGTTTTTTCAATCCTGTGCAAAATACTTTGCATTTGTCTTTGTTAAATTTCATTTTGCTTCTTCCAACCCTGATTTTTGTATTCTAATTCTGTCCTCCAAAGTGTTTGCACCTCCTCACAGTTTTGTGTCATCTGTAACTTCGATTGCAGATTCACTCCCCCCTCCAAATCATTAATGAATCTGTTGAAGAGGATCGTACTAAGGACAAAACTCTGTCGGGACACAACTTGATACGTCCTTCCAATTTGATATCATTCCATTTGTTACTATTTTTTTTTTAGTGTGGCTCCTAATCCCTTTTATAGGACCAGTGTCCTTACGGTCAGGATGCCCTGGGCATCCTGCCCATGAAGCCACAGAGTCTGGGTTTCTGGGGCACCCAATAGCCCTTCAGATTCTGCATCCCAGCACCCTACCTTTCTGATTCAGAAAGGTGCCTTCAAACCATGTGAGAACCCTCACTGCAAGCTCCAGGGAACGGTGTCTCCTTGATATCCAGCCAAGGCTGCCACTGGCCAGTGTGTGTGTGTGTGTGTGTGTGTGTGTGTGTGTGTGTGTGTTGAAATCAATAAAACAATAAGAAGTTTTACAATTGATTTTAAAAATCCTCTTAATCTGTCTATAATCCTTTTCCCCAACCTCCCCACCCAATCCCATTCAACCCTATCCCCACCTGCCAAATAAAAAAGCCATACTTAATTTCCTGAAGATGAACAGGCTCGGGCTCAGACAAAGTTCCCAGTGGAAGGAGTTCTATAATTGTGTGCAGCCACCAAGAATACCTCTCTGTGTGGCCTGGCTGTAAAAACCTCACAAGCAGATGGTACCTGCAAGAGGGTGCTGCTGGCTGACCTCAGAGGCTGTGACGGGATATGAGAGAGGAGGTGGTCTTTCAAGTTGTTTAGGGCTTTGTGGTGAAGTTCATGAAACCAAACTCAGGCAAACATGAAGTATTTTCTGTGCTTTGGAAAATTCTGAGGTAAAGGTGACAGAGAGTTAACCCCTTGAGGGCTGAGCAGTTCTGGAGAGAGCTGATCCAGTATGAGCTGTAAGTGGGGAAACTGAGTCACAGCTAGCCGAGGTTGGGGTAGAGAGGATTCGATACCATCACAGGCTTTATAGGTCACCTTGAATTGTGCCCAGAAAGCTATTGTTAGCTAGTGCAGACTCTGGAGCACTGGTGTAATTGCTACTGGTTAGCCACCACTGACAGAAGATGAGACGCTGCATTCTACACCAACGGCAACTTCCAAACAGTCGTAAAGGGCAGCCCCATGTACAGCACACTCCAGTAGTCTAGCCTCAAGGTTCTGAAGGTATGGACACTGGTAGCCAGATTTGAATCTAATAAAAAGGGCCACAGCCTTCTCACCAGATGTAATTGGTGAAAAACACTCCTGACTGCCACCACTGCAACCTGATAATCCAGGTACAGCAATGGATCCAAGAACACCCCAGAGCTGCAAAACAGTGACCTGAGTGACCAAAAGAGGCTGGACCCCATCAATAACAGGGGTCCCTATGCCTCCCAGGCCACATGGCCAACATCACTTCAGTCTTGTCTGGATTCAGCTACAATTAGATCACTGACATCCAGTCCCCAATGGCAGCCAGGCAGTGGGTAAGCACCAAGACTGCAGGACCTGGGTCAGTTGAAAAAAAGAGACGAGTTGGGTGTCGTCAGCATATTGATGGCACTTCACTCCAACTCTCTGTATAACCTTGCCATGGGGCTTCAGATACACATTGCAGAGGAGTGGGGACAAGATGGAACCCTGTGGCTCAGAGTTGTGTGGCCACTGTGGAGTGGATATAGAGATGTTTTTCTGTAGAGGCTAGAGAGGACCAGGAAGTGTTTAATAAACAGAGGGCCTTCTGGCCTGGAAGTAGGGTTGCCACCTCTGATGGATTTTTTTAGGCCAAAATGGAAGTCAGGTTAAAAAAACAAAACCCACCAAAGGTGGCAACCCTAGTTGGAGGTCAGGTTTGTATTTCCTGTTTTAAAAATGCCTCCCATCTCTTTATCTCTTGCAACATGGTGTCAAAGTGGTTGAATTTGTCTCTCTGCATTAAAGGAACAATCAGAGGACAGACTCCCCCTCTAAGTCAGGGGTGCTCAACTTAAGTTAGGTGAGCTGCAATAAACTAGTTGGCCCAGTACAGGACCACACATCCATTCTGCCCTCAACCCAGGCATCAGAGCCCCTGACCCAAATTTTGACTCTATTTGTTCAAATTCCAGACGGGACATCATGGGGGATCTCTGTTGCAGTGGTGTCAACAGCAGCTTTCAGGGACAATGGGGCCGATCCCAAGCCCTGTGGACTGGTGCACAGAGCACATGCGGTGCGTGTGCACATACGTACATGCAAGCTGCGCACACCCCAGGCCCCAGCATGAGGCTCACAACACATATACAAACTGCGTGGCGGCACACACGTGCAGGACTTGGGATCATCCCCAGTGACTGCTCTGTAGGCTGCAGCCAAGAGTCAATGGTCTAACTGTCTGAGGGCCACAGGGAATGGCCTCATGGGCTGCATGTGGCCCTTGGACCATATATTGACCATCTCTGCCCTAGATCATCAGAGCAGTGAGACAGCTAGAAAAGTAAAGCTTCAGGAAAGAAAAAAGCCAGATAGATAAGCTACTGCAGAGAGCCCCAGAAGCAGAAGAACTAGGAAGAGCAGAAGGCTAAAAGCCAAGTCCAAGTTGAACATGAAGTCATCAGATACGAAAACCAACAACCATGCAAAGCAACAATCACCAAAACAAAAAGTAGCTCCCAGTTCAAGGGGTGATTTCAGATGTGACAGGTGGCAGCATTGACCCTGGGCCATGGGGTGGTTCGGACCACGGGCGGGGGTGAAGGGGCGCGCCAACAGACGTTCATCCCTTTGCCCCCGGCCGTGGGAACCGCCGAACCATGTCCCAGTGTCAATGCTGCCGCCCGTCACGTCTGTTGGGCAACCCCCCCTCCCGGAGGGGGTGGGGCCATGCGATGCAGCGTGCAGCCGCACGGCCCCCCCCCACCCCCGAGCTCCCCGGCCGCCCACCCTCCCCGAGACAGGCAGCCACAGCGGCCTATCTGGCCGCTCCCGCCGCCCGCACTCCGGAACGCGGTGAAGGTAAGGTAACAGACGTTACGTTTCCTTCACCGTGTTCCGGATTCCCCCTAACCATGCTTCGTTTGCCACTGTGGTGCGGGAGAACAAAGCGTGGTTAGGTTCACTGCAGGGGGTGGTTGACTGAGGTGAACATATGGATGCGCGCAAACAGACGTTCACCTGCTTTCAACCCCCTCCGTGGTTGACTGCGGTGATTTCAGACAACGTAACGTCTGAAATCACCCAAGGAGGAGCCAGCTCAGCCCCAGCTCTAGCCCAAGAGAGGTAGAAGCCAGGATCTCCAGGCCCCACATTACTCTCACAGGCCCTGTTCACACTTGCTTTTAGAGAACAGGGAAAATCTACCCTCCCCATGGACCTGAATTGCCCCCCTCCCCTTCCTCCTGAGCTCCATGGCACTACTTTCCCCCCTGATGAGACTTTGTGTCTCCTGCAACTGCTGAGATCCTGGCAAACAAGGGTGTGAGTGTGAGTGTCTATGGGTGGCTTCACATGAGACACTCTCCACCCACTACCCACCCACCCACCAACTATACATGTTACAGGGCACCCATGGGGCAACACTGCAGCCCTGCAACATGGGTGGGGGTAGAGACTGTCTTCGGTGAAAATGGCCTCTGTGTGTGTGTGTGCGTGTGAATGCATGTATACAGGGTGTGTGTGTGCGTGCACATGTGATCTGACACTTAAAACAAACAAACAAAAACCAATAGGAAGAAAAGAATGAAAATATAATTTTATTTATTTATTTATTTTGTGTATAAAAAAATCCAGTATACACCAAGTGAGGTTAAAAATATGTTACCATAGCAGAAAGTACTACAAAAGAATATTACCCAATTGACAAATATGAAATATATAACTAGGCTACAAAAGCCCAATATACAATGATAACAAAAATAAAGGCCAAAATACAATAAATAATACAAATAATAGAATGAAGTATAATTAGGCTAAAAAAGCCCAAAAGGCAATGATGACAAAAGTGAATAGGCCAAAATACAATGAATAATACAAGGAATGAACACAGCTCAAAATACTGCAAGTCCAATTCTCAATGGCGGGGCGCACCCCAATAGCTTGCAGATGATCTAGTCTAGTACAAAATAATAATTTATATTAAATTTTGTTTTATTTTAAAAGGGTATATCCTTTAAACTTGCTATTCCAAATGTTAAAAGTTCATACCTTACTGAAATCACCAACCAAGTAGGGAAACTCCCTGCAGTGAAAGAAACTGCTCCCAAATCAAAGTGGCCAAATCCACAGGGCAATAGCAGTCAGCAGACACAGCAGCTAGTTGTATCACCACTCACTTCTCCCTAATTAATAGCTAATTGGTAATATGCTTCAGTTATTGGGGTGCATCCCGCCATTGAGAATTGGATTTACAGTATTTTGAGTTTGGAGCTGGTGTATTAACAAGCAGAATCACCTCCTCTGGCAGGGGGTGAGATCCTATTGGATAATATCGTTATTTATTTATCTATCTGTATTTGGATCTCTATGATGAGGTTAAATTTAATATGTTATAGAGCCTATAGAAATATGGCTTGCTGATGAGGACCTATATGTTGACAGCTGTGTCCATTCCTTGTATTATTCAGTGTCTTTTGGCTTATTCACTTTTGGCATCATTGCCTTTTGGGCTTTTTTAGCCTAATTATACTTCATTCTATTCTTTGTATTATTTATTGTATTTTGTCCCATTTATTTTTGTTATCATTGTATATTGGGCTTTTGTAGCCTAGTTATATTTCATATTTGTCAATTGGGTAATATTCTTTTGTAGTACTTTCTTTTATGGTAATATATTTTTAACCTCACTTGGTGTATACTGGATTTTTTTATACACACACATATTTTCATTCTTTTCTTTTCTTCCTTTTGGTGTTTTATTGTGTTATTGCTTTGGGGAGAGAGTGATTTTTTGTCTTGTGTGTTGTCCATTTGACACACTTCCACAAATTAAGCCTGCTTCACGGTACCTTCCTGTCTGCAGCCTGCAACCAATCACAGCTCCTTGGATTATTTGGGCATGCTGTGCAGCAGCAGTCACCGACCAAAAGGGACAGAGAAGCAATTTCCTTTCATTACAGGATTCCCAGCCTGTCCTAATGATGTTGGAGATGCTGCAATGTAAGCTGGCTAGATGTTGCTCTTCCCAAGGCTCACTGCCAGGCTAATCACTGAACAGTGTGAGGTGTGTGCATCAGTGAAGGCAAGCCCGATCCTCCTCCCCTGGAATTGTTCTGTCATTGAGACCAATGGGGGATGGATCGGGCCCTGGAGCACTAACCTCCCTTTGTTATGATGCATGGATACAATCAGGCTGTTTCAACATGCAGCAACCAGCAGTGCTTTTGTAGTCTGCACGCTGCAGGCATCCATCCATCTAGTGATGCTAATTGCATCAAGCATGCAAGCGCTCTTGCAGCTGAGGAAAGAGCTGATGTTAAGCAAAGTCCAAGTTGAACATGAAGTCAGCTTGAAGCCCACCTCCTCCCCCTCTGAACACCCAGCTACGGTAGAAGGACAGTACTCATAATTTACTCTTCGAGAACGTGAGAGTCACCAGAGGGAGTTTTTAAATGAGATGTTACCACGCATGGCCAACCATTAACCACACATTCAGCTGCTCGCTTGAAGGTGGTGCGTGGGGATGTGCAATCCCATGAGCCATGCAGCACTCACTCATGGGACACTGCCAAAAAAGCTGGAGTCTGCTGTTTGGGGCAAGCCAAAAAAGTGCATGGGGACAGGTGCCCACGCATCCCTTGCCCATATGAACCCACCCATGCCAGCAGCCAGGACTGCAGCCAGCTGCCTCCCCAGTCCCACCCACAGTCCTGTGGGGAGCTTTTAAAGGGCACACGCGTGAAATACAACCCCATACTGGATCAAAGCACAACAACCCTCCCTTGCAACGCACAAGAGAACAGCTTCCTGCATGTCCCCTCCAGTATGCACCTCCACTGTTGGCCGGGACTGCTGCAGCTGCAGTGGCTGTACAAGTTCCTGGGCAGGAAGGGGTTTCTGGCTGCTGTGGCTTCCTCTTTCCATGGTGTCTGCAGCTGTGTCATGGCAGACGGCAAGCAGTTGGGTGGGGCTTGGGGTGGGGGTGTTGCCGAGCGGGGGCAGGGGAATGGTTGCCCATTTGAGTTGTTTGCAGGGGTGTTCCGTGGTGGCAGGAGTGCATGGAGGCTGTCTGTGTGGGTGCGGTGGTGGTCACCCTGGGCGACGCCCATTCTAATCCCTCCCCACTCACTCCATGGGTGCTCTGCAGCCGTTGTCACTCAGCAGCCACAGACTCCTCCTCAAGCCTTGCTCATTTAAAAACACCCAGATATTCAAAGCCCACTCCCCTACACTAGGCAGTGCATGACTGAAGCTCAGTTGGGCTCCTCACCCGTTCCTGTCAGATCTTCCTCATGAAACTATTAACCATTAGGAAAATCCCTGCTCCATAGTAGCAGTGCCATGAAGGCTGGCCAAACCCCTGAGGCCTTGATTGGCCTCTCCATTCCCACAGAGCAAATCTCCTTCAGAAAGCATGTCCTAATGGCTGGCGCTCTAGCCTGGGACTTGGGCTCAGTCCTAGACAGAATGAGTGTGTCCTGGGTCACAGATCCCAACTGTCTAGTTCCAAAACCAAAGGGAGATTCTGTTGTCTGCTTGCATTTGCTGTGCAGGTGAAATGGGGAGCTTGAAACGAATCCCTGTCTGCATCTGGGAGATACTTCCTGTATTTGCAGGGCTGTGTTCACATGAGCCTTTTCTCATGCCTTTTAAGTTTTATCTGTGAGATTGTAATTGTGCTTTTAAGTTCCCACATTCTCTCCCCCAGTTTAAAAGTTACTGTGGCCACTGCAAGGTATCCCACAATGCTGTGCGGCTCTGCGCTGACTTCTGTGGTTCAGACAGACTGACAGCAGGATTAACCCCATAATACGACATGAAAAATGCATATGAGAGATTTAGCACAATTGGCAAACCTTGGTTTCCAAGTTAAACTTTTCAGAATAAAAGTGCATTACACCTGGTGTACTATCCTTTTCACACATTAAAGAAAGCAGTGAAGTGATTTTTGTTGACTTAGCATCTTGTATGCAGCCATAGACTTTGTTAAAAAACACCTTTGGCTGTGTCTTGCAATGCCGAAGGGCTCCAAAAGCTAATGGCATGGACATGTACTAGGGACAAATACAATTATTTATTTTATTTTATCATTATTACTATTTATATCACACCCTATCCATATGGCTCTGGGCAACTTACACCAAATTAATAAAATACAAGTAAAGCACAAATAAAACACCATCCTAACCTCCCCCACCCACTTCCACACAAGTCCCACCCCACTCCCCCATCTCTCACCTGAAGGGAGACCCTATGCCCTACCCCCCCCCACAGGGGTGTTGTGGCTGACTCCAAATCCACCTACCGTAACAATCCCCCCTGCCCCAAACCTCCCCATTAATATGTAAAATAAAATGTTGCAAAAGCCCCCCACCCCCAGTTTCTGTTCTGTGGAAATAGCTCCCTAGGAATGGCTTCCACCCACAGATCCCCACATATATCAGAGGACACTGTGGCTCAAAATGGACTGGCGCTGGGAAAAACTCACCTGCTCAGGATGCTAGACTCTGAGCAGATTCTTTCCCTGGACTAGAATGGCCCAATGACATAACCATGCTTTTACACATACTTTCAGGCCCTCCAATTAACAACATCACTAGATGGAGTTCACAGTAACCAAGGCAGGTGGAAAATGCCTGTGTTCATCTCCTGCTGATGTGCCGTTTTCAGCTGACCATGACTGAAACTCATTGGGTGCTTTTAGACGGACGGCATTCACCTCACACTGCTCTGCCTCACACTCGGGTGGCCCGTCTATGTAAAGGCAGGCTGGCAGATATGCAGGCGGAGTAGTGGCAAGATCTTGTAGGACAATGATCTCCAGCTTGTGGATTGTGAGCAACATGCTGTGACTCCCTTTCATGTTGCTTGTGACACCTCAGTAAACAAGTGCAAAATACTGAGTGGGAGGGAGGAGTGAGAGAGAATCCATGTGCATGACTTGGAACCAAGAAAAGGTTCAAAAGTACTCCTCACCTATTCCCCCCCCCCCC
>QEPC01002185.1:1038458-1050604 GCA_003113815.1 Sphenodon punctatus | reverse complement strand
CCTGTGACAGGCAGGAGGGATTAGGACTAGGGCTGATGCGGCAGCAGCTGTTATCGCTCCGCGATTCCATTCCTAAACCTCGGCATCCCAGGTTGCGCCTCGCAGAATTTCGCGCGATACTCCGCAATTCTACATTTTTTTCGCTACAAGAATTCANAGAATCTTGCCCTATGAAGTCCATTTAGGTTTTTCTCAGTTCTTGATGTAAGTGACTGGGTCTTCAGTCTTAGAGTTGCTAGAAAGCAAAGTCTTGGTCTCAGTGCATGTCCACCAGCCCTTACTGACTGACAGGATCAGGGATGCAGATGAGATTGCTCAAGATGGCTCTGACCAAGAGGTTCCCCCTAGATGGCTTAATGGCCTCCTTAAATAGCAATTCTGAGTCCTTTGTTTCTCCTTCCTGCCTTGGAGAAACCTGAGGCCCGTCACGTATACAGAAAGTAACCAGGACGATCCATTTGCATCTCCATAGGGTTCTGTCTGGCTAGGGTTCCCAAATACACATTCTTTAAACTGTCTCCACTTCCTGGAGTTTTGTCAGTGTCACAGTCCTGATTTGAGTTTTACCGTTCTCAGTTGTAACATTACGTACATGTTGAATCTTTTGCTTTACATATTTACTAGACTTGTAGTCTACATGTAGGCCAGTATCACACGTGTGTGACCCTATGTTCCTCTGTGACACCCAGGTTTCTGTGTGCTGGAAGAAGCCAAAGGCAGGCTGTTACATACCTGCTCTTGAAAATACTGAAGGTACACCATGACACTTTTGTTGTTTCTACACATTATGCTAAGGGAGTGATTCATGTTGGAAATGCTCACCCAGCATAAATGGTATTTTAAACCCTAATTTTGCAGCTACATATTGGCTACTTGCAGTGAGCTTGAATGGGCATCCTGGCCCACTATGTGAGGCAAGCACCACCATGCAATAGGGCTGCCACCTTCGGTCGTCTTTTATCTGACACTTCCATTTTGGCCTATGGGAGAGTCAGGTAAAAAAACACCACTAGTGGCAACCCTACCCGTGCAACTGTTATGACTGATGTCTAATAGGAAAAAGCAGGGAGAGCCCAGGGTGGTGGAAAGCTACTGCAACTGCTGTGCTGCCCCCACTCCCTGCCCTTTCCCTTTGGGTCCTGGGAGGTGGGTGGGGTCCTCGCAAACAGCAGCAGCAGGAGAAGCAGAGGCTTCCTGGGACCCACTACTTTCCCTGCTGCCAGTGCTTGCTGCTCCCCAGAGCCAGGGCAGAGGGAAGGTTGAGGGGTTCCGTAACCAAGGTTGTCGCACAACAATCTTGTTGTGGAACAAATACATTGTTGCTGCACAACCATGCATGAGAGCCCTCCTGCAGGATCCTGTCACTGCCAGAGGCACACACTGTTCTTGGCTGCTCTGCCTAGAGGGCAGCAGATATCCTGCGTAAGCATTCTGGCTTGTGTGTGCCCAGGAGCTGCACTCACAGTAAGCTCTCAGGTTGCCTTTGCCATCCTGGCTTGGCTGGAGAGCTGGGCTAATACAAAGTGGGAGAAATGTTTCCAAAGCACAGGCTTGCTAGTCCCAAATGGTCCAGAATCACAAGTCAGTCTCCTGACCTCCTAAATCATGAGATCTGCTTAGTTATTAGGAGGATTTTTTTAAAAATAAGGACATTTTAAAATATTCCTTCTGGTTTCTTTCTACTCCTCTAGGAGCCTCAGCCTGCTGTCACTTGTCCAAGCTTCTCTCAGCAGCCACAAGGGTGAGAAACCAAAACGGAGATGAAGAGAGAATTTCTGTGTCATAAATCACATTTGGTTGTCCATTTAGGCTGTCAAATATTTGGATCTGAATTTGCCATCCTTGAGAACCTCAGAGAAGCTGAAATTTGTTTGGCTTCATCTGGCTTGATCAATGCAAGACTACTTCAGCTCAAATTCAATCAGCTCAAGTTTGCTGGCTTGCAGGATTGAAATGCACTCAGGAAATCCTGAGCAGACCCCAGCATGAAAGCCTAGAAAAGCAGTGCTGCAACACCAGGGCTGACTGCTGGTCATGGTCACTCGTAGTAACAAGATCTATATGAGATTGGGAATCACAAATACTGCCTTTGGAAGAATTACAGAACTGGAAAGAGATTCCACAACCTCTATAGGCAGGTTGCGCCACTGCTGAACTGTTCTAACCATTAGGAAGTTTCTCCTAAACCTACCTTCCTGCAATATAAACTCATTGCTACTTGTCCTATTCTCAGTGGCAATGGAGAAGAAATGTTCTCCATCTTTTTTATTACTTCGGGTAGGGTTAGGGTTACATCTTCTTACATCCCTTAAATCTTCTTTTCTCTAGGCTAAAAAAGCCATTGGCCTTTCCTCATAGGACTTATATTCCAGTCCTTTAACCTTCTTGGTTGTTCTCCTCTGAATCCTTTCAAGTTTGTCAACAACTTTCTTGAAATGTGGATCCCCAAACTGAAAAGAGTGTTCAGAGAGGTCTGACGAGTGCCAAGTATAAGGGTACTATAACTTCCTCCTGTTTGGTCAGTAAATGCAATTCACTCTGTACAGATTGAATATAGGACTATGTGTGTCTTGTTGGGCTGGCTCACTAGGGCAGTCAGCTGCCAGCTAACCCAGAGGTTCTCAAACTGGGGAATGGGACACCAGGTGGGGGGGTCACACTATCTGCAGATGGGGCCATTATCCCATGGATATACTTAGGATGTCTTGTTGTCTGGGATGACAGGATTATATTTAAGTGTTAAATTGAGGTTAGAGACATAGTAGGACAGTGGTATCTTTTATTGGACCAACTACAGCTGGTGGAGGTATGCAAGCTTTTCGACCTCACGGGATCCTTTGTCAGGGGTTACTCAGACAACAGGTTGGGAGCTGCTGTGCTAAACAGTCTGAGACTTGGGGAAAGCAGGGGATGGAGCAGCACTTGCTGTGAGCACAGCCCTTGCAAAGGATATGCATTCCTAGGTACAATAAAAGTGCCTCATGCAAATGGGGGCTGGCTGGCATGCTCATGCTGCAGCGAGAGGTGCGGTGGAGGAACTGCATGAGCGCTCCCCACGCCTCAATCAGCGTCTGGGTCTTTCTCGCACATCTATAAGGATGTTTCTATTCCCCCGATGAATTAGCTCTGGAGTCTAAATGCAGCTTTGGCGGAAAAATACCTCCTTGTCAAGCTGGCCTGAGGCCAAGCGTTGCTGATAAATATAGAGACGGAGCCTGTGCTTTGACCAAATGCTAAGAGACAAACAGCGCGGCGATGGCTCCTGGCTGGCTGCCTGGCCGAGATGCTGGGCTGCTGTTTTGTTCCAGGATGAATCGCCTCCTGGCAGCACTCGCCCTGGCCTTTCACTGGCGCTCCTGGAGAGGGACAAGTGTTCAGCGTTTTCCCTCCCCACAAGTGACCTTCCCACTGCCAGGATCAGACAGAAACACCAGGAATGTATGAAGTCCCCCTGCCTGTCTCCCTGGTAATGCGGGATACTTCCCTGCTGGATGCTTCCCCTGGTTTTGTTTAGCCTGGATTGAAATTTCCACAGCAATAGGCTCCTGCCACGCAACTGAGTAACTGCCCCATAAATCTACCAGGAAGCTTTCCCCACATTTAGAGCACGATCCTCTGTGGAAAGAGCACCTCTACCTCAGCTAGTGAAGGTGCAAGACCGACTCAATAGAATGCTAGACTGCACTAACTGCTAGTGGGGAACTCTCTCTGCTGCAGAGGTTCACACTGGCCAAGTTCAGACTAGGCAGGAGGGTTGATGGGAGGCACAGGCTCTTTACTCTGACTGTACTTCCTTAGTCAGCAGGTGGAGGCAGCATTCCTCAGCTGAGACAAGCCTAGGAGCCTGGTCAGGCAGCCTGGGGTCCGGTGAGGTAGCGGAGCCAATTACTCCAGTGTGCTAGTCCTCCCAGCCAGCCCTCTGGGCCTCAGTACATCTCAGCCCACTGAGCCTTTGCGAGCCAGTCTGTCCCTTATGCTGCCCATCTCAATGTTCCCTTTCTTGGATACGTTACAGCCACTGACCCCTGCCCCATGCTCCCTTTCTGCCATTCCATTCAAACCCATCTGAAGATTTATCTGCCTGCTGTTCAGATGCTGCATTCACTTATCGCTCAGCTAAACCATCCAGAGGGGGTTGTGCCTCAGAGTCACTGAATGAAACAAAGCACAGTGCCACTCTTCCTCCCACTTCCATGTGCTTATCTTGGCTATAGGTTCCAGTGGAGAAACAAGGCATCAAAGTGAGGTGGGCAGACCATCCCGCTACCCCCAAAACCGTGCCTTCTTAACCCATGTAAAAAGGGAGCAGACAGAGTGGTCACATCCTCTCCTGTCTCAAGGGGTGTGAGGTAGAGATTAAGAAGTGGAGGAATGTGACCCCTCTGTTTTCCCTATTTTTATATTACAGCACTCAAAGTTGGCGAGGACAAAGAGTGGGAGCCCTGTGTTTAACAGGACCGGCCAGAACCATCACTGGGCTCTGGCTGCTGCCTGTCTTCAGAGGCTGAATCGCCAGGGTCTACCCTGGGGTTGGCTGGACAGGGGCCAGGCCCAAAGTGTCCAAAAGCTGAGAACCTGGGAAGAGGACTTGGCCAAAGATCAGAGGCTGGGAACTGGGAAGGAGCATCCGTTTACAACTTGTGCTTGTTTGCTGAGTAGTTAGGGCCCTGATCCTGCAGTAACTCCTCGTCAGGGCCACCCTGTTATGCTTCAGCTGGCTAACAGCTCCTCCCCCTACTCCCAGATAGTTAATTACACTCAACTCTTGAGTTAAGGGAGGCCTCAAAAGTGTTACTAGTGTGCTGCAAGTCCTTTTGAACCCTGCATTTAGGGCATCACCCTGTAAACACGATGTTCGACTGCACTCTGCCTGAAGGCATTTAACAGACTGTGATGCAGTTCCTCCTCAGTCGTCTCTTGGTGCCAGTGGCATAGCTACAATAGAACAGGGGGGCTCAGTTAAATCCAGGCCCTTGACAAGTGGTCTGAGTGCTGCTAGAAAATTTTCAGAGTGGGTGAGAGGCCGTGGCACCAGCACTCTACCCCTGAACTCACCAACTCTAGTCCCTCTTCTCTGGGGGCAGCCTGCAGTGGGGCTCCTGGCTGGGGTTTCTCTAGTGTGGTGGCAGCCTGAAATGGGGGCTCTTGCCACACCAAAGTAAGCCCCACCCCAGAGACCACAACCCCTTGTCCTTAGGGGGGGCATAATTGGGACATGAGTCCGGGACAAGCACAGTCTTTCAAGCCACTGTTTGGTGTAACAGACTGAGTTTCTTCTTCCCAAAACAAGACGCAGTATCCTGTGGAGCCGCCTGAGTCCATTTCCTTCCCTGTTCCATGGTCTGATGCCTTTGCATCCTGGAACGCAGTTGCTCATGTTCGTTGCCCTTTAAACTCCTCTTTAGATTGCTTCCTAACCAGACCCCAGGCCCATGTCAGCCTGGAAACCTCCCAGCCTTCTCCTTCTCACTGTATTCTTGAGGAGATGGATTGTTTCCCCCAGCCTGCATTTTCCCAAGCTGGCTTTCCTGCTGGGCTCTCCACCTCTCATCATGCTTACCAGGTTCCTCTCTAGCTTGTCTCCCTGTTCTCTGCTGTTAGCAGCTCTCTCCAATTCAGTATTAACTGCAAATTCTCTCTTGTGCTGGGTACCCCCCCTCCCCCCCAAGCACTGATCTAGATGTTAACTGATGCTAACAGCAATCGCCATGGTAACCTTACCAGACACACTCCCTTAGCCCTGCTTTGAGACACTGCTGCTTATCATCAGTGCTTGTTTACGACCCCTGAGCCACATTTATTTCATGTGACAGCATTAAAGCCCAGAAGCTCTTAGCTCATTGCCAGGCTCTGGGGCATGGGAGCAGTCCAAGGCATCTCCTGCAGTGACTTGCAAATTTATGTCTGCTGTTGTTGTGCCTCAACCATGAATTTGGGAAAGGTCCACATTGGAAGCAAGCAATCAAGGCTTCCCTGTGAGCCTGTGCAGCCTAGTAGATGAACTTTCAAATCCTGTCTTAGCATGAACCCATTGAGTGGTTTTGGGGAAGTCACTGTCTCTCAGCCTCCGTTCCCCAACTATAAAATGAGAATAATAATAATAATAATAATATAATATAATGCTGCCTTATCTAAGAGGGCTGTTGAGGGTGAACTAGATAAGAACTGTAATGCACTTTGAATACTGAAAGTGATGTGCCAGGGATGGGAAGCCTTTCCATCCCATGGGTCACTTTGAAAATGAAAATGGTAGGGGTGACTTCTATACTCCCCTACAATGGAACGTCATCTTTGGGGGTGGAGGGACAAGGGGTTGTGGAATTATAAGGAAGGCACCAGGGAGAGGAACGGGGAGACCAGGGTATGAATCTCACCCCAGCCAATGAACTCACTGGGTGGCCTTGGGCAAGTCGCAACCTCTTAGCCTCAGTTCCCCATGGGGAATGCATGTGCGTGTGCGTGTCTCCCTGTGTTCCCCTCGTCATTGTTCATCTTAGATTGTAATCCCACTGGGCAGGGATCTGTCTCCCAAAAATCTGTGACTGTAAAGCAGTGTATATGCCTAGTAGTGCTATAGAAATGTATTATTTATTTATTTATTTATTAGTAGAATGATAAGAGAATGGCTGGAATGACAGGGAGGAGGCCACAAGGAGTGGGTGGAATGAAAAGGTTTTGATCAGACTGACAGGAGGAAAGCCTTGATAAGATTCTGGATAAAATAAGTAATTGAGAGGAATGACAAGGAGGCAGTGGGGAGCATTCCTATCATTCCATCATTCCCTTGCCATGGCACCTAATCCCAGTAGCCTCCTCCCTGTCATTCCACCCAGTCCCCATTGGCTCTTCCTTCTCATTCCAATCAGTCTGTCACTCCATATACCACTCCTCTCTGTGGTTCCACCCCCCTCTCCCTGACCCATTTTTGTCATTTTACCCCACCTCCCTCCCACAGTAAGGACTCCTGTTCGCTATTGATGATGTAGCTGCATTGTGTTTCTTTACAACCTGTTAAAGCATATTGTTTTTCACATGTCTTCTTTACTACCAGTTGGCATTTATGTTTCCTATGTTGTTTCCAATAGGCATTCCATGTCATACATTTTAGTATGTTCCAGGATTCTGGCCTCTGATTACCTGTAGTTTCCAGATACCAAAGTGTCTTGACTAAGGGTGATTTCAGACGTTACGGCCGGGCGCTTTCACCACGGGCCGTGGAGTGGTTCGTACCACAGCCGGGGGTGAAGGGGGGAGCCAACAGACGTTCTCCCCCCTTCGCCCCCGGCCGTGGGGACCGCCAAACCACGGCCCGTGGTGAAAGCGCCCGGCCGTAACGTCTGAAGGGGCACCCCCTCCCGGAGGGGACGGCCCCACCCCCTGCGCTCCCCGGCCGCCCGCACTCCCCGAGACAGGCAGCCGCAGCGGCCTATCCGGGCGCTGCCACCGCCCACTACCAGGACCCCAGAATGTGGTGGAGGTAAGGTAACAGGCGTTACTTTTCCTTCACCGCGTTCTGGATTCCCCCTAACCACGCTTCGTTCGCTGCCGTGGTGCGGGAGAACAAAGCGTGGTTAGATTCACTGCGGGGGGTAGTTGACTGAGGTGACCATCTGGATGCGCGCAAACAGACGTTCATCTCTGTTCACCACCCCCTGCGGTTGACTGAGGTTGTCTGTGGTGATTTCAGACAAACGTAACGTCTGAAATCACCCTAAGATACTGCCCACCCTCTGTTTGCAGTTCTGCTAGCTTTGGAGATTGATCCACATTGCTGCACCCAGGGCCTTCTAGTCAGCCTGCTGCAGAGTTGCCAATCAGCCCTACCTTTGCAGGCAAGCAGCCCCTGACACTTTGGAACAGAGTATGTAAAGAAGGGGGAAGTGATGGCATGGTCTGAATCCATACAAGAAATAGGAGAACAGGGATGGGACAAGCTGGTTTGGGGTGAGCACCACTAGTGATTCTCCGTAGCTAAGCTTTGTCTTCTGTACTGTTTCCTAAAGTATTCAGTCCCACTTTTCTCACATGTGAACTTTCATTTATGCCCTCCTCTCTCCCAGCTGTGGCTGAGGTGGAGGTGGGAATGAGGAAACTATTTAGTTTCTTTCATGCATACAAAGACCAAGGTTCACAGTGAAACTTTATCCGCAGTTAGACATTTATAGGGCTTTTTCTTCAGAATGGTGGATTCTCTAATGTGCACTATTGGCTGAGTTCATTCTGTAGCATTTCCCAGTCACAGCACGTGTAAAGTTTCTTCCCTGTGTGGATTCTCTGACATATATCGATTGCCCCAATGTCTCTAAGCCTTTCCTCACACTTCTGTTATGTACAGGGTTTCTCTCCTGCATGGATGGTTATTTTTAAAATAGCAAATTTTAAAGGTGAAAGAAATCACAAATACATGTAATGTCCTGTTACCTAAAAACAGATTTGAAGCCTTGACTTGCCAATTTTATTTTCTGGCCCCTAACCTACAAGACCAATTGCTGGATTTCCCTTTTTTGATTTACTCACAGAGCTTTACATTTTTCTCACTGTTGCCTGCCACCAATAATGTGCACTTTCTAGTAGTGCTGAAACTCAGTATTCAAAATTACTTGGTTTTTACCGAGTATCTTGGGATTTCATTTGGTTTTACCAGGTACCGAGAATTGGCCTGGTACTCAGTCCAGTACTCAGTACTCGGGTAAATCCTTGGATGAGCAACATGTGGGGCTTTTCCTGCAACATAAGGGGCTTTTCCTGGTTCTATAACAATTTGTCCTTCAAAGTCACACAGTGTTTTGAAAAGTAAATCACTGTTCCTAATCCCTTCTTTTAAATGTTCTATAGTTGACAAATATATATTCCCTATACTAACAGGCTTACACAATGGGTGTTTTCACACAGACGCTGGGGTGCTCACCCCCAGGGCAGGTGCACCCCCACATCTGCCCCCTTGCAGCTTGACCTGGGTCGGGTTTAAACGACCCACTAGCTGCTATGGTGCCCCCGTGCTACCCCCATCCCCCACACCACAGAGTTGTGGGCACATTGCCTGTAACTCTATGACATTGCCTGGGCAACCTCTGGCCAAGAGCAGTGCTGCAGTGGCCTTCCGCCAAGTAAACAGACTGCAGCCCCACCTCCAGCTGGAGCCCCAGGGTTGGGCTGCCTGCTCCGCTAGCGTTGCTCTGGGATGTTCCGGAGCAGGGTCAGTGAGGTTTCCCTGGAGCAGGGACAGCTTGCCCCGCCTCTGCTCTGCCTGCACAACTGGTGGGCCACCTTTAAAAGGATGGCGCACCTGGGGATGAGGCGGGGCTGAAGCGGGGGTGCTTTCCATGTGAAAACACCCCATTATGAGGATGAAAAATGGCGGCAGGGTAAGCACATTATTTTCATGACATGTTTTTGGTTTATTCTAGTGTGGCAAACTAGGAGATGGTGGGTGGAGGCCTAAAAACTATGGCTAGCCCCAAAACTAACATTCTACTTTGGGAATGGAAAGCAGAAAACTTTGGATTGATGTCTGCATCTGGATACAGAAGTAAATATAGAGGAACCCGTAGAGCACACCTGCAACATGTATAATACAATGTATCACCCATTTAATCGGTATTAGAGTATCTGTGTGAAAAGGGTCTTTATCCCAACCAGTCCCTTTTTGCCCACAAAAGGGCCGAAGTTTTAATACTGTATGTTGGAGAATACACCTACACAATAAAAGGGCATTCAGTTCCAATTAACCTTTGAGACAGATTCTTTAAACTATCTTAAAAGTAAATTCACATCAAAAACCAAATAACAAGTTTCTATACCAGCTAGATAAAAATGAATGTATTTTATCTAAATTAGATCAAAATTAACATGTTGCAGATTTATTTATTTAGTTTTTAAAAAACCAGTTCCTGAAAAAAGTGTCTCAATGGCCCTTTTCAAATGGACCGCCAAAGGAGCTGCAGTGCAGGGGGATGGGTGGAGGCAGTGGCATGTGGGCGGCTGGTCACACAGATGCCCACCCACCTACACCCATCTCCACACACAGAGGAGATGCCTCCGTGTGTGGGAGACGGGTGGAGTGCGGGAGCGCACATGCACCCGACCCATCCCCACCGGTGGTCACATGGACACCCCCCTCACTCACCCAGTCGCCCACATGGATGAGGGGAGAGGGGACATCTAATGTAAAATGGCCCAATGTGGATGCAGTATAGTTTGGTTAGTAGTTTGGCTTGGTTTGTGAATCATTTACACTGAATAGCAGACTAAAGACTCATTCTTTGAACGGAAATACAATCACAGACCAATTCTTACCTTTTCTTGAACAAAAGCATTAGGTTGATTGCAATTGTGGGTATTTCCTGCAGTACAGCAACTTATACAATACATTTGTTCTGCTCCCTCCCTCCCAACATTCAAATCACTCCTGAACCTACCTCTTCTATCAGGCTTTCCCTGGCTTGTTATGAGTGAAACTGCATCCTCCTCCTCCCTCCCTCAGAATCTCTTCCCTGTAACACCATGGTCAACCATGGTGAATCCCCCTATGGGGACCGTGATGGCATAATGTCTGTTGGGCCGAAAAGTGATTCTCGCCAGATGTTCACCCCCGGCGGCAGTCATTTTTCGACCCAACAGATGTGACGTTACCACGGTCAACCATGGCGGGATTCACCGTGGTTGACCGTGGTAACGTCACATCTGCTCCTGGACCACGGTCCGGAATCAGCGGCCATGCCTGCCACCGATTCCGGGCCGTGGTCAATACCCCGGGGGGGGGGGGGGNTGCTTTGGTCGCTGTGTCTGCCCATCTCCTAGAGGGCGGGCAGCCTTGGGAGCATGGGGGGGCGGGGCTGTGCGGCCGCACGTTGTGCCGTGCAGCCCTGCCCCCTCCCCCGATTCCCCTCCAGAATTGACCGGCACGTCTGTTGATGGGCCGTTTTGATTCTGGAGGGGAATCAAATGGTGATTTCGTGCCGGGGTCAATGGGCACCCCGGCACGTCTGAAATCACCCTAAGTTAAGCACGTGCACCTGCACCTGCATCTTCTCAAACTCATGAACGTATCCTTGTCTCTCCTGATGTTCACCTCTCTCTCGTCTCCCCATTTCTTGTCTCTTAGATTGTAAGTCCTTTGGGGTAGGGACCTGTCTGTAACTACTGACTGTACAGTGCCAGGTACATCGCTGGCACTATATTAAATAAATAAATAATAATACAAGTTACTTGTTCAAGGCCACCCAGTGAGTTCCTGACCTAGCCATGAACTTGCTGGGTGGCCTTGGGCAAATCACAACCTCTCAGCCTCAGTTCCCCATCTGTAAAATGGAAATATATGTGTGTGTGTCTGTCTCTACCCTGTGTGTTCGCCTCACCCGTGTCCATCTTAGATTGTAAGCCCACTGGGCAGGGACCTGTCTCCAAAATCTGTGATTGTAATGTGCTGCATATGCCTAGTAGTGCTATAGAAATGTGTAGTAGTAGTAGTAGTACATCAGAACAAAAAGAAACACTCTTCTGCATAGTGTGCCTATGTTTTTAATTGTGAAAGGATTCACAAGTGCAACTCCATAGCACACAAGGATTACTCCATAGCACTCTTACCCTAAATCTAAATTAAATAAATAATGCTATATTTAGAGAGTTGCCTCACTAATCTGTTGGAATTCTTTGACGGTGTAAATAAGCATGTGGACAAGGGAGACCCAGTAGATATGGTGTACCTGGATTTCCAGAAAACATTTGATAAGGTCCCTCATGAGAGACTCTTGAGAAAATTAAAAAAGTCATGGAATAGAAGGTAGTATCTTACTATGGATCAGAAACTGGTTGAAAGATAGGAAGCAAAGGGTAGAATTAAATGGTCTGTTTTTACTACGGAGCGAACTAAATAGTGGTGTGCCCAGGGATCTGTCCTGGTATTGTCTCTTATACACATCTAGATGTGTATAAGAGACAGCTCCACCGCTGCCCACTCTGAAAACTTCCTCCTTGACAGGGTCCTTTGCAAGTGGTCTGAGTGCTGCTAGAAAATTTTCAGAGTGGGTGAGAGGCCGTGGCACCAGCACTCTACCCCTGAACTCACCAACTCTAGTCCCTCTTCTCTGGGGGCAGCCTGCAGTGGGGCTCCTGGCTGGGGTTTCTCTAGTGTGGTGGCAGCCTGA